>CM040242.1:24395045-24430859 GCA_022545495.1 Chrysanthemum lavandulifolium | reverse complement strand
ATTTAGAAAAGTTAAACATGTCACTCATCATTCAAATAACAACACACATTATGTTCAAATATTAATCCTTCGTCAATAATCTTAATAGATGTTTTGCAATTTAGAACATTACACTTTTAAATACAACTTGGAATAACTAACACTTAAATCTGATATATAAAAAAAAGATTTTGATTAACAGATTTAATGATCTAAATAACATGTCTTAGCAAGTTTAATGACTTGTATGAACATAAATGTAGTCTGATGACCCAAATAAATATTTTGAACAATATAGTGGTCTTCTTGAGTAAATGTAATAGTACAATGATCTTAAATTCTTAACAACAAAAAAGTTGTATAATGACTCAAATGAACATTTTTTTAGTGAGCTAAAATGTAATTAGTCTATGTGTAGTGATATAGTTTTACTTAGTTAGATAGAGTTAGGGTTATAATTAAACTAGGATTACTTTGTGTGTAAACCAAGCAAGGAAAATATGGAATTCTATTACCATGGGGATTCTACCCCCTCGTCTTTATAAATAGAGGTGAGAGGTATGGTAGCTAATTCATTCTTCTTATCTCGATGTAAGCCTTCATAAAGGGGTTAGAGGGTATATATTGCGTGTATGTTGTTCTTTCTTTTGTCGATTATCTCGTGATCTTGATGTGTCGACTTTTTTTGTGAGTTCTTTGATTAATTTTGCGCTAAGCATTCAGGTTTGTTGGAGGTTTTATCTAAAAACTGGTATCACAACCTTGTTTGATATGAAGTAATCACACAACTAGGGAAGAGCCAAAACAAGAGAAAAGAATAAACCGTGTTTAGTTTGTCAATTTTTGCGCATTTGTGGTAGAATTGACACGACGGGTTCGTTAATCGTTGCATTTCTACGAAATTTGAACTGTATGTTTAAGATGATCTAGGTTCTCACCGATAGGGATCTTGCATCGCAACATCGAGTAGGGAGATACAACCTATCAAAGTGGGCAAGACAGATCTGGTTTTCATGCTGAATTCTGATTATTGTTTGGCTATCGTTGTGTTAATATAAGATGTCTGAAGCTTAGTCAATCAAAGGGAAACTTTTTCTCAAGGGTGTCTTGAGGTGCAAGAAAGTCAATTCCAAGAGTTTACTTGGAGATCAACATAGTGGTTACAAAGAGTTTCGACATATCGGTTTAAAGGCTTCAAAAGGTTAACGATTTAGAGTTCTTTGGTGATAATAAATCTTGAAGGTTAAGAAGCTTCAAGGTTTTGTTGGTTTTAGGGGCTTGATAAATTAGGTTTGAAGGTTCTCATGGGTTTCTTGAAGATCAATTCTTGGTAGTAACTTGGAAGACAAGCAAGGTTTTACTTGATTCTGGAGGATTCAAGAAAAGTGATTGTGTGGAGTACAAATTTTGTAGATTTGAGGTGGAAAGATAGAAACTTTAGGGTTTTCTAAAGGTTAGTAGATCAATATTTCAAGAAGCGGGGTTTATAGCACATGACTTGCGAGACTTGTTGGTAAAATTAGTTAAAAAAAACAACTTGACAAGGTTTTTAGCAAGGTTAATAAAGGATGGCTAGTACAAGTACTAGGTTTAACATCGAAAAAAATCGATGGGAATGGTGTACAAAATCATGGAGGTTCTAAAAATTTGGGTTCGGGCAACTTGGTCCTGCTGCTAAAATAGGATTATGTGGAGTACATGTTCAAAACATGCATGGTTTGAAGTGGAACTGTATGGAGCTTAAGAAATTCGTGAACCTGAGGTTATTCAGGATAGTAACGATGATGTTGTGGTGGCTTAAAGATAGTTGTAGGTTAAACAACTTGAAGAAAAGACAAACACGGACTGCTTGATAAATGAGCATGTACACCTTGGTGCAAAGGTGGGGGCAGACGTTACGGAAACCGGAGTACCTGGTCAAGAGGGTACAGACGGTAATGTTGCTGAAAGGAAGAATTTGAATGAGGTCTACGTAAGCTAACTTGGATATTTACTAAAGTACAATGTTTGGTTAACAAGGCGGTCCATGGTTTAAAGTTCCATCATTTTATGAAGATGCTGAGTAGTGGCGTAGACTAAGAATCACTACTAAGATGGAAATTGCTACGATATAGTAACAATTATTAGTGAGCTAATGTGTAATTAGTCTATATATAGAGATTTAATTTTAGTACTAATTACACTTAGTTAAATAGAGTTAGGGTTAGACTTAAACTAGGATTACTTGGGGTGTAAGGCAAGCAAGGTTATTAATAAAGGGGATTAGAGGGTATATATCGATGTAAGTCTTTATTAGTTATTATTAAAGGAAGTTAGAAGGTATATATCGTGTGCATGTTGTTCTTTCTTTTGTCTATTATCTTGTGATCTTGATGTGTCGACTTTTCTTATGAGTTCTTTGATCAACTCAGCGCAAAGCTTTCAGGTCTTTTGAAGATTTTATCCAACAGAAGGTGTTTAAGATTGTTTATGTAATACAATAATGGTGTTTTTATTCGTAAATTCAAAAGTAACACATGTATCTTGTTCTAAGAGGAAGGGGTATGGTAACATGTCGTTGCCTTGTCGTTTGTGTCACCTCAGCGCCACGTCAGCTTTTCACATTTCACATTCACACACCAAAAACACCCCTCCCTCATCACATGCCAAAACCCAAACCGTTTGCATTTTATTTTTATTTTTAATTTTTCAAAATAAATTACATTTTCATTTATAAAATTTTAAAATACAAATTACAATATGAGAATTAAACAAACTACGAATGTTAAACAAAACACATACGGGTTTTTTTGAGGATATTTATAATGAAGCAGAATGAAATGAAGGACGAAGATAATTTCTTCCCTCATTTCATTTTGCTTCATACATATTTTCTCCAAAAAAAACCCCGTATGTTAGAAAAACAATACGAAAACATAGTCGTCCTAAATGTATTTTTCATTTAGCCACATAAACTTAGCATTGATATGTTCTTGTATTTTCCCCGCCTTTCTAATCCAAGCATTGTGCATCTCGTAGACTTTCGAAGATTTTTCGTTTAAAAACGCCTCTATTTGAGCACGTTTTTCTTTTGGAATGTCATTACATTTCTTGTACGCTTGTCGCATATCATCTGTAGCTTCGCACGCCTTGTCAAATTGTAGAGCTAAGTTGACCACGCTTACTGAGGAATGGTATCCTCCTCAATTAGTTTTTGAACACACGATATGATTTCATCGAAAGTATGTGGAACAGAACAAGTCATTATTTTATGTAGTATTTTGTATGTGAAAATTGAAGATATTAAAGAGTGTTTTTGTGTGAAAATTGGTAAGATGTGTGGTAGGTTGGAAAAAAAACAAAAAAAAAACACCTCTATTCGAGCACATTTTTCTTTTGGAATGTCATTACATTTCTTGTACGCTTGTCGCATATCATCTTTAGCTTCGCACGCCTTGTCAAATTGTAGAGATAAGTTGACCAACGCTTACTGAGGAACGGTATCCTCCTCAATTAGTTTTTGAACACACGATATGATTTCATCGAAAGTATGTGGAACAGAACAAGCCATTATTTTATGTAGTATTTTGTATGTGAAAATTGAAGATATTAAAGAGTGTTTTTGTGTGAAAATTGGTAAGATATGTGTGATATTTATATAGGTGGGTTGAAAAAAAAAATAAAATAAATGAATAAAAAAAACTAGTTGTTTCCTTTTCAAACAGTCGAAAAATTCAAAATAAAAACATTTTCACACACAATAACGCCTCGCCAGTATACTGGCTTGGACAATGGCGCAAGGCCATGGTGGTGTGGTGGCGGACCCTTGGCGGCACCAAAATGGCTGCCACATATGAATGGCACGGGTTGCTCGTTACCGTACCCCTTCCTCTAAGATAATGAGAAACTCAATTTGGTGTAATAGACTTTGTTAGCATGGAAGAATGCGGGTTAAGCTTACTTCTACGTAGTTACGTGATAGGCAAATAACAGTTTTGCATGCCGATAAGGGATTCTGATGTGTCAACCTTTATAAATAGAACCCTTCACATTACAAGTTTGAGCGATGCAATTTGTTGTTTCAGGGTATAATAATTACAAGTTTACAACTAGAAATAATTAAAGGGAGAAAATTGAAAGAAAAAAATATAAAAAAAAAAATAGACAAAGTTATGATCTTAATTAAGGACTAGCGAGTTACCCGCACAATGCTGGGGTTTAAAAGAGCAAGGACAAAACAGTGATGACCAATGGTAGTTAGCGGTAATACCTATGACGTGTTAATTGATAGTTGTTGGTGATAGCGAAAAAACAAGAATAACATTTTTACTGTAAAATCGTAATTTTATTTCCATGAGGTTTGAGCTCATCATCTCGAGCCGTATTTTTTTCTCTTTTACATCAACAAATCTTTTTTATATCTTAATACCTTATAATGCATTTAGGACTATTCTATAATTAGAAGGCAAAAATTGACTTTTACTTGCTTATTATGGAAATATATGTGTTTTGCTAAATTAATACTTGCATAACCTAGCTTAAAACTTCCGCCAATATTGTAACAATAGCATCCATTCAATAGACAATTTAAAGTCTCTTCAGTTTTATTTCATGGCCCATTCATTTATTTCATGGCCCATTCAATAGAGACAACCAATATTATAATAATAATAATAATAATAATAATAATAATAATAATAATAATAATAATAATAATAATAATAATAATAATAATAATAATAATAATAATAAATTAAATGTCTTAAATTATATAAATTAGTATGACTTTATATTGACTTGTAACAACCCAAGTCTTGTAACGACACATTTACATCATTCAGTAATCGTAACAACCAACATTTATACTACACCAATATGAAGTGCTATAAAACCCATTCCAATTTCTGCATTTTACTTCAACTATTTTCCTAAACTCTTTCTGTAAGTACTCACAAATCAGCAAGTATCATCTTTATAACAAATATGGAGTCACCAAACATTGTTTCCAACGCGCTGCACATGATTGGATGATGGTTGAAACACACCAGAACCAACAACTGGGCTCACAAAGCAGCTTTGTGAATGCTCCTACAAATGAAAACAACTTACCCAAATGAAAAACAAATACAAACAACTTACTCCATACCTAATTAAGATATTGAAGCCATAGATGTTGTGTAATTCGAAGAAAAATAAATAAGAACACACCACCAAAGAAAAGAAAAAAATAGCTAATATACAAGATCTCAGATTTGTTCAAGAGGTGTACGGATCTATAAAGATCTTGTATGTTTGAACGTAACCCATCATAGATCTCTTTTAAGCTTAGCTTCGTTTGAATATCCGTTAACAATAAAGAAAGATCTATAACAAATTTGTTATAATCTTTCTTTGTTTCGTCAAAGAAAAACACGAAATACGAAAAACACCTACCAGAGACCTTATACAAAAGATCTTAGCCGAGACTTGAAATATTTGTGTGCTTCGAAGAACAAGAATAGAAAATATTGTTTTGAGGTTCGGTTTTGGCAAGCAAAAATTAGACGAAGCAAGAAGATAAAAATAGTCTTTGTGTTGGGTTTTTTAGCAAGAAAGAAACCGACGAAGATCTATTTGTGAGTGTTGTTTGTGGTAGCCACGTGATATCAGGGAAAGAAAAGAGATTGAGGGTGTGTTTAGTGTTCGGTTATTAGCAGGGAAGGAAAGAGACGAATTTTAGTTTGTGTTTGTGGCTGCAAAATTAGGTTGAGAGAATAGGTATGTTGTGGCTGCCATGTGTGAAGAGATGGGCTTAGGGTAATTAGACCTCATTGGACCTTCACTATCCCAAATTTGGGCTCAACAAAATATAATCCGAATTTTTTTGAGGTATAAAACTTTCGGTTTGAATTGTATATACATACTAAACCCCGAAGGGATCTAAGGGAATATTCCCTTTTTTTGGGCCTGCACCGTTTTGGCTCGTTTTTTGGTCCATCTGAACGTTAATACCGGCCCACTTTTCGCAGTTGGTTTCTTCACTTCAAGGTAAATTGCGGATAGTTCCACATTCAAGGCAAAACATCTTAGACAGATCTTAGTTTGGGTTCCGATAATTTGGTGTCGTCTTTTGGTTCGGGTGGTAAAATTTGGTGACATAATGGGTATGTATTAATTCCTTTTGTTTATTACTTTCATTGTTTATTAAGATCATAGTTTTAAATAGATTATATAGGATTGCAAAAATGCTCATAATGTGTATGAAGTTTAGTAGTTATGAAGTTTTAAGATGACTATTTACGCTTATCTTTGGCCTTCCAAACTTATTTGATTTCTACATACATTGAATAAGGGTCGGCTTATTTTAAAAGAACGGGCCAATATGAAAGGCATATGGACGTGTTTTAACAGTTGTTATTTATTGTTTCCATTGACGGTATATAACAACCTAATACGCTGCAGCCAAAAAAGGATCGGGGGTGCACACTCATACAAGGGAGGTTAGGTTATCAGTAGTTGGGATGCATTAAAAAAATAAGCCAGGGGCGATAAGGATCAGATAGCTGGCAATCAAACATTACAAACACATCGGGATATAAATAACAACAGTTTTTAAACCGGTTCCTATCCGTATTTAATTTTTGGTGGTGGCATGGTTAGTTTACAACAACTTTTTGGTTTCTTGCAGGCGAGGGACGCGTTAATCAACCCGTTTTAGGTAGCCGTTACAGTCAACCCTCACAAGGTATAATGTCATACCATAGCAAGTTATGTTAAATTTTGGGTTGGTAATCTGTGGCAAACATATCATTCTATCAATTACTAATGACTTTCAAGGTGTGGCTTATTGCAGGATTAATTACAGGGTTTAACACGGACAAAGGATAAAAGATTTAAAGTTCCAAGAAGCTCATTTCACTGAAGCCTTTCTTCGTTCTCACGATGAGTCTCTACTAGCCGTTAGAGGGTCTTAGTGTAACTTAATCTCTATTTAATAAGTCCCTTTATCTAGGGTTAGACACACTGGAGTGTGCGTCTTTTGTATCACTCTCTCTCTCTCTTAGATCATTTTCACCGATCTTGTCTTGTCTTTACATTCATATGATTATTGTCTCATTGACATTAATCTAATCTTGTAACATTTGGATACTATTAATCTAAGTCGACTATTGCGACTTAGATCCGAATAAAGTTTCATTGTTTATCTATTGTTGCCTATACTTTCGTACATGGTATCGGAGAGTCGTGCTCATTGATTCTCTTTGGCAACAAAGGTGTGGTTTGGGGTTATTGCTATTGGCGTAATCACTGGTTATCTTATGTTTACAATTTACCCTAGACTAAGTGAATCTAGGGTGATTGTGATTTGTTCTTCCGCTGCATATTTCTCTGTAAGTCTAAATCTTATCTTCTCTTTAAACATACAGTACTTAAGTCTCTGTGGGTGCAAACGGGTAGACTAACATCTTGATCTGCCACCTTTAAGTGGTACGAATACCTGCTCTGGTTTACCCTAGTCCACAGGCTTGGTGCTTGTTGTTTCTTATTACAAAGTCTTATCTTCTTGTCTATTTATTCTTATTATTATCTCTGTCTGTTATTCTTTGTCTGATTATTCTTATTATTCTTATTGTTTGTCTGCAATATTATTTCTGTCTGTAATTCTTGGTCTGTCTTATTATATCTGTCTCCTATTTGTCTATTTGTCTTGCTATTCTTTCTCTGTATTATGGGTGCTGGTGATGCCTTATATTTACACCCTAACAATAGAGGACCAAACATGAATCTTAAATGCACTAACTGCAAAAAATCTGGTCACACTATTGATAGATGCTATGATCTTGTTGGTTATCCTGATGGATATGGCAAAAGGAACTTTAATACTAAACCTGTCAGCAGAAACATTGTTTCCACTGAAGTTAATTATGTCACTGATAAAATTGCTAGCAACTCTCATGTCTCTTTGTCTAAATAACAGATCTCCAGACTTATGAGTCTTCTTAATGAGTCTTTCTTTAATGGCAGTATCAAGTTTAACCTAAACTTCAACAAATTTTTAACAACAACACAAAAACCTTATCCGGAAACATCGGCCTTGGTTGGATTGTTGACTACGGTGCAAACCAAAGACATGATTGCTTTCGCCAATCTTTTAATTAATGTTGTTGACATTTCAAATCTTGGTCTAACTGTTGGACATCCCAATGGTACTCGTGCCTTAATTACTAAAATTGGTGATTTAAAGGTCAATAATGACCTAACTCTTTTTGTGTTCGTTGTTCCCGAGTACAATGTCACTCATTGTCTGCTCATAAGATTGCTAGAGACAATAAAATGTTTGTTGGGTTTAATGATTCTAATTGCTATATCTGATTTACATAAAAGGATTGTGGGGATTGGTAAACAATGCAATGGGCTATATATGTTTAATATTGATTCCACATGTAAGATTGCTTCTAATAAGCAGATTGCTTTGTCATGTCTCTAGAAATCTCTGGCATCAAAGACTTGGTCATCCCTCTGATCAAGTCCTACATATTCTTAAATCCACTCTTAAACTTGATAATTCATCTGAATTTGATCATCTTTGTGATACTTGCAATAAAGCCAAACAAACCAGGGAACCATTCCCTCTAAGTGAACATATATCTACTAAAATTGGTCAACTTGTTCACCTTGATGTATGGGGACCTTACAAGGTCACTAGCGTAGAAGGATACAAATATTTTTAACCATTGTTGATGATTATTCTAGGGGTCATGCGGGTGTATATGCTTAAAGGGAAGGATGATGTTTATGTTTCCATTGTTAATTTCACTCATATGCTATCTAATCAATTTGAACACAATGTTAAGATATTCGTATGATAATGGGACGTAATTTGTCAATAACAAGCTTCAACTCTTCTTTCATGAAAAGGAATTTTACATCAAACCTCTTGTATCTATACTCCTCAACAAAATGGTATTGCGAGAAAGGAAACATAGGCATCTCCTTAATGTGGCTAGATCCTCATGTTTCGTGGGAATTACCTCTATATCTTTGGTCCGAATGTGTTCTAAGTCTTGTTTATATCATAAACAGTTACCATCTTCGTTGTTGTCGGCAAGTCTCCTTCTTCCGAGTATATGGGCATGACCTTCACTCTCTTCTTAGAGTCTTTGGTCGCTTATGCTATGCCACCATTCTCAACAATTCGATAAACTTGGTAGTAGATCTGAAAAAAGTGTTTTTATTGGGTATTCAAATGAAAAAAAAGGTTATAAACTTTTAAGCTTAGAAACAAAAAATATCTTTTACTCCGAGATGTCAAATTTTATGAAACTGTTTTCCTTCAAAATGAAAATACCGTGTCAAAACCTTTGTTGAAACTTATGTGCCTAAAGATTTAAATCATAAAAATTTCTTTGATTCCCATGATGATAGCACGCTTTTGAGTCATCCTACTAGGGATGATGAACTGTTGCAACTTCCATAGATGAAAATACACACTCTGAGGTCACTATATCACATGAATCACATCCCACCGATTCACCTTCGGATCTCTCACGATACATCTTCTGATTCAACTCAAAATTCTGTTCAAGAAGAAGGCTTGCCAGCCACTACTGCTAGAAGGTCAACTAGAGTTTCTAAGTTGCCCAGTAATCTAAATGACTTTATTGTTGAAGGAAAAGTCAAATATGGTGTTGAAAAAGTTGTTAATTACTCTAATCTTAACAAAGATAATTACTGCTTTGCTTCTAGTCTTAATAAAAGTATTGAACCTACCTGTTATGAAGAAGCTATCCTTGATAGTAATTGGGTAGATGCTATGAATTCTGAAATTGAAGCCTTAAATGAAAACCATGCTTGGAATATAACCGATCTACCTCCTAATAGAACTCCTATTGGTTACAAATGGATTTTAAAATCAAATATAAAGCTAATGGTGAAGTTGATAGATACAAGGCTAGATTAGTTGTTAAAGGCTACAACCAAAGGGAAGGAATAGACTATGATGAAACCTTTTCTCTGTTGTAAAATGTCTCTTCGTTAGATGTCTTATTGCCTTAGTGTAAAAAACAAATGGCCTCTTTTTCAACTTGATGTTAACAATGCCTTCTTGTATGGAGATCTTGATGAGGATATCTATATGACCATTCCCAAAGGGTTCAGAATGAGAACAATAAAAATAAAGTTTGTAAACTTGTCAAGTCCTATATGGCCTAAAACAAGCTCCCGTGAAATGGAATGAAAAACTTGTGAGTGTTTTAAAAGAAAATAACTTTGTTCAATCGTCAATGATCACTCCTGTTCACCAAAACAGAGAATAACAAGTTTATTGCTCGCTTGTTTATGTGGATGATATTGTTCTTACTGAAACCGCATTGATGAGATAAATCTTTTAAAGAGTTTCTAAAATCCAAATTTCATATCAAAGACTTGGGAAATCTAAAATATTTCCTTGGCATTGAGGTTTTAAAAGCGGGAATGACATTTGCCTTTCTCAAAGAAAATACTGCCTTGAACTCCTCAAAGAATTTGGTCTTCTTGGGTGCAAACTCAGTGTCCACTCCTATGGAACCCAACTCGTGCTTCCATACATTCCCACTCCGATGACCCTTGCTTGTCAACATCACCGGTTATCGGTTACTTGGAAACTTATCTATCTCACCCATACAAGACCGACATCTCATACTCGGTTCATTGTCCGGCACAATATATGCATTCTCCTTTAAAGTCTCATCCGGAATGTGCCTCAATGTTCGAGATATCTAAAGGAGCTCCAAGAAAAGGTCTAAGGTACAATTTCAAAGAACTCGAAAATCATCTTGAAGGATATAGTGATGCTGATTGGGCCAAATGCAAGAAAACCAAAAATCATCACGTGTTATTGTGTTTTCTTTAATAATTGTTTAATCTCATGGAAAAGTAAAAACAAAATACTCTTTCAAAATCTTCCATGTATGCAGAATATAGATCTATGTCTCTGCTGCTGTGAAATCATTTGATTCAAAAATCCTAAAAGACCTAAAAGTTGATATCAATCTTCCGTCGATCTTTTTGTGATAACAAATCGCTTTACAACTTGTCACAACCCTGTTTTTCATGAAAGATCAAAACACTTTGAAATTGATGTTCACTTCATCGGGAAAAAATTGCTAGAGGTGTTATAAATGCTAAAAGATTGGCTCTACAAACCAAACTTCGCGACATACTCACAAAGAACCTCTCTGCTTATCAAAGATAAATTTTGTGTGAAAAATTGATATTGTTTGATATGTTTGCTCATCGATTAAGGGGAATGTTAAATTTTGGGTTGGTAATCTGTGGCAAACATATCATTCTATCAATTACTAATGACTTTCAAGGTGTGGCTTATTGCGGGATTAATTACGGGGGGTTTAACTGGACAAAGGATAAAAGATTTAAAGTTCCAAGAAGCTCATTTCACCAAGCCTTATTCGTTTACTGCGATGAGTCTCTACTAGCCGTTAGAGGGTCTTAGTGTAACTTAATCTCCTATTTAATAAGTCCCTTTATCTAGGGTTAGACACACTTTGAGTGTAGATCTTTTGTATCACTCTCTCTCTTCTCTTAGATCATTTTCACCGATCTTGTCTTGTCTTTACATTCATATGATTATTGTCTCATTGACATTAATCTAATCTTGTAACATTTGGATACTATTAATCTAAGTCGACTATTGCGACTTAGATCCGAATAAAGGTTCATTGTTTATCTATTGTTGCCTATACTTTCGTTACAAGTTATCGTTCAGTAGCGATCTTTGAATTGTGTTAACAATTGCTTCATATACTACTTTTATAAACGTGATATGCCTCATGTAAAGCGTTGAAGGTATCTTGAATCATCCCAAACGCAGCTTGCAATGGGTAGCATTTGGAAGATAAGGTATTTTTTGTGTCGGCAAGGGAGACTTGCTAGAGAAGGACCGCAAGATCATCAAACTCACGTATCCACAATGGTGAGTATTTCATATTCTATATTTTGTATGCCTCATGTCTTCATGTTTTAAAGATTACGTTTATGATTGTAGGGTTAAGTTAGACTTTTGTGTGTTTGACTTTGTGATAAAAATCATCGTTTGTTCATTAGCGGATAGGAGGTTTGTAAATCTATCGTGTGTTTGACGCATGTGTTTTGACTTTAGAAGGTTTGTATATCGATATATCACTTCTCATTTTGCATAACCTGCTAAAACTATTTTCTTAAACTTTACAATATTATAAAGGTGTATCCTAATATGATCAAGGTAATGATCATTTCGGGTTATACATGTTGTTAATCTTGGTAGTTCGGTCGAGTCTACCCACTTCGTTATTTTAAAACTTTTGTCCTAAATATAATTTCGGTAGTGTTCCCAAAATTTTCCACAACGAAGGTTATGATCATGCGACATTAGATGCGTGGTCATGTGGTGCCATTGATGATATAAATGTTGTTGTTCTTTACTACACAAGATGCATAACAAGAACAGTTTTCAAGCCGCCAATCCAAAGGTATGTTAATTTGTTTTAAAGTGAATCGATTCTCAATTTTATTTTATTTTTATTTATTTTATTTTTTTTGGTCATCTTGATTTTCTTGAATACTTTTGGGTATTGATGGATTAATGTACCTACTTTTTTCCTAATTTTTGCGGTGTAGAGGTTTTACCCAAACACGTAAGATTAAAGGTTTACTCAAAAGTAAGAAATTAATTACCCATTTTCCGCTTTCAATCAAAATCCGATAATAATTAGGTAGGTTTTATTTGATTTGATTTAATGGTGTGAGCGGTTGAACCTTCAAAACCGCTCTCGAATGGTCCGATCCCAAAACTAAAGATGAAAGATGCAAAGTTATTTTTATTTATATATATTTTGATTTTAATGTTTTTACTATGGAACAAATTACATAATCGCGCCATGCGGGTGTGTTGTCTGTCGTGTCGGTGAAGCGGCTTGACCGAAACCCTCACACAAAGGCACAAGTTGCGTGGCATTCACGAGTGGAAAACCGACCGCATTAGGTCACGAGAATTCTTCACGAGAATATACGATGGCGAGGATTAAATCTAAATTTCTTGAGAGGTGTGACATACAATATTTTTGGAGGAAAAAAATTAGAGGATGAAAATAAAATACGAGGTTATTTTCCAAGAGTCTATAACAAGAATCTTGGTAACCCTGGTAACCAAACTTCTTATTATCACTATTATGTTTCATTTTGAAAGTTCATATTATGCCATAGGATTTGTGTAGTGTTCTCATTTCATCTAACTGTTCGTTTAGGGGGCGTTTGGATTAGCATATTTTTCTGGCTTTTAGAGATTTTGAAAAGCCCTTTTTCCTAGCTTATCAAACTTAAATCATCTTCGTTTTTTGTTTGTCAGTTTCGGGAATATCCCCCATTCATGGGTTCGAGATCTACATCTATGAATTGAAAGGTCCGAATGATCCATAGTTTTTAGAATCAACAGGTCTTCAAATCCTTCATTTGAAAAAATTGACATGCATGATGCAACATAAGTTAAGCTGGCTATGAAAGTGAAAGAAACATACTCAAAATCTTATTGTGAACCGGGTCTTCCCAAACATGCAACAAGATAAATGTTTGACCGAGATTGTCATCAATATCTTCAACATATTTATGGTTTTATCCATTTTAACATGATAAGTTAGTATGTTGGGTCACGAATCAAGAGAAAAAAATAACATAATGTATCAATTCAATTGACATATATGAAGTTCTTTTAGGTTGGTTTGTCAGCTTATTGGATTAATTGGTCCACCATGATTTGTAGATAAAGAAATGTATTGTTATTGGTATAGAGTGATAAAGAATAAAAGGTTAAGAATAGTAGAATACTAATCCGTTTTGGGTATGATATATTAACTCAATCTGATTAATAAACTTTATATGCTAGGATTTATCATATGACATTGAACTCTTTAAGGATTGCATCATATGATTGGACTTTGTTTTTTTTTGGGATAAAGAAAAACTAAGTTACTCCACTGCAGCCACACGTCCTTTGTACCACTGGCATTGCTTAGCCGGAAGAGTACACCTTTTTACAATCTGTGAACACCCTTCCATTATACAACAACTATTTTCCGATGCTCATTTCCTTGAATTAGTCTTAAAATTTAAATGTATGTGATTGTTTTCTGATATGTACTTGAGAGAAATGCTATAATATAAGTACCAACTTTCCTACAATTGTTTCATTTGTCATTCCACTTTCCTACAATTGTTTCATTTGTACATTTTGATTGAACGACCGAACAAACTAACAGTAAAAACTAAAAAGAAAAAAATTTAAGCAGCATATTACCGCCTAAACTTAAATTCGGAAAATAAAATATAATACCCGCTGCAACGCAGCAGGCTATTATCCTTGTATATACTAAAACTCACTGTCGGTGACACATATAATATTGTGGTAGGGAATTTTATATTGTTTTTGCATTAGCCCGTCTCTTTGGCCCAGTCCCGCCCAAAGTCTTAGCCCAATTTTCTTTCCATGTAATTTTCTTTATTTTGATTATTGTTATTACTATTATTTTTATGAATATATGCAATATAATTTTCTTTTCCCAGATTTCATGGCTATTTTTTGGGGTTTGCGATGTTTGTTTCTTATCGTTGTCGGGTTTTATGTGAAATGGTCCATAGTTGATTTGCTACTGAGAGAATATAGGTTGTCGTATTATTCAGAGGTATAAGGTTTGTGATTTTAGTTTATGTTGCGAAATCCAATTGGATAAATATGATTCTCGATAAAAGTATATCAAGTTTCACTTTTGAAAGTTTTTTTTGAAGCTCTTATGGAGATGGTCGAGGGACCGCAATCTTTATGTGAAACTAATATGTGTACCTAATTCCTAAATTGTTTTGTTTTTGGTTTCCTAAGAGATGTCAGTGGATTTTCACCGATGTATACATTTGTTTCGAAATGGAGACATCGATCGCCACATAGTTGATTGAGATCCATGACGCTCTTGACAAAGAATGGGTTTGCTTATTTTTTATTTTTTAAATTACATGTTTACAAGGCACATAAGATTGGTGAATCGAATTTAAAATTTTTGGAATGTGCTTTGTTTTTTGTAGTTTATACGGTTTGTAATATAGGTCCCGTGGTTGTTTTCTAGATCAGTGAGATAGGAATTTTAAGGTGTATCTTGAATGTAAGGATAAGAGTGGTGGTCGTGGTCTCGTGGGTGGTGAGCATGGTCACAATACCAACAGCCATGAAACACGTGTTGAAATGTATATATTTACAAACATGTAAATGTCCGATTCGAACTCGTGACCACGGATTGCACACATTAGCGAATGAAATTAAAGTTAATAATTAATGTTTATGTTTACGATTAATTATTGCACATTAAGTCCGTTAACGATCGTTAAGTATTTAACGGAAAATGACTAACGACCGTTAAATGAAAAGAGAAAGGACTAGTAATGGAAAGTCTTGAAAAAGTTATGGGTTTTCTCGGGCTTTCATCATGGCGCCAAGGGCTTCACTAAGCCCTAATCCATAACTTGTTCCCAAAGTTATCTATCTACTATATAAACAAGGTTAGGTTCTAGGGTTTTCATAACTTTGTGCATTGAATTAACCCTAGATCTCTCATCTCTCTCTCTTGTCCCTATTCGCCGAACACCCCATTGTTAGGGAGTTTGGTTTCGTTTTCCTTAAAACGAGGACTTGTGTTAGATCTAGCAATCGCTGATTCGTTGGTTAATCGTGTGTACAAGAACGTGGTAGTAAGACACTATTCTTACACCAATTGGTTTGAGTTGTAGAACGGTGAGGACAACTCTTTAAACCACTTCTTTGTTTTGCCCAAGAGATCGACATTCGCAGAGAGGTGCGTTACGCATACTTTCGCTTAATTATTTATTTGTTATGATTTTAGTCTTCCGTTGTGTACTCTTGATGTCTACATGTTTTATTGTATGTCATGTATTATAAACTCAACAAGGGCATCACGAGCCTTGTATAACAAGTAATTAATTCTTGAAACACATAAATAAAATAAACATGATTGTGTTATTATTTGTATCGTAGATCTAGGGTTTGCAAAACCTAAACCCTAATTTTTTAGGGGGGGCGTTTTTTGGTGCCCTAATTAAGGTTTTGTAAATTTCAGTTTTAATTGGATTAGAAACCCTAGGTTGCATGCAATTTTATGTGTATTGCGTAACTCTGTTTAATTGCATTAATTGTTAAGTGTGATTTACATCCATGATAATTACATGCATGTTTTATCATGGATCTGCTTTTATTGTATGTCTTTCTTGATTAAGTGATATACACTAAATATTATGATAGATCTTAAATTGGGGAAGACCTCAATAATATATATTAATTAATCAATTATGTGCTATGTGGTATGTGTTTAATTTGACTTACGCAATCGATGAATCGATGCATGTGGCTCACCTTGTACATTATGTCAAACGGTGAAAGTCTTAATTAAACATGTACATATTGACAGATCTAGAATTGATTTTAATAAGATTTATCAAAAGGTTTGCATGTGGCTATTTGATATGCATGACTTATTTTTGTTATGCATTCATTGTTTATATGTTTATTTTAAATACTTGCTTGTTTGTTATGTGTAACAAGGGTATTTTACAAGAAAAATAAACTGACCTAAACAATGGTGAAACATGTATTTTAAGCATAGTAATCATAATCGTTTAATTGATTGGTGACTTTGGTACAAATGGTGCGAGCGGCTCACCCACTAGAATGAACTATAAAGGGGTTAATAAAGAAGTGCATACGATACACTCGAAAGGATGTCTAAGGTTATGCTTTAGCGCTTACCGTCCTCCGCCTGTAAGTTCGAATGGAGCTACTTAGTAAGCCATTAAATGTGCAAGCTCATCTTAAGGGCGGAATTAGTTTTAATTCCATGCGCCACTTGTGGTAATTACCGAAACACTAAGTGTTTACACTTATGCAAAAGTACGGTATAATGGATGATAATTAACACTAAATTCCTTGATTGGTGAATCCAATACCTCAATTAAAGTTAGATGATGAAAAGCTTATAAATTAAAACAAGATATAAATGTTTTAATAAAACCTATGTTACGAAGATGAATGCATGACATCTTTGTACATATTTGATTTGACATCAAAATCATTACCCTTTAATTTGAGTTATATGCCATCCAACGAAACGGAAACACCTAAGATTACCTTTTATTTGCGTGAGAACGTGACTTAGATCGTAATCAAAGGTAAAATGTCCACGGTCGTGAGAAGGCATGGACGATTTGCGATTTCTTAAGTTGGACAACTTAATTGAGTTTTGTAGTGAGAACGGCAACTCAAGGCATAAGATGGGGATAAAACATGTTTACATGGCAATTGAAATTGGCTAAATGTAAATCCCACAAATCTAGGAGTTGCAATTTGGAAATTGGCAATTGAGGTTCGACTCGTACCATTTTGAATACTTTCATTACTAGCAGATCAACTGATGTGATGAAAATATGTCAATTTGGATCCTAGTTTTCAGTGAAAATTAAATGGTTATATGTTTTATGAACCATGGGTATTTAATTTTCTTGAAAAAGTTAATTATCGAAAATACTAAAAATTGAATTTTGTAATTCTTTTGAATGTATAAATGCAACATTTAACCGTAAACGTGGTTTAGTCTTTTATTAGTAAATTGATCCATTCTGCTGCAAACAAATGTTTGATCGAGAATAAATTTACCGAAAAGATAAACAAAGTCTCTTTTCCATGGGAGAAGAATGAGACTCAATCCTATTCCTTTTCATGAATGAGAAAGGTAATAATATGAACATTTGAATTGTCTAAATTCTAATGTAACTCATAGCAATGAATTGCATCTTATTTTCCATAAAGATTTCATTACCCTCATTTGGTGAATGAATCCTTTTGTAACAAACATGAATGTTGGTTAGCCGGAAAACATGTATGTGAGTTACTAAATTAGAAGCTAGACTAATTACATAAAAAATTGGTAAAAGGCAAACTAGCATATTTTATCTAGTTGTTTTGCTTTAGCCTTTAAAGGTGCTACATACCGTATGGGCATGGTAGGCTCATAAGGAAGAAATTGCATACCCAATTTTTCAAGTTAATAACATTGATGGATAACCCATCATTCATAGAGTAGAATACACTTTTAGTACCTTAGTAATGATTACATATGGTTCTTTAAAGGTGTAGGAAAGTAAAAAGCAAGCAAGTTGTTTTCACCGGTTATGCAACACTTACAATGTTGTCGATTCGGTGGGAGCATTTGTGTTGCATTCTTGAATAAGTTGTTTTATTGATTTCTAATTCATGGGAGCTACAAGCCTTATTTCCGTGTAGTAACCCATATTATCTTCAAAGATAATTACTTTCCAATTGTAGGCACTTATGTTTTTAAGGATTGTCATGTGCGTTTCCTTACTAAACAATATAGTCCTACATCTACTTATTATATCTATGACACAAATCATATTAATCAAATAAACGAACGTGTATCGTGTTGTTTATACGCTACATGATGTTATTCCATGCACAAGTGGGAGAAATCTTTATGTGTGCAAGGTACAACACATATAAATATGATTTAAATGGATTTTCTTGACCGCAAGGTAAGAGAGTTACGTTCTAATATGAATTATACATTTAAATATGTATGATTGCGCTATTAAGAACATGTGTCAAGATGATAACAAAGACTACTTTAAATATATATGTCATTCAATATTTAAGTAACACTTGTAATTACAATTTACGTTACGTGAGAACGTGAACTAGATTGTAGCTCAAGGTAAAATATCCACGTGTCGTGAGAACGAGCATGGATGATTTTGCAGTTTCTTACGTTGAGCATTTCATGGAATGTCATAATTAAATGAAGTAATCTAATACTACTTTGATTTTAAGTATTCATTGAATGACTTAAATATATGTAGTAAATATTAACTTGAAATTATTAATTGAAACCGAGGTGGTGTTCATAATTACTTTAATTATACATGTTTATGACTTCTTTAAAGTCACAAACATGAAGTCTTTAACACGAGACTTACAATATAAAGTAAGGCGTTAACTTGCTATGTTTTAAGACATATGCATAAAGTCAATGAGTTGATCAATGACTTATAACGTATAGTGGGATTATAATCATTATGTCTTTTGACTTGGTCAAAATACTTGAGTTATAATGCATGCAATTGATTCGTAATTCTATTGTACCATTAAGTTTTACTTTGTTGGTAAATAGGATAAACCAAATAGTAGATGGTTATCTTAAATATTGTTAGATTAATCTTACAATATTAATTCTAAGGAAATACCATAGTTTTATGGTATGTTCAGTTAGAAGAATCAAAATCTATTGGCATTGTTTGATTCAAAGATAACTATAGTTTCTTCCAAAAGTTATCAAGGTTAGTAGATTGAGTATACATTAAATATACTCAATAAGACTCCAACCTAGAAGATTAATAAGACACCATTTGTTTATGGAATGTGATGAATCACATTAAGTCTTATAGTGAAGTTCTGAATTTGTTAAACTACTTGTAAAGTGGGTTGTAACAAACTAATGTCGAATCAGAATGTTTTTGTAATATCCCAAAAGAGAACAATGTATTGTTGTTTCACTTGCTAAACTATTTAAAGGTAATCTTTAAATTGTTAAAGGCAAGTGGGAGTTTTGTTTAGATCTTGAAAGATTAAATTACAAAATACATAATCTTCTGAAATACACTAGCAAATATCATGATGAGGCTAAACATATAAATGATAGACTGTCATTCATAGATCCGTAAGGATATCTTAGATATTTAATATGCTGAGGATTATGAGTTTCAGGATCATGGTAAACCTGTTAATCATGATGATGAATTTACCAAATGTTGAATTGTGGTAAATCAATCATACTATGAATGTTGAGATGATGTCCATAAAGACAATCAATTTTAGATACTTGGTTTATCTAAATGAAGATGATTTTCTTCAAAGGATGAAAGCCCTAGTGGTTTAAAATATTGTGTAGAAATCATATGGACAATATTGTACACGTATTTAATGTATGTCTAATAATAATATTAATCATACTTAAGCAATTAACTATGATTGAATATTCTTTCCTATATACATTAAATAGAAGTATAAAGATTATAATTGTCATACTTAGTTTCATTGATATGAAATTTTGACAATGAATATCAAAACTCTTTGTTCTGGAATTACTTTTGCGAGGACGATAAGTAATGCAAAGGAGTTTTTATGAATTCAAATAATCTTTGAATATGTACAAACTGCAAGAATCCATAAATGGATATATGCATGCATCTAGAAGATGCTTCTTATGTTTAATATTAAATCCATGTTTGATTTAATAATTAAAATAAGATAGCTCATAAGTATTCCTGAAAGCTAGTGGGAATATTATTTTTATTTTCTTAAATCTTATATGTTGTATGGGCAACTACATTCCACCTAAATCATGTTTTAGTTGGGAGTGAACTTCGTTGTAAGATTTGGAAATAAGATATATAACCTTGGAATATATGTTTATTATTATAAACATATGCAGTAAATAAATGAGTCTAATAGAACATGATGGATATATAATGAGATCTTAAAGTCTAACTTGAAGATTCATCATGTACATCATGTTGTAAGATTGTTGAGTCATGCTTAAATACAAGATGGTTTGACAATATTAAAAGTTGTTAGTGTAATAAATATTTTAAAAGGAATATGTTCGATTTAGAATCACATTCTACAGTTGAGAATGCTCCAAGATTCTATGGATGAAAATATGACAAGTGTTTCATTATTGTCATTGCCAACAAACTTGAGTTTTGTAGGCACCAACATTACACTATAATCTGTCAAGTTTACGGATGTTTAAAGAGCATATTGTTGTACACAATGATGCTAGTATAATTGAGATGACACTCAATTCTAGTCATGGTATCCTTGATGATGACCATGTTGACTAATTATGTTCCGTTAAGGGCATAGTTGCATTATACGTTAAAGAATAAAGAATACTTTGAACTTTAAGTTTTGAAAGATGATTGTCATAAAGGGTGGTTCAAAGTTATCACGCACCTTATGGAATGATATGACAATATCAAGATATGTGTAAACATATACAAGAATTTCACTTATTGAATTCTTGAAATAAGTATTCTCAAAATTCTATGGATCAAAGTTAGTTGAAATTATGCCCACAACAAGTATGATTATCATGACTTGAGGCAAAATTCATTAACTAAGAATTATCATGCGTTGATCTATTTAGTATTTGGATAAAGGATATTATAAACATTATTATTCAAATGAAATAAAGTATTTTGTTATGTTTATTATTCATTTATTATAATGTTATCCTCGATTTGCATGTTTTAATCCTTGAATAACTTAATTTATTCTAAATAGTCCGTTGTCGATCAATAACATGGGAATGATATTGAATTAAGACAAATCCGGTATTAGTTAGAGTATACTTGAAAGTATGCCTGATGCGTGAGCATGACTAATTTCGTATGATATTCAATGAATTGAGTATACACTTATCCCACCGCATGATAATACTTTATGGATCTTTGTCATTAAGTATATCATGGATATTTATCCTCGACTTGAGATACCAGAGATATGTCATGGATGTAGTGCATTTTTGTGAAGCAATCTAACGCTATATGAATCGGTAGTTATAAGGGTTGTTTCGAGTGTTGCGAAATCTATGAATCTCCTTGTAGTCAAAATGGATTTGTTTCCTTCAAATTTATTTTGAAGTATAATACTACCGGGCCCTCGTAGGTTGTTAAGATGTTTGCATGGCCATGCCCAAGGTCTTCCGGAATATGTTCAAAGAATTGGTAATCTTGATCAATCACATAGCGAGAAACATAATAGTTAATTAAGAAATGAGTGAGATCCATATTCTTATTAACATGGTATTAGAAACAAAGGATGAATATGATGATGAATCATCAAATTTGGTTTTTCTCCAGAAAACCATACACGAGTTGTCTTGGGGCATTGGCGTGTTGCTAGATCGCTAACCAATGTCATTTCACGCTTTGTAAACATATCCAGTGGGAGTCATTGAAATGTATATATTTACAAACATGTAAATGTCCAATTCAACTCGTGACCACGGGATTGCACACATTAGCGAATGAGAATTAAAGTTAATAATTAATGTTTATGTTTACGATTAATTATTGCACATTAAGTCCGGTTAACGATCGTTAAGTATTTAACGGAAAAATGACTAACGACCGTTAAATGAAAAGAGAAAGGACTAGTAATGGAAAGTCTTGAAAAAGTTATGGGTTTTCTCTTGGGCTTTCATCATGGCCGGCCAAGGGGCTTCACCAAGCCCTAATCCATAACTTGTTCCCAAAGTTTTCCATCTACTATATAAACAAGGTTAGGTTCTAGGGTTTTTCATAACTTTGTGCATTGAATTAACCCTAGATCTCTCATCTCTCTCTTGTCCCTATTCGGCCGAACACCCCATTGTTAGGGAGTTTGGTTTCGTTTTCCTTAAACGAGGACTTGTGTTAGATCTAGCAATCGCTTGATTCGTTGGTTAATCGTGTGTACAAGAACGTGGTAGTAAGACACTATTCTTACACCAATTGGTTTGAGTTGTAGAATGGTAAGGGACAACTCTTTAAACCACTTCTTTGTTTTGCTCAAGAGATCTAACATTCGCAAGAGGTACGTTACACATACTTTCAGTTAATTATTTATTTGTTATGATTTTTAGTCTTCCGCTGTGTACTCTTGATGTCTACATGTTTTATTGTATGTCATGTATTATAAACTCAACAACACGTGCACAACAAAGGATGGTGGAACAACGAGTACCTATGAGCGCAGGTGAAATTCTTTTTGGATTTTTACTTGCTTTCACGTCTTAGCATATGTTGGCGCACGCCTTTCAAATTACGTATCTCTTATTCCTTATAATTGCAGCCATGATTGAGACAGCCTCTGTCCCAGATGTATTTGAAAATCCATTCCTGAACCGGTCTGTGTATGGTGCTAGAAAATGGTGGCTCGCCCAGATGTCCAGCGGTTGTTTTCACTATCATATCTATTGTAAATGTTTACGTACAATTCAGACACTGTTTATTAATCTCTTTATGTTCCTATCATTGTAGATGGGCATGATTGGAGTCGATAACAATGACACACAACGACGTGGTCACTCCCTATGGTAATTGGCAGCCTCAAGGAGTATCGGTTTACAGACACACCGAGCATGTTCACAATACCATCTCAGGTTGTCAAACACGTGCAACACGTGAACAACAAAGGATCGTGGAAGAACAAGTGGCTTCTACCGAAGGTAATATTCCTTTTAGATTTTTCCTGAGTTTCAAATGTTAGTAAATGTTAGCGCAGAATTCTCAGAATTTGTTTGTCTTATTCCTTACAATTGCAGCCACGGTTTATACGGACTCAGCCCCAAATATATTTGAAAATGCAGTCTCAAACCGGCCTCATTTTGGTGCTAGAAAAAGGAGGCTAACGTTTGTAAAAGTTTAGGTAGATTTAAGTTACTGCTTATTAATCTCTTATGTTCCCGCCATTGTAGGTGGACATTATTCAGGAGGGTGGCACTCAACAATAGATCCAAAAACATCGGCGGCGCCATCATCATTTGCGGTGTTAGTGACCTGCCTTTATCTTTTATAATACATCTATATGTGATTTGAAAGTTCAATTTTTTTGCCAAAGTCACGGAGCCAAAACAAAAAAGGTTACACATTGGTATTTTATCTCTGTTGTCTGTCCAACTATGTCGTGGACGCTCTGCATTTTCTAAACGGTTTCCTGTATTTCTGATGTTATCGCATCAATTGTTGTAAAGCCTTTGAGTCACAGTTATTGAATGTCTGTTATGTAGTTGATACAAATATGTTAGTCAAAGTGTTTTACTAAATTTTACTATCATTCAAGGCATATCAAAGCCGTGTGCCACACCTTCAATAGGAACAACTACAGAAGGGCGAACTGAACCGCAAATTGCAGCTTCTAGAGGCAGACGGCGTCAACCTCAGGGACAACTACTGCACTTGCAGGTACAAAGTACAATGTATGCAATAGCGTCCAATAAATTTGTGCAGTTTTGTATCAATTTATGTTGCAAGGTTCAGTTTCGAGGTAATTTTTCCTTTAATTGTAATGGCAGAGAAGCGCTAGATGTTGTGACCGTCTTATTTCTATACTTTGTCACCCTTTGATTCTGTGTTTTTCTTATAAACTGAATATGCTATCTTATTGTTTTAATGTGGTATGATGTTGCTTAAAACGTTAAGTAAAGTATAGATGGGTGTTTAGGGCTGCTTCTGTAAAACCACACCATTTATTAAAATCTGTTTTGGTGGAGCTCATCAACTATAGCAGTGGTTTAGTATTTTCACCATTAGCATATCCAATTGAAAAAAGTATTTAAAAACTAAATGCTCATTAGAAAATTGCTTCTAATAAAATTGTTCTCTTAATGTTCTATTTTTGCTTCATTATTCGCACTTACAATAACTCAAAATATAACAAAGCGCCCGCCAACGCCGACGGGCTCTTTCTCCTTGTTGGTATAGATAACCAGATGCTTACTGAATAGTTTATCGCATATTGTTTTATATCTTGATTTGATTATTGAGGACAAAACTTATTTCACATACTAAGAGATCAATCCACGCCTTCCATCTTTATTAGATCGATGCTTAAAATTAATCCCAACAATTAAAAACCCACTTTCATCATTTTTTTCAAATATAAATATCTTTCAAACCGTTAATCGTTAAACGAAAAGAATATACCATTACTACGAACAATTAATTATCTTCCTATTGATAGGCACTTTGATATACTTTCGACACAATTTGTTTTCTCGTTGTTTTCACGCTTTTTAAGTCTCTTTTTTTAACGTTACTAAAATTTGCATGAAAAATCATATGTTAAACACTAATTTGAATATCAAACGTGATATTAGTGTTAAATCATATATGATATATATCATATGTGATTTATCATATACTAGAAGGGTACCAGCTTGATGCGTGATTGAGTGATAGATAACCATTACATGGCGGCAAATGGTTTTATTTTAAACTTCCTTATTATAAAGTAGTAGATAAAGATAGTCTAAATATTAATAGTGTAAATGGTAAACATTTTATTTTTCAAATTTTAGCATTAAATTGGTGGTTTAACTATAGTGAGCTTTCTTATAACCAATTCCATTAAAATGTATCGTTATTGGAGGCGAGCATTACATGGTTTTAATGAGACTTAAATTTTCGATTTTACATTCATTTTACTTTTCCTTTATAGTAATGTTTTGGTCTTAAAATTTTAAGACTTCCTTTAATAGAAAGTCCCAAATGCTTTATAATGTAGTATAGATGATCTACTATTAATATCACATATGATATTATATATCATATGTGATTTTACACTAATATCATATGATATTCAAATTAGTGTTTAATCACATGTGATATTTAATGCAAATTCCATTTCGAAAAAAAAACTACAAAAAAAAGACGAAAAAAGTGAAAAATGATTTTTTTTTTTTTTTTTTTAAAGTATATATCAAGTGTCCGTCTATAGAAAGATAATTAAATGCTCGTCGCGATGGTGTAATTATTTTCGCTTAACGATTAACGGTTTACGAGATAATTAAATTATAAACAAATATGTGAATTTAGATGGAAGGTGGAGATAGAATTTTTTGATATGTGAAAAAAGTTTAGTATGTAAAATAACCCTCTTTTTATATATTGTGGTGTATAATGTATAATATTGGTATAGATAATCTATGGAAATTTGTAATTGAGGATCTTTTAATTTAATTTAATAATTTCTCCAACGTGGCTTCAAAAGGCATGATTTTCAAACATAACATATTGTTTAAATACTTCTAGGAGTATTCTTTTGTTAAATTATTCTTAAAATACAATGGTCAAAGTCAAGGTAAAAGTATGAGCGATCAATCAATCCCTCTATAAAGCTGTTTGGTTTTATACTTGTTATGTAGCTCTATCTCCTTCTTGCTATCTCCTACTTTCGAAACAATGGCAACCGTCACAAAAGGTAAACTTTTATTTTTCTTTTTTTTTAATTTTTTCCTTCTCACATGTATAGGGTTTAGCTTTTGATATATGTGTACGTTTAGCTTTGGAATAAATATATATTCAATTATAAGTTTAAGTCGGATATTAATGCAATTTTAAGCTTTTAGAAGCATAACAATGCATTTTATTTATTTATTTATTTGAAAACAACACCACACTTGAAATCCAAACCCCGAGTTAAACCATCCAAACGGGCAGGCCTCAGGATCCGAACCACTAGAAGAGTCCCGCGAAAAGAAACCCCTATAACTTACGGCTTTACACTAAAAAAAATCCAAATTTTCTTTGTCACTTGCAATTCCTCTTTAAGTTTAAGAAATAACATCAAGAAGAGTATTTTTATACTATTCTCGTTTAATAACATGTGCCAACATAGGCTAAAAACTGAATATGGGACAACACATTATAATTCATGAATATTAAACTATAATTTATCAAAGGCTTGTGTCTAGTTGGCTGTTGATTCAAATTTCTTAGGACATGTGAAATAGTTATAGGTGGTATATATATGTGAGATAATTAGTTGTCATTAACAAAAATTACGGAGAATTATATATATATATATATATATATATATATATATATATATGGAAGGTTATTTGAACCAAGAAAATGCGAGAACTCGTAAGAACCAAAGATCAATTAATTATTTTTCTTATATTAATTTTATTATTTAATTCAAAAGGTATAATGGTAAAATTACTTTTTTATATTTGATTTTTTTTTTCAAAAACGCTTTTTAATTCCGTAATTCTAGGGTTTTTTTTCTTTTTTTTTAACATTGTGTGCACTTGTGTTTTGCATTATGTGATAATTGTATTTTCCGTTTTTGCATAGGTGTTTTGTATTTGCACATGTATTTATAAAAAATATTATATAAGTATGTATACAAACAACAAAACTTTATTAATACATTTATGCAATTTTATATAAACAACAAAACTTTTAAAAAAAAATTACATAAATATGTTTTATTACAAATATTTGAAGCGTGCATATGTGCATAAAACAATGTCTTTAATAGATGGTTCATCTTTTAGGCGTGCGCATGTATTCCTCGCCTTGTTCAAAAACCCATGAAATCTACACTTGTGTTTTTAATCCTTGTGCACATGTGTTTTTCCGCATTGGCCACTCTCGATCTCTTTGTATGCATATGTGCAGTTGAGTTCGTCCATATGCCCTTATATATATGATGAGTGTCTAAATACTCATCATTTTTATACTGTTAAAATGCCAAAAACATCCGAAAACACTAAAATGCTTCAAAATGATAAAATATCACAAACAAGTGTTTTATATGTTTTAAATGCAAAACATCAAAATCTGGTGAAAAAGCGTATTAAGTTTGCATAATTGGCGTTTAGTCCCCAAGTTACAAAATTGTCAAAATCAGTCCACAGTAATTCAAAAACTTGCAAAATATCATTTTAGGTCCTTGGGATTCAAAAGTTGTCAAAACAAATCCTTTAAAGTTTAAAATCACAAAATGACAACTTTGGTCCTCAACTTTGGAAAATGTCAAAATAGTCCTTGGTTAATTTAAAAGTGAAAATTATCAAGTTTTAACCTTGTTCTATTTATAAATGACAAAATGGTCCTTATGATAAACTTTTGAGAATTTACAATATTGGTCCTCAAGTTTCAAACTTGGCGGCTTTTAGTCACTGGATTTGTAAAATGGAAAATTTCAACTATGGTCCTTGTTCTATTATCACTTGGCAGTTTAGTCCTTATGAGAGCTTGGAAAATGTTCAAGTCAGGTCCTTCATCTTTGGCTAAATTGCATGATTAGTCCTTGTTGTTAGTTTCTATACCAAGCGGACCCTATATTAATAATTAAGCCCAAATCCAAGTCCAACACTTTGACCCATTAATATTTAAAAAACGGAGAAACCGGCATGTAGCTCCATCTCCTTCACTGTTTCACCAATACGGTGGTATTTTACCACTGATTTCCAATCAACTCACTCCCAAACACCTTTCCACTCTTCCTTCCACTCCACACAAATCCAACTCAATTAATGGAAAACCAACTCTTTGAAAAATGGCGCCAAATCGCCATGTGGCATATCGACTATCCGGCTTAATTCAATGGTCAGATGTGGTGGGATACTTTCAGTGTCGACAAGATGAAATGAAGTCAATAAATATCAAGGATTGTGCAATGTAATATAGAATCTAGGGTAATTTTTTAGTTTATGTCGTTTAAGCTTATTTTTAAATTCGGTGTATGCTTTAGTCTTTAAACTACGTATTTCAAGTTTGTATTGTATAACAAAGCTTTTGTGAAACCTCAATTTCAAATTCAGGTCCTATTTCGGTTTATGCAAATTGTCCTTATTCAAGAATTTCGAGAATGATTGTATGTTGTTAAGAAGTTGTTAGTAGGACTTATAAGATCACATAAGCTCTCAGAAAGCTTATGCAGCTTTTAGTAACCTTAAAACTACTGTTTAGTTTAAAAAGCAAAAATACAAAAAAATACAAATTAATTGGTGAAAATTCGAAATTGATGATGAAAGTGATCAAGAAGGCGTCTGCAAGTTTGATTTGGATGGAAATGGGTTAGAGAACACATGGAGGTTCTATAGGAAGTTATTCTACATCCTAATTCTCGGTTCTCAAGTTGCAATCATCGTAGAAGCCCTTTTAAGTCACTTTTGTATTTTCTGTACAAGTGTTTATAAGTTTGAATCTGTGTCTTATTATTCTTTAGTCATAGTTAAGTGAATTTAAGCAATAAAACCAAAGTAGCTTGTTCTTTGAATTCTTAGTTACCTTTAAATCTCATCTCCACAGCTTAAAAGAGCATACTTGGTATTTCTAGGTCTTATGTTGTTATGGTTGTCATTACATGTTTCTTTAGTCTTGTTTAGTAATAATATGAAGTACGTAATCATCCGCATAGTGTTAAGTTGTATTTCTCTTTGAAAGTTCCATCTGATCTATTAAGGACCTTTGGTTTTACATTCAACGAATTAAAGGTTGTGCAATCTTTGTGTTCTTGGTTGTTATCAGTCTCACTAGGTCTAAATATCTCGGATAACCAAAGAAAACTAGTTCTCATTTGTGAAAAGTCAAAATCACTTGTAATCTCATCTTACCTTATAACTGTTGAGATTTAAAGTGTGAAACTCATCTTAGCGGGTTCATAACTTGTTACTTTAGCTTTATACATCCTTATTATAGCTTAACTTAACATAATCGGTGAGTAGCATTGATTCAAAACTCACAAAAGTCAACCTGTTTAGTTTTCAATAAAAGTCAAATTTCAGTATTAGTCGATTTAGAATGAAATAGAATAACCTATATAGGACTTAATATTGAGTTTCATGATTTGAGCCTCTGGAATATAAAAATCTAGCTGCTCATCTCTATCCTAGTGTATTTTATATTTTCTCAATAGCTTATTTACTAGCTTAACTTTTAGCTTATTTCAAGTGCCATTTTCAAAAGTGCCTGCACGAGGAATTTGTGTTAGCTTGCTCTTTTCATAGAAGCTTGTAGAGAGCTCGATTGTTGGTCAAAACTTGTGATATTTGGTTCTTTGAAAGCCAATCAAGCCTTCTAGAGGTCCCAAGTTTACATTTTCATTTTCTAGCTTGTTTACCTAGTTGCAAGAGCTTATAAGTTTGTCCATAAAACTCGGCATTCACTGAGTTTTACTCGGTGAATTCTCGAGATTTTGTATAAGCTTCTCAAAAGTTCATTATAGCTTGTTTGGCCATCATCTTTGGTTTATAGGTAGTCAACTGTGTCTTTCCAAGTTCCAATCATTTCTTTTCAATTTTAGCTTATTTTGTGATCCGTGCTATAGCTAAAGTAGTATACCAATTCTGTTTTATTATTAAGTCAAAACCTCAAATCTGTTTAAAGCTTGTAATCAGAGGTCTAACTTGTTGTTTTTGGTTGAAATAGAGTCATTTTAGCTTAATATAGCTTCTGTGTAGGTTTGGTAGTCTTTGGTCAACAATTGGCTTTTTCAAGTGCTTATTTATAAGCAGTCACAACTGCAGTTGCTAATTTCTCTACACAAGACCATGTTTTTCTATTTTTCTTAGATTAAGCATATTAAAATAGACTTTTCCTGAAATTTTCATTATTTTTCATAACTGTTTGCTATTTTTCTTAATTAAAAGCAGGTTTTAGGTATTTTAAATAGCTTTTAATACTAAAAATTATAAAAGTTCAAAAAATGATTTTCAATTTTCTTAGGTTTAGATAAATATAAAAAGTAGTAAAAGTATTTTTCCATAATTTTCTTAGTTTAAAAGTATTTTTAGCATTTTATTAGTTTATAATAGTTTTAAATTAATAATAAATACATAATAAGTCTTAAAATATATTTTAGTTTTAAAATAAGTTTTATCATATTTTAGATTTTTCCAAATTTTAATTTCATTTTTCTAGGTTAATTTTGTATTTTCTTGTATTTTAGTGCATTTTAAATACTTAATAAATAGTTTTAATTAATAATAATTAAATAAATAGTTGTAAAAATAATTTTATTTTTCTAACAATTTTCTTTTATTATTAGGATTCCAAAAGTATAATTTTATCTTTTAGGTCTTTTATTTCTTTAAAACTCATTTTTATTTTATACGTGGGATTAATTTTATTTTAAGCGTAAGTTTTAAGTTTTAGGTTTTAAACGTTCATCGCCTTTAAAAATAGTGATAGCGTTTATTTAATAGATTTTATCTTTTATATCTTTTAATTTGCATTTAAGTCATTGTTGTTTGTAAATCTTTTCTTTAGGTAATTATCCATCGAAATCCTTAGATCACTATCATTAGTGATCATTATCATCTGAGTTGTTTAAACACCAATTCATCCTCCAGTGGGACATAACGACCCGGGAATCCCAGTATTCCTCGATCTAAATTGCATTTAAATGCGAGCCGTTTTTAAGTCTTTTAGACTAATTGCTTAACACGAATCAATATAATGTATGCATTCTTCATATCGCTCATTATATCGAACTGTAATAAAAACAAATAATAAAGAAATTATTTAATCATAACACTAACAAAACATATATGCACAATCCTTTCATAACAAATTTAAATTAAACAAAAGAAATAAGTTCATGAAACTGTAGAAACACATATGCATAGAAGGTTTCAAATTCACAATCAGAAACACATATGCACACTCAAAAAACACATGTGCACAGAGCGATAAGAGCAATAAAAGTAATATTTGAACCGTTGCCTATTCCACCATTATCAGCAACCAAAACTCTCACGTTACTAAAACCAAAAGCGCTCACTAGAGAACCAAAAAATCTAAATAATTGGAAGCAGGTCCTCAAAAAAATAACACTCACTAGAGAACCAAAACTATAATTGGTACAATAACCACAAAGTAAAGTAATTACCACAAAAACCATTTATACCTACTGTGAGATATACAAATTCAAATAAATGAAGACCAAAATAGGGTCCCATTAAACAGATCTGGTACAATTATAAAAAACATATAAGAATTTAAATATTACTTTTGGTAGTCGTTTGCATTCACTAGCCAAAATATATTTAGATCGAAAGTCATTGATTACCATCTAATGTTAAAAAAAAGAACAAAAGAAAAAAAAAAAAAAAAAAAAGGTCCGAAGCCAAAATATATTTAGATCGAAGTCAAGAAAAGAAATCAGATCGAGAGTAAAAAAAAAGCAAATTGAATCTGATTATAGAAGCCATATTCGTACTTGATCTCCATCATTCGTAACTTTATAATTGATTGGTTCCAATAACATAAGATTTTTTAAACCCAACAATAATTGAAAAGTTCCATTATTTTTAATCCTATCAAGAAAAAGTATTAAGATTCTTTGTACCTGATTTTCAAAGCCACCATATTTGAACGTTGAATCATCAAATTAAAATATTCATAGTAGGTAGGCTAGGTGTATTCTTGGTATGAAACAGATCTCTCTAATCATCATGGGTCATTAACAATGAATCGATGTCTTGACTTTTTCCTACGTCATCATAGGATCGTGAGAATGAGATTGGCGAGAAAAGAGATGAGCGGTTAAAATAAAGAGTAAATTGCAAAATTGTTCTTGTGGTTTGGTTGAATAACACGTTTCGTTCTTGTGGTTCATTAAGTGCAAAATGGTCCGGATTTAGCCTTTATTCGTTCACTTGGTCCTTCAGCAAAGAAAATTTGGCAAACCACAAGAGACGGTTTTGCAATGACGGAGGACCAAAAAGAAGCATATGAAGGCTAAATCCCAGGACCATTTTTGCACCTAATGAACCACAAGGACGAAACATGCAATTTGGCCAAACCACAGACCACTTAAAATAAATTAGGTCGAGATATATTAGGGATAGATTGATTGATATATGCTTGAATTGATTTTAATTTTGATTTATTACTAATGTTGAATACCAACTTGCCCTTTAAACTTTATAATATATCACAAAGAAATTGCTTTTAATTACATTTGTGCCATATTCAATTTCATCCGTAGATTATATTTATCAATGGCTTTGATAGTTCTACGCAATTTATTTATTCAAAATAACCTCACACTATATATATATATATATATATATATAAAATCTAGATCAAATAAGATCAAACTTAGAGTTGTTAAAAAAGATCCAAATTAAAATTTGACATGTCGACATCTCCTTCATGACAAAATAAATTTTTATTAGCTAAAACCAAAATTGTTAAAGTTTCGATAGATTTATTTTTAAATTCTACGAAATTTAGGTGATACACTTTGATTAGAAGTGAATGTGTGTCGGGTTTTGGAATATTTATTAGTGTAATGTGTATCGGTGTATCCACTAATCCAAACTCATGTATCATTTTGTTATTAGTTGCTTAAATGTTAATTTGTATAATAATATTAGTTTTTGTGTATTATTACTAAAATTGTTGTTTATAAATGTTTTAGTGATTTTTAGACTTGATCTTATTTTACAACCTTTAAGTTTGATCTCACATTAACTTTCATATATATATATATATATATATATATATATATATATATATATATATATATATATATATATATATATATATATATATATATATATATAAGGAAGTGATAAAGTGCGGATAATATCACAGTGGTTTTTTTTTTTTTTTTTTTTTTAACTCAAGAAAATCTAAAAAAATAAAAAAAATAAAAAAGACGATAATTTATTAGAATCACTGAAAGAAATTTCAAAAATAAATCGCTTTCATGATTAAAGGTGTTGTGATATTTGGTGATTTTGACTTTTTACAAAAGTCAAAATCGATCCTTAATATCACATAACCATTTTTTAATACAAATTGTTAATATCTTTTTAACTTTATTTTGATATCACACTACTTTTATGTTTTTTGTACTAATATTATTAATATCACCGCTTATTTTAATAAAAAATTTGTTAATATCACGGTTCCTTTTAACTATCTCAGGGAACTTTTTTTCTTTTTAATATAATTATTAATACTCAGACATTCTATCATATGTTTTTAATAAAATTGTTAATATCATAGAACCGCTATATGTTCTTAATATCATGGTTCATAATTACATGTAAAAAGCTAAATATCACAGCTGGTTTTATAATATCACCATTTTATAAAATCATAGTTTCAAAATATCACAATAGGAACTCATGCATATCAGTAATATCACTGTGGGACATAATCAAAAAAACAAAAGTGCTGGAAAATCCGGAAAATAAAAACTTGAAAGAAGATAACGATAGAAGGATCCTCAAAAGGAAAAAAAAAAAATAAAAATCATGTTTACATAATCCATTAGTGCCCAGTGAAGTTAAGCATAGATCTGGACTCTTTACTTAAAAGTCGAGATCGATCTAGAATGGTGATGGCCCGGATCTATCCACGCACATCCGCACGGATTAAAAATCATGACTGATCCTCACTCTCTCTCTCTCTCTATATATATATATATATATATATATATATATATATATATATATATATATATATATATATATATATATATATATATATATATATATATAATATATATATATATATTATATATATATATATATATTATATATATATATATAATATATATATATATATATTAGGGATCCAGTGAGAAATAAATTAAAATAAGAAGTGGTGAGAAGTAACCAAAACAACGTATTTGAGATGCAACGACTTGCATTAGATGCATTTTTATTCATATAGATGCAACATTTTGAGTTTCGAAAGTTAATTTGATGTATAGATGGTGCAAATTGATTTTCATGATTTTGGCACGTGCAGATGAACAAAAACAAAAGAAATCATGAAATGCACCTAATATATGCATATGTATCTGATTAAAAACTAGAAAATACACTATGGTGCGTTATAATGTATATAAAATTATAGGGGTGCATATAATTTAGGTCTGTGCATCTCGAATTTGCAGTTATAGTTCTTTTTATTCTTTCTTATTTAAATAATATTCTTATTTGATCTTAACTTTAAATATATATATATATATTATAGTTTAATAATGTAACAAATTAGTCTTTAAAGTATTTAATTTATACTTTGACCCCGTGTAATAATAAAACTTTAGTAAATGTTTTCATCGGGATTCACAACTATGCTAAGGTTTGATAAAATAATAATTTAGCGTCTAAGACCTCTATACTATATACTTTTTTATCCCTTCACAATATTTTTTTTATTGTCCACAATTCTTATTTGATAAATTGTATTATTATTAACACTATTATAATAGTAGTAATAGGAAAAACAAAACGAAAGTGGATGTATTTTAGAAATAAAAGTAATTTAAATTTACATTATTAATAATATTATTGTTTTATTCGTATCATTAGATATTTGCTTTTTCGTGATACATTATCTAAATGAGAATCTTACTTCGTAAACAAAAATGGAATGTTGTTTACGTTGTAACGCAGACAAATAAATCGTTTATAAATAATAATGATAATAATAATAATAATAATAATAATAATAATAATAATAATAATAATAATAATAATAAATGTTATTTATCAATAAATATAAAGTATATGAGATATATGTTAATTTATAAAATTATAAAAATGATAATTTTACACTTTACTCCGCAAAACTGAAGTGAAATTATTTTAATAACTTTTTTTTAAGTGGATGTAAATTCTACTAGAAAATCAGTATGTAATGTTATTTTAAATTCAACCGCTAAAGCTTTTAAAATTACTCCACCTTATTAAGAGTTTTTGTTGTCGCAAGTTGCCCAACTTTTATAGATTCTTTTCTACAACTGAATAAATTTATTGCGAATCACCTTCGATTTGAACTTTTATCGATAAATTAGAGAGCTACATTTTGGAATCAAGCCTTTTCATTTGTTTAATCAACAAATAATTTGGCCTTTTTGGGCTTCTCATATTATATTAATATTAAAGATTGATACAAAATTTTAAATTCTGAAAACTCGAGAAAAATTATTATGGAGTATTAAAGTTTGATTTTGATGATTTTGTTGAAATGAACGTATCTATATTTCATTCACGTAAGATTATAAGCATAAAGTTAAATGGATGAGGCATGAGCTATTTTACGAAGAGGTATATAAGTTAAATTATAGTCGTTGCTATATACGTGATGCTCTAAGAACAAAATTCTATTTTTTAATTAACTTTCGAAATAAGACCAACTAACTTAATATCACTAGAAAATGAAATTTAGTTAGGCAAAGAAAATGAAATAAGA
>CM040242.1:23994945-24394945 GCA_022545495.1 Chrysanthemum lavandulifolium | reverse complement strand
ACGATAGATAGTCGATGTTATAGAGAGAGAAAGAGAGTAGAGAGAGAGAGGATGGAACTAGTATGTGAATAATGAAAAAGAAATGACTAGAACAAACACCTTTCTCATTGTCAGAAGGGGTATTTATAGTACATGTACATAAGGTAGGCCGCCCATGAGCTTGCTTCATTGGCGGGCCTTGTTAACTAATATACAAGCCCGATACTATAACGACCTATTTTATTACATAATGATCGGCACTTTGAGTGTTTCCCAGCAGAGTTAAACCGATTAACAGTTTCCCTCCATTTACTTCATTTTGTTGGTTCTCAACTTTTAACGTTAGCCGACAAACATCTGAATAAGTCATATAATGTTGCAGACTCGCCACATCAGAAATCTCATGTCGGAGACAACCTAGAAACTGTGCAATGACCTGCTCCTCCTCTTTAGCCGCATTAAAACACATTCATATCCTATCAAACTCATTAATGAGTTCTTCAAATGCTAACGCGCATTGGGAAAAATTATGACAATCCATAAACTCTTCCTGCCTATGGTTATAAGGCAAGAACTTCACTTTTAACAATTATTTTCATCTTTTCCCATGTCGCAACTTTGGATTTCGCAGCTAAAGCCCGTTTCTTCTTTACATGATCCTACCATAATGAAGCATGTTTTCGAAGCTTAATAGCGACTAGTTTTACCTTAAGATGTTCAGGCATGTCTTTCAAATCAAAGACACGTTCAACGGTACATTTTTTTGGTGCAAAAGGTGAATTTTTTTATATTAGAAATGCCAATGAAAAACTACAGACAATACTCTCAAAACTGGAATGAACATTATCATCCAGTGAGTAATACTTTCTAGCCTATCCAATATTTGACCACAAAGGAGACTTCTAACCGATATCTGACAGCTCTAGAGCATATATCTGTCAACACATAATTATACCCAAAAAGCCAAAGCAACACTATAACATGAACCATGCCTGCTTGACTCTTAATTTACCTATAAAATGCACCTACCATCTAGCTAGATTTCCACATCACCTTCCCATCAAAACCATTCAACCAACACCCACAATGGTTAAGACAAGAAAGGTGTGTGGCTTCGCTAGGAATCCATAACCCATCCATTGGGGGGCTCTGCCAAAACAACCTACATTTTCTTCTCTAGAAAAGGCTTTAGTTGTTTGAGAACACTCACCCTCAATGATGACCAACCAAACCTCCTGTACCAATGTATTGAGAGGACCAAGTAGGATCATCTTACACTCCTCGCTATTCTACTCATCATACATTGGCCGCCCCAACCATGTACCCTTCACAATGGGATGCTCTACATTATGGTACATTCAAAGGAATTAGACCTCTCACCTTAGGATCAAAGCCTAAGTCAGTTCCCTCCCGGCCAAACTAGATAGAAGAATGATGATCCCAGTTAGTACAGTCACACCCAGTGAACTCCAAGGTACTAGATACAATCCCATTGTTATGGTTTGCAATAAAAGACTCATTGACTTTAATAGCACAAAGTCAAGAGATGAGATGAGAAAACTGATGTAAATCCCATATTCAAACACTTCTGACTGCAGATCCAAACACCCCTTAACTATTCACTTATTTTCTGCCAAACACACCTTAACATGACAACAAGCAGACTTATTCTCCATAGTTCATCTCAACATCCCATTCCTGAGCAACTTTGTTAGCTTGTGCAGACTTTCTCACTTTTAACTTTAGGAGCTACAACTTTATACTTTCAATGATGATCTGCATCAACACTTTCCAATCAGTAAACTCACCAGTGAATAGCCTAGTGTTCCTTTCTTTCCAAATGTTGTACACAACAGTTGCAAGGGCCATCCTTCTTAGCACACTCCCAATTTTATTATTACAAGCTTCATTCCCATACTGATCAGTTATAGTATCCCAAGTATTGGAGAACCATAAATGACCCATTTTCACTTTAAGCACATCCCATATATTCTTTGAGTAGTCACATTCAAAGAACAAGTGATTGTGTGAGTCATTCACAACATTGCATAGAGAACATTTCATGTCATTATTGTTGTTCCATCTCATAATTCTGTCCTGAGTCTATAGTCTTCCTCTCAAAGCCATCCAAAGAATAAAGGCATACATTGGGTTGCATTGAGAAAACCATACAACTTTATACCATTTCACCTCCTGGTATTGATGCCTCGGGACCTCCCAAACAGCCTTTGTTGAGAAGTCTACTAACTTACCATTTGTGCTTTTCCACTTAGTTTGGTCTTCCATGTTCAACGGTACTTAACAAATCAATAAAAGTTTCAGGAAATACCTTACCCGATAATTCTGGAATTTCAACCTTATTCCAATACCTCGTAATGGATCTTCACGATAACCCCCGCGAACTTCTGGACGATACCTTCCAAAGGATTTTCATCCTCGTAGTGTTCCCACGTGTGATCTGATTCAGTACTCTCTTCCTCGGTGTAATTCAAGTTCTTGAATGCTCTGTTTAAGGCGCTCAATCTTTACGTCACACGGATTGGGATTGTTGCTTCGTTCGGCGTTTCTACGATTACCACTCTTAGGGATCTTCCACGCCGAACACGTTCGGATATTAGTACCTAATAGCTCTAATACCAAATAATGTCGGATTGATAGCCAAACAATAAACAGAATAATCAAGAACGATCAAATAATCGAACGCTCAATATGGGTATTCTTTATTAGCCGTCAATAATAATCAAAAACTAAGTTTATGAAACCCTAAACATGGATTATATGTCCAACCATAAAAGGAAAGAAGACCAAGCAAATAGCAAAAGTGAATATAATTTGAAAGTTCGAAATAAAGCTTATAAAATAGAAAAAGGCCACTTTCGGCTCCTAAACGATTTTGAATGGCCGAAAAGTGCCAGGGCTCATAAAGCGACGAGTCTTGCTCGTTTGGCCGTTTCCCATCAACCGTGCGAATTCTGTTAAATTCCGCCACCGAAATCAACTTCTTGAAAATACTCGGACCAGGGCCGGCCCTGGCTATGGGCGGCATGGGCGACGGTCCAGGGCATCAAATAATTAGGGGGCATCAATTTTTTTTCTGTGAATCGGTTTTATGTGATGAAGATAGTGTTGTGATGGCTGATGACTTTAGAAGAAAAAATAAGATTAAATGAAGAGAGCCGATGCTGTTAGCGAAATTAAGCTCGCCGGACGCCGGAAACTAAATATACAGTTGCCGGAAATGAAAATGAAGAAGACAAGAGAATAAGACTATTTTTCTTTTTTGAGAATATAGGTCACGTGAGTGGCTTTGGAAAAGCAAAACATTTGTGTCAAGGAAACCAGTTAATTTCTTATTACATTTAATTTATTATTGTATTTCTTTTAATCTCTACTTATCATCATTATTTTGAATGGGCTGTTTTTTAACCCATTTAAATAAATAAGATTTGCAAGATTGATATATTTTTGAGATCCATGTCGGACTACTGTTGTGTTTTTAAAAATGAACTGATATGATAACCAATGCTATTTCTGCTCTCTTTATCGAATGTAGAGATGTGATATTTAGTCACACAAATATATTATGTTACGTTGCGGCAAGAAAATAAAACACGATGTTAAATGTCAATAACTCATCAAATAAAATAAGATATGTTAAATAATTGTTCAGGTTTTTAGCTTTGTTCGCAAGCTAAACCTTTAAATGATCGTTTGAAAGTCGTCTGAAGTGCACATTTGGGTAAAGACAACTGACATTGGCTTCTTTAGATCGTTATGCAATATTTCCGTGGTTGCATCAAGGAATGATGTCATAAAACGACCTAGGAGCGGATAGCACATCATGACCTACAAGCAACACCGACGAGACATGGGAAGGCAACTCGATTTGGAGTTTCTGTTTGGAATAGGGCTAAGTCTAATTCCAATTACTTTTTGGCTGGATTATTCGTAACCGCGTATTTTTGTTTGCAAAATTTAGTAGGGCGTTTTTCAATCATCTCGCACACGTTGATAAAAAACTCACGACTTGCACGACAAAAAACTGAAGAATTGCCCGGTAGGGGCAGTTTTTAATCATCTCGCCCAGGGCAGCATAAAACTCAGGACCGGCCCTGACTCGGACTATGTTAAATTGATGTCGTTGGTGTCGTTAACTGCATCGCAAGTTTTTCAAATAGGTAACGCACCTAAGTCATTCTATACGTAACTATATTTGATCAAACACCTTTATGACATCATGCTTCTATATGTGATGATTCTAGATAGGTCGAACACCTTACATGATTTTTTCTTTAGCTAAGTTATGTTGAACGTAAAACATTTACCTTTTTATCGGCCATTCGGCCGGAAAAATTGTATAACTGCTAACTTATGCACGTGTAACCAAACTTTGAGCAATGTGAAAGCGAAATACATACAAATCAAGCATCATAAATTGTTTACTGCCCTTATAAACACACATGAACCAAATAAATATCAGAATTGCGTGATTGAGGATTGATCGATAGCTTGCGGACCAAAGAAAAAGATCAAGCATAGTCATAAAGTGAATTAGTTGGTTCTGAGGATGCGCGAAAGCAAGGGGTGACAATGAACTCAAATCAGAATTGAAGAAACAGAGACTGATGTGGCGACCAATTGTTTGCTCCACTTTTATACTCCGTAGTAAACTAAACACCAGAAAACCACATACCCTTTGACCTATTAAGTTTTGTTTTTAAACTTTACCTACCAATTGTTTGTCACAAAACGTTACAAATAATGCTGCTATCCTGACTACGCTCTTTTCAGTCAGGATATCTCTCACTTACAAACTCTCAGCTCTCTTGTAGTGGTATATAGTTATATACCGTATACCACATCTTGATCGACTTTTTGAAGTTAGATAGTAGGTATCTATGACTTCATTAGTGGTTCAAAACTCGTATCCTCACTATACTCGTATATTAGATTGCGTGTGTACGTGTTTTTTCATTCAAAAAAGTGTTTAAAAGGAAGAACCATGCAGGCATGAAAGTATTGCAAAAAATGATCAGAAAATCCGTTACTCTGAAAGATATATGCAATATCACGTTGCTACGTGGTTTTGGAATTCATGGCTATATTTTTTTATCTATCTTTGGAAAATATTGTTATATCGTCTCAATCAAAATAAAACAATGTTTAAATTTAATTGACCTTAAAATAAAAAAATAAAAACATAAAAAAAAAAAAAAAACAAAGTAAATAATTATTTGTTGGGATTTGTTAACAACAACTTTATTAAAAGTCACTTATCTTAATTGTATTTGCTAAATTCATGTATTTATAAAACTAATAAATTTTACTTTGAAAACATTGTTAACTAAGGAAGGTTAAACAAAATTCATGGGGTTGTTGTTAGTAAATTCTTTATTTGTTTACTTATATGATAAGTTCATCATATGATTTTTAGAGTTATTGTTTATGATGCTAATAGTTACTAGGGTCACTAAAAATGACTAAGGCTCGTGTGAGAACCATATAAGTTCAATTAAAAATATGAAAAATCACTAGAATTTCATTCAAAGCAGCATAATTTAAATATAAAAAATTAACAATTTTCCAACTTCCTTAAGATCCAACAAGATATTAAACTTTCAACAAATTGTCAATAACTCAGAGTTATGGACCGACAAGGATATATTCAATATAGTGTAAGGACAATATGTCGTTATGAAGGTAACTTTTTAAGTGTTAGGGGTAAACAATTTGGCTATATAAAGGAAGAAGAGCCATGCATGAAAGCATAACACTTGAAGTCCTTTTGAGCAAAGATGGGGTCGAGAAGCAATGGGCTTTTGTCTCTCATTGTGTTTCTTCTTGTGGTCTTAACATCTCTAAGCTTTCCACAATCAACCACCGCTACCCACCCTTACGAATCACCATCACCAGCTCTTAAGCATCCCTTGTATGACAAGTTTTCACCACCACCACCTAAAATACCTTTCGTTTATAGGTCCCCTCCTCAACCAAATCAATATACACACAAACACAAACACAAGTCTCCTCCACCACCTCCTAAGGATCATTACAAGTACAAATCTCCACCACCGCCTAAGGTTCACTATGAGTACTTTCCTCCACCACCATCACCTAAGGAACACTACATGTACAAATCTCCACCACCACCACCTAAGGATCGCTATAAGTACAAGTCTCCACCCTCGCATAAGGATCACTATAAGTACAAGTCTCCATCGCCGCCACCCAAGGATCACTATAAATACAAGTCTCCACCTCCACCACCTAAGGATCACTATAAGTACAAGTCTCCACCACCACCCAAGGATCACTATAAGTACAAGTCTCCACCTCCACCACCTAAGGATCACTATAAGTACAAATCTCCACCACCACCTAAGGATCACTATAAGTACAAGTCTCCACCCTCGCCTAAGGATCACTATAAGTACAAGTCTCCACCGCCGCCACCCAAGGATCACTATAAATACAAGTCTCCACCTCCACCACCTAAGGATCACTATAAGTACAAGTATAAGGATCACTATAAGTACAAGTCTCCACCTCCACCACCTAAGGATCACTATAAGTACAAGTCTCCACCACCACTCAAGGATCACTATAAGTACAAGTCCTAAGGATCACTATAAGTACAAGTCTCCACCCTCGCCTAAGGATCACTATAAGTACAAGTCTCCACCAACACCACCCAAGGATCACTATAAATACAAGTCTCCACCTCCACCACCTAAGGATCACTATAAATACAAGTCTCCACCGCCACCACCCAAGGATCACTATAAATACAAGTCTCCACCTCCACCAGCTATGGATCACTATAAGTACAAGTCTCCACCACCACCACCTAAGGATCACTATAAGTACAAGTATCCACCCTCGACTAAGGATCACTATAAGTACAAGTCTCCACCACCACCACCTAAGGATCACTATAAATACAAGTCTCCACCTCCACCACCCAAGGATCACTATAAATACAAGTCTCCACCTCTACCACCTAAGGATCACTATAAGTACAAGTCTCCACCTCGCCTAAGGATCACTATAAGTACAAGTCTCCACCACCACCACCCAAGGATCACTATAAATACAAGTCTCCACCTCCACCACCTAAGGATCACTATAAGTACAAATCTCCTCCACCACCACCAAAGGATCACTATAAATACAAGTCTCCACCGCCACCACCCAAGGATCACTATATATACAAGTCTCCACCCTCCCCTAAGGATCACTATAAGTACAAGTCTCCACCACCACCTAAGGATAACTATATGTACAAGTCCCCACCTCCTCCTCACTACAACTAAGAACTCAACTCATTTCCTCTTTTCATTAAATGTCTCTTTTTATACGTCAAATAAGTTCGTTTTCCGGACAAGTTCACCTTCAATATCGACAGATACGGCACAATGTTGGAGGGTAAAATGAAGCCATGAATATTTATAAAGAATTAGGTTGTTGCTTGTATTTTTCATGAGTGTTGTAAATTTCTTCAGTAGTTCAGTGTCACGGTTCTTTTCAGATTTTAACTGTCAAATTTGGAAGGCACTGATTGGCATTAATAATCAAGGTTTAATGATTATTTGATATAGCTACTTTACTAGCGCACACTTTCTTTCATTACTTCTTTTTTCCACTACATGCATAACACATTTGACAAATTATTTAATAGTCATAAAGTTTAGTGTAATAAATTTCTAAGTCGATAAAAACTGTCTACAAAGTACCAACATGAATATAGAAAGGAAAAAACTGAATTCTCTAATGTTATCTAAGCAGAGTGTACGTTTTATAGTATCTATTTTTGAACAGCTAACACACACACATGCCACAACTATTTCAACCACAACTTGAACTCTCACAACTTGGGTGAGGCATTTAGAATACATACTTGCTAGGCTAAATGCCCGTTAATTGAGTATATTCTGTATGATCAACATTAGATCGAGCATGGTTTATCTCTTTTTTCAAGTAACGGCACACAAATATATTTGCCCATAATTCACATTTTAAATTTGTATTGTACGTTCACGTAGACTAGTACTTGTTATTTTTCGTCACACGTAATAAAAAATAAAAATAAAAACACGGCAAAAACGTTACCATTTACCAAGCAAAGACGTTACCATTGTAACCGTACATAGAAACACTAGTGGGGCCGCCCGTGAACAATTAGGTTGGCCAATTACTAATCTATCTTTTAATACTTTCTCGCAGTTCGAGCGACGAAATCAGAAATGCTCAGACCGTAACATAAAACTTCAAGAAAAACAAAAAAGTTAATAAAAACAAATATGTTGTTAAAGACATCTGACAGCACGAAGAGACAAATCTACAAACTGCAACAACGGAAGCCAAAAACAAACATAGAATGTTAGCGGACAAAAGCAACTAGATAACTAATTGTTGTGATTGAATTAAACAAATTTGAGGCATCAAATCTAGTTGTTTATGAAACAAAATATGGCGGCATGGCATTGAAAAGGTAAATGTTACTAATGTGATGGGTGATGGTAGCTTGAATGAGACTCGAATAAAATAACCATAATTGAAAGAAAACGGAAGCAGCGGATAAGAAACCGACGGTGGGCAAAGTCGGAGTTTTTTTTTTTTTTTTTTTTTTCCAAAAGGGTTAAAGGTGACGGCAAGGTTTGATGGGATGAAAGGAAGGCAGCGGCTTATGACGGCATATTAGGTCTCAGAATCAAATCCGCTCTAATACCATATTTAATGATAAAAACCTCGTACAATACTTTTTACTATTGATTTAATATTTATAGAGTACAAGAGACATTACACGTCGAATCAAAGTGTATCACCTAAGTTTCGTCAGTTTTAAAAAGAAAACCATCGGAACTCTAAAATTTTTAGTTGTAATTAATTAAATTTTTATTATTCTTTTATGGAGAGTGTCACTTGTCAAATTTATTTCGTTCTCATTTTTACAAATTTAAGTTTGATCTTATTTGATCTACATTATACACAATCAAATGTTATATTCACAAAAAATACTTGATAGATGATAAATGCTTGCCTTAGAATTAGTTACAAAAAATTACTTAACGCAAAAGTCCATCGAATACGAACAATTATACAATAAAATGCTAAATGAATTTTCGTCAGAAATCGAAATTGCACAAGATAATTTAGAACAAATACGCAATTTCACATGCTCCACCGCAACGCACGGAAGCCTATTCCCTCGATACAACTATTTATTGCTTGCCTGATGGTTAACACATTAGCTCATTAGCTAATTAAGTGAAAATGAGATCAAGTATTCTACTACATTACATCTACCGTCTCTGAGCGTTTAATATTACATTTACCGTCCTTAACTTTGCAAAGTGTAACACCCATGGACGGAACTATGTAGGGGCAGGGGAGGGCCCCGGCCCTTCAAAGTTTGCGACGCCTAATGTAAATGTTATAAGTTTTAAGGATAATTTAGTTGAGGTTACAAACAAATCTCCGATTTGTCCCTCCCAAAATAAATTTTGCCCCTCCAAAAAAAATATTCAAATTCCGTCTATGATAATACCCACGGTCTTTCACATTAACGGATGTTAACTTTAACCGTTAAAGATTCCCGTGTGACTTGCACATAAGAGTAAATTAGTCGTTTTTATTCTCTTTATTCTTTAATTTGTTATGCTAATAAAATATATGATAAAAGCTAAAGATATGCAACGAACTTTTTCAAATATACTTGTCTACGTAATATACTTTGAAAAAGCTAAAGATACGCAATATACTTTCAAATAATCATCGATCTAGGTAATATGACCGGTACCCAACAGGTTACCAGGTCACCTTTTATTAAAAATTACACCTTTGGTCCCCCAAACTGGACCAAATTCACGCAGTTATTCCTACTTTGTTAACGCTCGTTAAATATTTTTTTAAAAAACTTTAAATATTTTTTTAAAAAACTTTAAAAAAAAATTTCTTAAAATCTACTTAAAATATATATAATTTTTTAATTTATAACTAAAAAAAATAGATAAATTATTTTATAAACTTTTTTTTACGTTTTTTTTTTAATCTGAATTTAAAAAAAGTTTTTTGCCGATTTATAAAAAAAATTACTTTTTTTTTAATCTGATTTTAAAAAAAGTTTTTTTTCAAATTTATAAAAAAAAGTTACGTTTTTAAAAAAAAAAAAAAAAAGCTTTTCTAATTTAAAAAGTTTTTTTTTTTTTTTTTTTAAGTTTTTAAATCTGATTTTAAAATTTTAAAAAATTACGTTTTTATAACTTTTTTTTAAAAGCTTTTCGATTAAAAAAGTTACGTTTTTTTTAAATCGATTTTAAATTTTTTCCGATTTAAAAAAATCGAAAAAAAAAAATTTTTTTTTCCGATTTTTAAAATTTTTTCCGATTTAAAATCTATTTTTTTAATTATAAATTAAAAAAATTATATATATTTTAAGTAGATTTTAAGAAAAAAAATTTTAAGTTTTCTTTAAAAAAATTTAACAAGCGTTAACAAAGTAGGACTAACTGCGCGAATTTGGTCCAGTTTGGGGGACCAAATGTGTAATTTTTAATAAAAGGTAACCTGGTAACCTGTTGGGTACCGGTCATATTAGCTAGATCGATGATTATTTGAAAGTATATTGCGTATCTTTAGCTTTTACAAAGTACATTACGTAGACCAGTATATTTGAAAATTTTCGTTGCGTATCTTTAGCTTTCACCCTAAAATATATAAATAAATTATAAAAATAAGCAAATATAGAAACAAAAAAAAACTAATTTTAAAATCTTTCTCCATTTTAAAGGACCGGTGGCGTTACGAAATAGAGGCGTCAGGAGGAATAGTGTGTATTTATTTCAAAATTGAGACAAAATGTATTGTTTTTGTACAACATTCTGGACGAATGGTCTAATTTACTGTTGCTTTTATTTAATTTTTAACTTTTTGACCTATTAACTAATAAAATAATTAGAGAAACGTTAATGGAAAAAAAATCAGCGGACGTTTTAATGGAAAAAATAATTAGAGAAACATGATCCATTAAATCCTCATGTGCAAGGACCGTGAGTGTTTTTTTATTTATTTACTTTTTTTAGAACATCAACTATCTCACAATATACAACTACAAATTATCTCACATATCTTAAGCAAGACTTGAACCCACAACCATTTTGTTGAGGAGTTTCTTACACAACAAAAGGTTACCGTTATTCTTTGCAAAGTTAAGGACGGTGAATGCATTATGAAATTCTCGGATGGCATGTCATCTAGCCTCCTTGAAGTTCAAGCTTTTGCTTGAGGTTAATGTGCCATTTCAGCCACATTCCATTGTACTTATTTGCTTTTAGGTTTTATATAATTTACCGAGGAAATTCCCCTTTACCCAAAAACTCTCGGAGACGGTAGTGCAATTTCGGACAAACCACAAGTACGATCCGAGTAATTTACTCTTTAATTTATGATTGATATGTCATATCAAGTTTGAGACAGGTTTCTAATCTTTTTAAAATTATTTCTGCTTATAGCTGCAACTACTAGTCTACTACCAACTGGCACAACAAATTTTGTTCGACACAAACAACGTGAAGAAACAATTAACTTTAATCTAAAACATAAAACGCAGAAGCTAGACGTATATATCATGTTAATTAGATTTAACTACTACTAATGAAGATAAACTTAAACATTCACTGGGTTAATTCTTTTTAACAACTTTATGTGGGTGTTCATCAAGTATATGCATTTTTTTTTTTTTTTTTTTGGACTTTTGCAACTTGATGAACGTAGAATAAAAGTCTGCAGCGAAGTGCAGCCCTTTATATACATCATTTTTCCACATTATACTGTAGTACTGTTAACGATTAACAATACCTAATTAACTTTACTAAAGAATAGTTTTAAGTATCAATAATTGATCTCAAAGTTGGTCGAGGAAAGTTAGATGTAGAGTGAGTGGTTATTATCAGTGATCGATCATCCGTCAACAAATCTTATACCTTATTAACAGTCGAAAGGCTGTAATGGCCATTTTTCATAATTACAATGGGATCATTTCCCTATTGATATTTGTTTTACCTTTTCTCTTTGTTGCTTTATATATGGTGATAGTAATGTGCAGCCAACCAGGCACCACACAACCAAGATTTCCTTAATAGCATTAATGTTTTAACATCTACTTATCATAAGGAAGTTCTTCCAAAGATGCACAACATATAAATAGATCGAACGCTTCTTTAAATAGTAAGTTTTCTTTAATGATAATGTGGGTGTGTTTCAGAGTTACTCGCTACAATCAAATCGATCATTTAAAGCAAAAATATGACACCTGAACGACCATCACTAAAATTGAAAGATAGAAAATAAAAAAGGTGAGTTGGGACTTGAGTTCGAACACCTTAATTGAAAGATAGAAAATAAAAACGTAACTATATTTGATCAAACACCTTTATGACATCATGCTTCTATATGTGATGATTCTAGATAGGTCGAACACCTTACATGATTTTTTCTTTAGCTAAGTTATGTTGAACGTAAAACATTTACCTTTTTATCGGCCATTCGGCCGGAAAAATTGTATAACTGCTAACTTATGCACGTGTAACCAAACTTTGAGCAATGTGAAAGCGAAATACATACAAATCAAGCATCATAAATTGTTTAGTTTACTGCCCTTATTAACACACATGAACCAAATAAATATCAGAATTGTGTGATTGAGGTTTGATCGATAGCTTGCGGACCAAAGAAAAAGATCGAGCATCGTCATAACGTGAATTAGTTGGTTCTGAGGATGCGCGAAAGCAAGGGGTGACAATGAACTCAAATCAGAATTGAAGAAACAGAGACTGATGTGGCGACCAATTGTTTGCTCCACTTTTATACTCCGTAGTAAATTAAACACCAGAAAACCACATACCCTTTGACCTGTTAAGTTTTGTTTTTAAACTTTACCTACCAGTTTTTTGTCACAAAAGGTTACAAATGCTGCTATCCTGACTACGTTCTTTTCAGTCAGGATAACTCTCACTTACAAACTGTCAGCTCTCTTGTAGTGGTATATACCGTATACCACCTCTTGATCGACTTTTTGAATTTAGATAGTAGGTATCTATGACTTCATTAGTGGTTCAAAACTCGTCTCCTCACTATACTCGTATACGAGTATTAGATTGCGTGTGTACGTGTTTTTTCATTCAAAAAAGTGTTTAAAAGGAAGAACTATGCAGGCATGAAAGTATTGCAAAAAATGATCAGAAAATCCGTTACTCTGAAAGATATATGCAATATCACGTTGCTACGTGGTTTTGGAATTCATGGCTATATTTTTTTATCTATCTTTGGAAAATATTGTTATATCGTCTCAATCAAAATAAAACAATGTTTAAATTTAATTGACCTTAAAAAAAATAATAATAAAAAAAATAAAAAAAATAATTATTTGTTGGGATTTGTTAACAACAACTTTATTAAAAGTCACTTATCTTAATTGTATTTGCTAAAATCATGTATTTATAAAACTAATAAATTTTACTTTGAAAACATTGTTAACTAAGGAAGGTTAAACAAAATTCATGGGTTGTTGTTAGTTAATTCTTTATTTGTTTACTTATATGAAAAGTTCATCATATGATTTTTAGAGTTATTGTTTATGATGCTAATAGTTACTAGGGTCACTAAAAATGACTAAGGCTCGGGTGAGAACTATATAAGTTCAATTAAAAATATGAAAAATCACTAGAATTTCATTCAAAGTAGCATAATTTAAATATAAAAAAATTAACAATTTTCCAACTTCGATCCAACAAGATATTAAACTTTCAACAAATTGTCAATAACTCAGAGTTATGGACCGACAATGATATATTCAATATAGTGTAAGGACAATATGTCGTTATGAAGGTAACTTTTTAAGTGTTAGGGGTAAACAATTTGGCTATATAAAGGAAGAAGAGCCATGCATGAAAGCATAACACTTGAAGTCCTTTTGAGCAAAGATGGAATTCGAGAAGCAATGGGCTTTTGTCTCTCATTGTGTTTCTTCTTGTGGTCTTAACATCTCTAAGCTTTCCACAATCAACCACCGCTACCTACCCTTACGAATCACCATCGATATCACCAGCTCTTAAGCATCCCTTGTATGACAAGTCTCCACCACCACCACCTAAAATACCTTTCGTTTATAGGTCCCCACTTCAACCAAATCAACATACACACAAACAAGGACACAAGTCTCCTCCACCACCTCCTAAGGATCATTACAAGTACAAATCTCCACCACCGCCTAAGGATCGCTATGAGTACTTTCCTCCACCACCATCACCTAAGGAACACTACACGTACAAATCTCCACCACCACCACCTAAGGATCGCTATAATTACAAGTCTCCACCCTCGCATAAGGATCACTATAAGTACAAGTCTCCATCGCCGCCACCCAAGGATCACTATAAATACAAGTCTCCACCTCCACCACCTAAGGATCACTATAAGTACAAGTCTCCACCACCACCCAAGGATCACTATAAGTACAAGTCTCCACCTCCACCAGCTAAGGATCACTATAAGTACAAGTCTCCACCACCACCCAAGGATCACTATAAGTACAAGTCTCCACCCTCGCCTAAGGATCACTATAAGTACAAGTCTCCACCGCCACCACCCAAGGATCACTATAAATACAAGTCTCCACCTCCACCACCTAAGGATCACTATAAGTACAAGTCTCCACCACCACCCAAGTATCACTATAAGTACAAGTCTCCACCACCACCCAAGGATCACTATAAGTACAAGTCTCCACCACCACCTAAGGATCACTATAAGTACAAGTCTCCACCCTCGCCTAAGGATCACTATAAGTACAAGTCTCCACCACCACCCAAGGATCACTATAAGTACAAGTCTCCACCTCCACCACCTAAGGATCACTATAAGTACAAGTCTCCACCACCACCCAAGGATCACTATAAGTACAAGTCTCCACCACCACCTAAGGATCACTATAAGTACAAGTCTCCACCCTCTCCTAAGGATCACTATAAGTACAAGTCTCCACCAACACCACCCAAGGATCACTATAAATACAAGTCTCCACCTCCACCACCTAAGGATCATTATAAATACAAGTCTCCACCGCCACCACCCAAGGATCACTATAAATACAAGTCTCCACCTCCACCAGCTAAGGATCACTATAAGTACAAGTCTCCACCACCACCACCTAAGGATCACAATAAGTACAAGTATCCACCCTCGCCTAAGGATCACTATAAGTACAAGTCTCCACCACCACCACCACCACCTAAGGATCACTATAAATACAAGTCTCCACCGCCACCACCCAAGGATCACTATAAATACAAGTCTCCACCACCACCTAAGGATAACTATAAGTACAAGTCTCCACCTCCTCCTCACTACAACTGAGAACTCAACTCATTTCCTCTTTTCATTAAGTGTCTCTTTTTATACATCAAATAAGTTCGTTTTCCGGACAAGTTCACCTTCAATATCGACAGATACGGCACGATGTTGGATGGTAAAATGAAGCCTTGAAGATTTTAAGTTGTTGCTTGTATTTTTTGTCATGGTTGTTGTAAATTTCTTTAGTAGTTCAGTGTCACGGTTCTTTTTAGATTTTAACTGTCAAATTTGGAAGGCACTGATTGGTATGTATAATAAAGGTCTAATGATTATTTGATATAGCTACTTTACTAGTGCACACTTTCTTTATTACTTCTTTTTTGCGCTACATGCATACCACATTTGACAAATTATTTACTAGTCATAAAGTTCAGTGTAATAATTTCTAAATTGATAAAAACACTCTACAAAGAATCAACATGAATATAGAAAGAAAGAAAAAAATGAAACCTCCAATGTTATCTAAGCAAAGTGTACGTTTTATAGTATCTATTTTTGTACAGCTAACACACAAACATCTATTTCAACCACAACTTGAACTCTCACAACTTGGGTGAGGCATTTAGAATACATACTTGCTAGGCTAAATGCCCGTTAATTTAGTTTATTCTGATCGGCATTAGATCGAGCTTGGGTTTATCTCTTTTTTCAAGTAACGACACACCGCACACAAATATATTTGCCCATAATTCACATTTTTAAATCTGTATTGTACGTTCACAGACTAGAGTACTTGTTATTTTTCGTCACAGATAATAAAAATAAAAACACAAACACGGCAAAACGTTACCATTTACCAAGCAAAGACGTTACCATTGTAACCGTACATAAAAACACTAGTGGGCCCGCCCGTGAACAATTAGGTTGGCCAATTTAAAATTTGTTGTTAAAGATATCTGACAACACGCAGAGTCAAATCTACAAACTGCAACAACGGAAGCAAAACAAACATAGAATGTTAGCGGACAAAAGCAACATCTTTGACTTTTTTTCTTAATATAGCAGCAACTAGATAACTAAGGGTTATTGTACAAAAAAGTCACTAAAGTTTGCGAGAAATTTGTCCTAAGGCACTATAGTTTAAAAGTTGTCATTCAGGTTACTCAACTTATTGTGACCGGTTATATTTGTTACTCTTGTTTTGGTAACCTAGAACTACCGGTAATAATACTACGTGGCAAATATTTTAGATTTCATTTATATTAAAAAAATGAGTTAATATACAAATAAGTTACTAAAGTTTGTCAAAATGTTCATTTAAGTTACTATCGTTTACATTCTTTTACATTTAAGTTAATATACAAATAAGTTGCTAAAATTGTGTATATTTTTATACGCTTTTTACAACAACTTTTGGACTTATTATACGTTTACATTCTTTTACATTTTTATATCTGTTTTTGCGTTTTTACAATTTTGCACATTTGTATTTTTTTATTTTTTTATTTTTTTTTACATAATTGGACGTTATTAGACTTTTTGGAAGTAATTTTTGTTTTGATATGTTTTCATACGTTATTATACATTTTGGATGTTATTATCGTTTTGGATGTTGTTATCGTTTTCTTACATTTTATACGTAAAAGCGTATAAAACATACAAACGTTTAAAGAAGATAAAGCGTATAGAATATAAAACCATATAAAACATACAAATGTATGAAAATGAGCGAAAATGAACAAAACCATACGGTATTGTATGAAAGCGTAAAAGGTATTGAGAAAAGCGTACACACACATATATAAAAGCGGATAAATACATACAAAAGCGTGCGAAAATGGACAAACATATATACAAAATGTACAACGTAAAAAGGTACGACAAGAGAAATGCATACACAAGCGTATAAAAGCGGATAGAAACGTAAAAAACATACGGAAATATACAAAAGCGTCGAAAATGAAAAAATTTTTAAAAAGAGCGACAACAAATAAAGCGTACAGCGTATAAATACGTATATAAAATGTACGAAAATGGAGAAAAGCGTGAAAATACAACGGATAAAACATACATAAATGTATAAAAACGGATAGTAACATTTTTTAAAAGTTCAGTAACCTATTTAATAAATCCCGTAAACTATAGTAACTTGCTTGTAACATCTCAAACTATAGTGATGACGTGGACAAGAGAACCGGTAAATTATCCGGTTGCCCACCCTCGTAGTAAAAAGAATGTCACTCTTTTAAACGTTGAGTAACCCATATAATAAACCCGTTAACTTGAGTAACCTGAATGACAACTTTTAAACTATAATGACTTAGGACAAATTTCCCGCAAACTTTTGTGACTTTTTTGTATAATAACCCGATAACTAATTGTTATGATAGAATTAAACAAATTTGAGTCATCAAATCTGGTTGTTTATGAAACAAAATATGGCATCATGGCATTGAAAGAAAGGTAAATGTTATAAATGTGATGGTTGATGGCTTAAATGAGACTTGAATAAAATAACCAGAATTGAAAGAAAACGAAAGCAGCGGATAAGAGACCGATGGTGGGCAAAGTCGAGTGTGTGGTTAGAGGTTTTTTTATCTTTCCAAAAGGGTTAATGGCGATGGTGAGGGTTTGATGGGGTGACATGAAGGCAGCGGCTCATGACGGCATATTAGGTCTCGGAATCAAATCCTTTCTAATACCATATTGAATGATAAAAACCTCGTACTTTGTACTATTGATTTAATATTTGTAAAATACAAGAGATGTTGTAACCCTACATAAGAACCCTAATGGACCCAGTCCCAAACAATTAGGTTGGGCCAATTACTAATCTATCTTCTCATAGTGGCGGCTATAGTTTGACGGGGTGGCATAGGCGGCTAATGGCAGGTGACTAGGTCTTGGTATCGTACCCGCTTATGATACCATGTTGAATGATCAAACGGTTAAAACCCCGTGAAGTGTTGGGTTTATTAATCAAGCATATAAAATGAAGATTGGAAAATGAAGTAAACAACTCAGGTGGCAATTGATGAGTCAGCTATACATATATAAAAATAGCCTAATGAGGAGACGATAACCTCTGACCTCCGGCAAGGCTTACAACCCAACAATAATATAAGAAGCCCCAACCCCTAGGTGTACTGCTTAACCTTCTCATCTATGGAAAGTTTTTATCTACCCGAATTCAAACACACAATAAAAGGTATAAATGTCGTCTATGAATAATGCATTACATCAATCTAAACAAACAAGGCATTCATTAATGAAAAAGATAAACAACTTCATTCATTAATAAACAATAATTTACATCAGCTTTACAAACCCAAAAGATCAAACAATGCCATAAAAACATAAAACATCAACTACACAAACTAAGCACCAAACCTTATAAAAACATAACCACCAACTAGATAGACACACGATTAATAAAAGCAACCTTTTAGTGAGGCTACCCTCTATTTGCTCCACTGACTGCCTGATAGCTTTGATCGTCTCAAGATCATGATCTTGAAGCAACCTCAGAAAAGCAAGCCCCTCCTCAACCTCCAATGATAGAAGCACATTTTCAAGTTCCTATATAAGCTGGTACCTCTCCCTGGCACCATGAACAACCTCCTCTGATAGCTTTTCCAAATCTTTAACAATTTTCACCTCTTTACTAATATCCATCCGGATTTGGAGGAGAATTCGGCCGGGCATTGAAACATAATTGGAATCGGAAGCAGGTTCTTGAAGACGAGACATTATTTGAATTTGTTTTGGCTATGAATATTAGCTTAAGGTTTATGTAAGAAAATAAGTATAACCTAAAATGATTATAATGTAGTTGGAAAGTCTTGGCTTAAATGATTACCGGTTGGATCTCATGCAAACTCATAATGATAGATACAATATAAAAGATGGCTAACACCTAATGTGACAAGAATACATGCAAGCAAATATCTATATTTAAATAATGCACCTTTGACAAATGCATAGTTACAAAAAATTACGTAATGCAAAAGCCCATCGAATATGAACAATTATACAATAAAAGGCTAAATGAATTTTCGTTAGATCTCGAGTTGCACAAGATAATTTAGAACAAATACGCAATCTCACATGCTCCGTCGCAATGCACGGAAGCCTATTCTCTCAATAGTCGATACAACTAATTTTTGCTTGCATGATGGTTAACACATTAGCTCATTAGCTAGTTAAGTGAAAATGAGATCAAGTGTTCAATCTTCTACTACATTGCATCTACCGTCTCTGAGAGTCTAATATTACATTTACCGTCCTTAACTTTGCAAAGTATAACAGTACTCACGATCCCTCACACTAACAGATGTTAACTTTAACGTTAAAGAATCCCAAGTGACTTGCACATGAGAGTAAGTTAATCGTTTTTATTGTCTTTATTCTCTAATTTGTTATGCTAATAAATATATAAATAAAATATAAAGATAAAGAAATATTCGAAAAAAAAATCTTTCTCCCTTTTAAAGGACCAGTGGGGTTACGAAATGGAGGTGTTGGGGAGGAATAGTGTATTTATTTCAAAATTGGGATAAACGTATTGTTTTTTGTATAATCTTAGGGACGAATGGTGTAATTTACTCTTGTTTTTATTTAATTTTAAACTTTTTGATCTATTAACTAATAAAATAATTAGAGAAACTAAAATGACCATTAAATCCTCATGTGCAAGGCATATGAGGCATTTTAACGGAAAAAACCAGCGAAAGTTAATAAAAGACTGTAAGTGTTTTTATATTTTTTTTAAAACGAAAACTAACTATCTCACAATATACAACCACAAACTATTTTACATGTCTTAAGCAGGATTTGAACTCACAACCATTTGGTTGAAGAGCTTCTCACACAACAAAAGGGTACCGTTATTATTTGCAAAGGTAAGGACGATAAATGCAGTATGAAACTCTCGGAGACGGTAGTGCATTTTTGGACAAACCACAAGTACGATCCGTGTAATTTACTCTTTAATTTATGATTGATATGTCATATCAAGTTTGAGATAGGTTTCTAATCTTTTTAAAGTTATTTCTGCTTATAGCTGCAACTACTAGTCTACTACCAACTGGCACAACAAATTTTGTTCGACACAAACAACGTGAAGAAACAACTTTAATCTAAAACATATAACGCAGAAGCTAGCTAGACGTCATTACAACAAATTGATCATTTGTACACACTTTTTTCTTCACACTTTATACACCGTGAACTTTATTTTTAAAATATTCACACTTATAAGTGTGTAAAAACTATTCGCACTTATAAGTGTGATAAGCATCAAGCGTCATATAAAACTTCACACTCTTAGTTGTGAGAAAAAAAGCTCACACTTAAGTGGGTGAAATAATTTAGGTATAATGTTTTCACAGTTTAAAGTGTGAAGAAATACAAGAGAATAATTCACACTTTTAAATGTGAAGCAATGGTTATTTCTTTTCACGGTATAAAATGTGAACATATACAGTTTCATACATTTAGTTGGAATAACTTCACACACGTCAAAAGCGTGAGGTTTTATTATATTTATGTATAACAAAAAAATTACAAAAAGAATAAATAAATAAAAAGCTCACTACTCCCCCTTTTCATAAATATCTCAAATAAAGAAATGAAACCCTAGCAGATGATCGTCGGCATCGCACCGCCATTGCATAGCCATCATCACCGTCGTCATCACCGTCGCGACATCGAGATCACCGTCGTCATGCCTTCACCACCGCCGTCGTCACGCCGTCACCTTCACCGCCGTCACACCGTCACCCTCACAACCACCGCCATCGTCTCCGTTTCAGAGACGTCTATAAGGTTAATTTTTTATTTATCATTATCAATCATCTCTGTTATGGCTTATTTCATTCAAAAATGGAATTGTTGTTCGATTGAGTTTGTAAGTGTTGAATTTCACTTGTGAAATCTATGTAGAAACTCCTGATTATAGCGTTTGAAAATCTAATTATTTTATTGATGTAGGAGCGTTTTTAGGAGCGTTTAGTGCTTACTAGCATTTAGCGTTTAGAGTTAAAAATATTATTTACAACAAAATTTGAAAGTAGTTATGACAAATTATGATTGGAATATCATTTTACGAAATTTGGATTATGTGTCTCTATAGTTTTAAAACTTTGTTTTTGTAGTGTGTTTGCAAATAATTACACGTAGAATGGGTATGCGAATGTAGTTAGTGGAGGCCAAAGTTAGTAGCTAGCTTTGTGATACCAATGACTAATATTACTTTTAATATTTGGTTCAGAATATACAGTTGTGCATTCCAACTGTTACAGTGTCTCGAGGCTCCTTATATTCTTACGTATTATTTGAATTTGTAGGAGAGTTTAAGAACGTTGATGCTGGTTTCACTTCCTTTTTTTTACTGTTTTCTTATAGAGATATGCTTATTCATAGTATACTAACTTATTTAGAGATATGCTTTCTCTATTGCAAGTACCGGTTAAAGTTAGGAGATGGTAATTTCGAGCCACTTATCTATAAATGGGTCAATTTGGGATAAGTTTAATCTCTAACGGATCAAATGGCTAAACTTTAAAACTGGTTAAAAAGGAAAATGGTTGAAAGCCACTTAAAAGTTAGTCTTGGAATAACACAATCTTTGTACTCACAGTTGCCACACTATTTTTAAACGTGTTTTCGTGTCATCTGAACCGTGCAAAAGTATTACCCTTTGACCCGTTAGTTAACTTGCCCAACAGGGTGAATCGCTTTGATCAGTTTTCTTTTTAGAAACTCTTTTGACCCTACTTGAGGAGTTTAACAATCGGAATTAAAATTAAACATGAATCCCCCACCTTACATACAAAGGGCCTTTTATAGTGTGTAGGTGTTGTATGATATCAGAATTGATTATATTGCCTGATTTTATGGTGGTTTTTCGTCCTGATTATAATGTGACATTCTCAAGTTGTTAAGGAAATTATCAGATGTATATACTTGAACGTTTTGTTGTTACGGAATAAGCTTTAGATGACATTTTCTGTTGTTGTGCAGATTAGGTTTAGTGCTCCACAAGGTTGTGGGAAGACTACATGGTCTTCGCTCTAGACTAACTTTTCTAATCTTCATGACGGTAATGTACAGAGTAATGATGTACTTTTGTAGACATTGCTCATTAATTACCCTTGTCGAGAGGTTACTCAATGGAAACTTGTGTGGACCCATTAACCATTGATTTTAATACATATAGCAGATAACATATCTGAATGAAATTGCTAATGGTTTGACAGAATGTTGATGAATAACAGAATGTTGCGATTTTAACTTTTAAATTGTCTGCAAATCTAAGATTCTTAAAATTGATTATTAAATATAGTATAAGTATTCACTATATAACATCTGTTGTACGTGGTGGATAAATGACATTCGGGTGAAAATTGCGATTATTGGATGAGTTGTGTAACGGGTCAAAGCAGGCGGATCATGTTGGCCCAAACACTCCTCGTTTACATTTTTCTAGATGATTTAGGAGGTTGTATTTATCACAAATACACCTTGGGGATTTTCAACTTATTCAGATATTTGACCCGTTATCTTTGAAACTAGTCGTCCTCATTTTCTCATATCTTGGATTTTGTGTAACATACCTTACTGTCTTTATATCAGGCTATGTGGATGCAGTAGCTAATGAGGAGAACCAAATGCAAGTGGTACTTGAGAAGAACTTTGGCCTCAGGTGGTGATATGCCTACACACTATGGACTTAGGTTGATGTTGTCATTGGATTGAAGTTTAACCAAAGTTTTCGAAAAAGTGAGTATGCTTTTAAATGCATTCTCGACTTTTAATACAACTAATAGAATGAATAAAGTTGCATCATATCACTATTATTTGTGAATCTGAAAGCGTGTTTATTGAATTAACATGGTTGAGATCATAAAGAAGGATCAGTTTAGAAGCCAGTTCGGAAGTCAAGCAACTTTGGTCACGAACACTGGTTCTTTTGTATGCGTCATGTCGATATGTGTATTTAGAGATATTGTATTGATATTATTAGCGACGTGCTTATATTGATTGTATCAAAGAAAATGCAAGTTATTTTAAGTTTCTGCTTGTATTGATTGCGTCGAGTTTTGTATCTGTAACTAATATAATTTGTGACAAGCTATAGTGGCGACACTAATTTTGTCACTAAACAGCTTTAGTGATGACTTTTATACTTTTAGTGACAAAAACCCTGTCGTCACTAAAGCCAAATTTTTTTGTAGTGAATTGTTTTTAAATCCTCACACTCTTAAGTGTGAAGAATTAAATGCTCACACTTAAAAGTGTAAAGAATTGTTTTATAATATCACATTTAAAAGTGTGAAGAACTAAAAGCTCACACTTATAAGTGTGAGGAATTGTTTTTAAAATTTTCACACTTAAAAGTGTGAAGAATTTTTTCAAAAGCATCACACTTGAAAGTGTGAACTTTTTATAAATCTTCACATTTAAAAGTGTGAAATTATTTGCTACACCCAATTGGTTCACACTTAAGCTAAGTGTGAACTTTTTAATTTCACACACTTTGTGAAAATATGCTTTAATAAGTGTGAGTAATTAACTATTTTGTTGTAGTGCGTATATATCATGTTAATTAGATTTAACTACTACTAATGAAGATAAACTTAAACATTCACCGGGTTAATTCGATCTTTTTAACAACTTTTTGTGGGTGTTCATCAAGTATATGCATTTTTTTTTATTTTTTTTTTTTTTTTGGACATTTGCAACTTGATGAACGTAGAATAAAAGTCTGCAGCGAAGTGCAGCCCTTTATATACATCATTTTTCCACATTATACTGTAGTACTGTTAACGATTAACTATACCTAATTAACTTTACAAAAGAATAGTTTTAAGTATCAATAATTGTTCTCAAAGTTGGTCGAGGAAAGTTAGATGTAGAGTGAGTGGTTATTATCAGTGATCGATCATCCGTCAACAAATTTCATACCTTATTAACAGTGGAAAGGCTGTAATGGCCATTTTTCATAATTACAATGGGATCATTTCCCTATTGATATTTGTTTTACTTTTTCTCTTTGTTGCTTTATATATGGTGATAGTAATGTGCAGCCAACCAGGCACCACACAACCAAGATTTCCTTAATAGCATTAATGTTTTAACATCTACTTATCATAAGGAAGTTCTTCCAAAGATGCACAACATATAAATAGATGGAACGCTTCTTTAAATAGTAAGTTTTCTTTAATGATAATGTGGGTGTGTTTCAGAGTTACTCGCTACAATCAAATCGATCATTTAAAGCAAAAATATGACACCTGAACGACCATCACTAAAATTGAAAGATAGAAAATAAAAAAGGTGAGTTGGGACTTGAGTTCGAACACCTTAATTGAAAGATAGAAAATAAAAACGTAACTATATTTAATCAAACACCTTTATGACATCATGCTTCTATATGTGATGATTCTAGATAGGTCGAACACCTTACATGATTTTTTCTTTAGCTAAGTTATGTTGAACGTAAAACATTTACCTTTTTATCGGCCATTCGGCCGGAAAAATTGTATAACTGCTAACTTATATATGCACGTGTAACCAAACTTTGAGCAATGTGAAAGCGAAATACATACAAATCAAGCATCATAAATTGTTTAGTTTACTGCCCTTATTAACACACATGAACCAAATAAATATCAGAATTGCGTGATTGAGGATTGATCGATAGCTTGCGGAACAAAGAAAAAGATCGAGCATCGTCATAACGTGAATTAGTTGGTTCTGAGGATGCGCGAAAGCAAGGGGTGACAATGAACTCAAATCAGAATTGAAGAAACAGAGACTGATGTGGCGACCAATTGTTTGCTCCACTTTTATACTCCGTAGTAAATTAAACACCAGAAAACCACATACCCTTTGACCTGTTAAGTTTTGTTTTTAAACTTTACCTACACGTTTTTTGTCACAAAAGGTTACAAATGCTGCTATCCTGACTACGTTCTTTTCAGTCAGGATAACTCTCACATACAAACTGTCAGCTCTCTTGTAGTGGTATATACCGTATACCACCTCTTGATCGACTTTTTGAATTTAGATAGTAGGTATCTATGACTTCATTAGTGGTTCAAAACTCGATCGTCTCCTCACTATACTCGTATATTAGATTGCGTGTGTACGTGTTTTTTCATTCAAAAAAGTGTCTAAAAGGAAGAACCATGCAGGCATGAAAGTATTGCAAAAAATGATCAGAAAATCCGTTACTCTGAAAGATATATGCAATATCACGTTGCTACGTGGTTTTGGAATTCATGGCTATATTTTTTTATCTATCTTTGGAAAATATTGTTATATCGTCTCAATCAAAATAAAACAATGTTTAAATTTAATTGACCTTAAAAAATAATAAAAAAAATAATAAAAAAAAAATAATAATAATAATAATAATTATTTGTTGGGATTTGTTAACAACAACTTTATTAAAAGTCACTTATCTTAATTGTATTTATAAAACTAATAAATTTTACTTTGAAAACATTGTTAACTAAGGAAGGTTAAACAAAATTCATGGGGTTGTTGTTAGTTAATTCTTTATTTGTTTACTTATATGATAAGTTCATCATCTGATTTTTAGAGTTATTGTTTATGATGCTAATAATTACTAGGGTCACTAAAAATGACTAAGGCTCGGGTGAGAACTATATAAGTTCAATTAAAAATATGAAAAATCACAAGAATTTCATTCAAAGTAGCATAATTTAAATATAAAAAAATTAACAATTTTCCAACTTCGATCCTACAAGATATTAAACTTTGAACAAATTGTCAATAACTCAGAGTTATGGACCGACAATGATATATTCAATATAGTGTAAGGACAATATGTCGTTATGAAGGTAACTTTTTAAGTGTTAGGGGTAAACAATTTGGCTATATAAAGGAAGAAGAGCCATGCATGAAAGCATAACACTTGAAGTCCTTTTGAGCAAAGATGGGGTCGAGAAGCAATGGGCTTTTGTCTCTCATTGTGTTTCTTCTTGTGGTCTTAACATCTCTAAGCTTTCCACAATCAACCACCGCTACCCACCCTTACGAATCACCATCACCAGCTCTTAAGCATCCCTTGTATGACAAGTCTCCACCACCACCACCTAAAATACCTTTCGTTTATAGGTCCCCTCCTCAACCAAATCAACATACACACAAACACAGACACAAGTCTCCTCCACCACCTCCTAAGGATCATTACAAGTACAAATCTCCACCATCGCCTAAGGATCGCTATGAGTACTTTCCTCCACCACCATCACCTAAGGAACACTACGTCTCAAATCTCCACCACCACCACCTAAGGATCGCTATAATTACAAGTCTCCACCCTCGCATAAGGATCACTATAAGTACAAGTCTCCATCGCCGCCACCCAAGGATCAATATAAATACCAGTCTCCACCTCCACCACCTAAGGATCACTATAAGTACAAGTCTCCACCACCACCCAAGGATCACTATAAGTACAAGTCTCCACCTCCACCACCTAAGGATCACTATAAGTACAAGTCTCCACCACCACCCAAGGATCACTATAAGTACAAGTCTCCACCACCACCTAAGGATCACTATAAGTACAAGTCTCCGCCCTCGCCTAAGGATCACTATAAGTACAAGTCTCCACCGCCACCACCCAAGGATCACTATAAATACAAGTCTCCACCTCCACCACCTAAGGATCACTATAAGTACAAGTCTCCACCACCACCCAAGGATCACTATAAGTACAAGTCTCCACCACCACCCAAGGATCACTATAAGTACAAGTCTTCACCACCACCTATGGATCACTATAAGTACAAGTCTCCACCCTCGCCTAAGGATCACTATAAGTACAAGTCTCCACCACCACCCAAGGATCACTATAAGTACAAGTCTCCACCTCCACCACCTAAGGATCACTATAACTACAAGTCTCCACCACCACCCAAGGATCACTATAAGTACAAGTCTCCACCACCACCTAAGGATCACTATAAGTACAAGTCTCCACCCTCTCCTAAGGATCACTATAAGTACAAGTCTCCACCAACACCACCCAAGGATCACTATAAATACAAGTCTCCACCTCAACCACCTAAGGATCATTATAAATACAAGTCTCCACCGCCACCACCCAAGGATCACTATAAATACAAGTCTCCACCTCCACCAGCTAAGGATCACTATAAGTACAAGTCTCCATCACCACCACCTAAGGATCACTATAAGTACAAGTATCCACCCTCGCCTAAGGATCACTATAAGTACAAGTCTCCACCACCACCTAAGGATCACTATAAATACAAGTCTCCACCGCCACCACCCAAGGATCACTATAAATACAAGTCTCCACCTCTACCACCTAAGGATCACTATAAGTACAAGTCTCCACCACCACCACCTAAGGATCACTATAAGTACAAGTCTCCACCTTCGCCTAAGGATCACTATAAGTACAAGTCTCCACCACCACCACCCAAGGATCACTATAAATACAAGTCTCCACCTCCACCACCTAAGGATCACTATAAGTACAAATCTCCTCCACCACCACCAAAGGATCACTATAAATACAAGTCTCCACCGCCACCACCCAAGGATCACTATATATACAAGTCTCCAACCTCCCCTAAGGATCACTATAAGTACAAGTCTCCACCACCACCTAAGGATACTTATAAGTACAAGTCTCCACCTCCTCCTCACTACAACTGAGAACTCAACTCATTTCCTCTTTTCATTAAGTGTCTCTTTTTATACGTCAAATAAGTTCGTTTTCCGGACAAGTTCACCTTCAATATCGACAGATACGGCACGATGCTGGATGGTAAAATGAAGCCTTGAAGATTTATAAAGAATTAAGTTGTTGCTTGTATTTTTTGTCATGGCTGTTGTAAATTTCTTCAGTAGTTCAGTGTCACGGTTCTTTTCAGATTTTAACTGTCAAATTTGGAAGGCATTGATTGGTATTTATAATAAAGGTCTAATGATTATTTGATATAGCTACTTTACTAGTGCACACTTTCTTTATTACTTCTTTTTTGCACTACATGCATACCACATTTGACAAATTATTTACTAGTCATAAAGTTCAGTGTAATAATTTCTAAATTGATAAAAACACTCTACAAAGAACCAACATGAATATAGAAAGAAAGAAAAAAATGAAACCTCTAATGTTATCTAAGCAAAGTGTACGGTTTATAGTATCTATTTTTGTACAGCTAACACACAAACAGCTATTTCAAACACAACTTGAACTCTCACAACTTGGGTGAGGCATTTAGCTAGAATACATACTTGCTAGGCTAAATGCCCGTTAATTAAGTTTATTCTGATCAGCGTTAGATCGAGCTTGGGTTTATCTCTTTTTCCAAGTAACGGCACACCGCACACAAATATATTTGCCCATAATTCACATTTTTAAATCTGTATTGTACGTTCACAGACTAGAGTACTTGTTATTTTTCGTCACAGATAATAAAAATAAAAACACAAACACGGCAAAACGTTACCATTTACCAAGCAAAGAAGTTACCATTGTAACCGTACATAAAAACACTAGTGGGCCCGCCCGTGAACAATTAGATTGGCCAATTTACAAATTTGTTGTTAAAGATATCTGACAACACGCAGAGTCAAATCTAAAAAATGCAACAACGGAAGCAAAACAAACATAGAATGTTAGCGAGAAAAAAGCAACATCTTTGACTTTTTTTCTTGATATAGCAGCAACTAGATAACTAATTGTTATGATAGAATTAAACAAATTTGAGGCATCAAATCTGGTTGTTTATGAAACAAAATATGGCAGCATGGCATTGAAAGAAAGGTAAATGTTATAAATGTGATGGTTGATGGCTTAAATGAGACTTGAATGAAATAACCAGAATTGAAAGAAAACGAAAGCAGCGGATAAGAGACCGATGGTGGGCAAAGTCGGTGTGTGGTTAGAGGTTTTTTTATCTTTCCAAAAGGGTTAAAGGCGATGGTGAAGGTTTGATGGGGTGACATGAAGGCAGCGGCTCATGACGGCATATTAGGTCTCGAAATCAAATCCTCTCTAATACCATATTGAATGATAAAAACCTCGTACTTTGTACTATTGATTTACTATTTGTAAAATACAAGAGACATTGTAACCCTACATAAGAACCCTAATGGACCCAATCCCAAACAATTAGGTTGGGCCAATTACTAATCTATGTTCTCATGGTGGCAGCTATAGTTTGACGGGGTGGCATAGGCGGCTAATGGCAGGTGACTAGGTCTTGGTATCGTACCCGCTTATGATACCATGTTGAATGATCAAACGGTTAAAACCCCGTGAAGTGTCGGGTTTATTAATCAAGCATATAAAATGAAGATCGGAAAATGAAGTAAACAACTCAGGTGGCAATTGATGAGTCAGCTATACATATATAAAAATAGCCTAATGAGGAGACGATCGTAACCTCTGACCTCCGGCAAGGCTTACAACCCAACAATAATATAAGAAGCCCCAACCCCTAGGTGTACTGCTTAACCTTCTCATCTATGGAAAGTTTTTATCTACCCGAATTCAAACACACAATAAAAGGTATAAATGTCTATGAATAATGCATTACATCAATCTAAACAAACAAGTAATGAAAAAGATAAACAACTTCATTCATTAATAAACAATAATTTACATCAGCTTTACAAACCCAAAAGATCAAACAATGCCATAAAAACATAAAACATCAACTACACAAACTAAGCACCAAACCTAAAAAACATAACCACCAACTAGATAGACACACGATTAATAAAAGCAACCTTTTTAGTGAGGCTACCCTCTATTTGCTCCACTGACTGCCTGATAGCTTTGATCGTCTCAAGATCATGATCTTGAAGCAACCTCAGAAAAGCAAGCCCCTCCTCAACCTCCTCTGATAGCTTTTCCAAATCTTTAACAATTTTCACCTCTTTACTAATATCCGTCCGGATTTGGAGGAGAATTCGGCCGGGCATAGAAACATAATTGGAATCGGAAGCAGGTTCTTGAAGACGAGACATTATTTGAATTTGTTTTGGCTATGAATATTAGCTTAAGGTTTATGTAAGAAAATAAGTATAACCTAAAATGATTATAATGTAGTTGGAAAGTCTTGGCTTAAATGATTACCAGTTGGATCTCATGCAAACTCATAATGATAGATACAATATAAAAGATGGCTAACACCCAATGTGACAAGAATACATGCAAGCAAAAATCTATATTTAAATAATGCACCTTTGACAAATGCATAGTTACAAAAATTACGTAATGCAAAAGCCCATCGAATATGAACAATTATACAATAAAAGGCTAAATGAATTTTCGTTAGATCTCGAGTTGCACAAGATAATTTAGAACAAATCGCAATCTCACATGCTCCATCGCAATGCACGGAAGCCTATTCTCTCAATAGTCGATACAACTAATTTTTGCTTGCATGATGGTTAACACATTAGCTCATTAGCTAGTTAAGTGAAAATGAGATCAAGTGTTCAATCTTCTACTACATTGCATCTACCGTCTCTGAGAGTCTAATATTACATTTACCATCCTTAACTTTGCAAAGTATAACAGTACTCACGACCCCTCACACTAACAGATGTTAACTTTAACGTTAAAGAATCCCATGTGACTTGCACATAAGTTAATCGTTTTTATTTTCTTTATTCTCTAATTTGTTATCCTAATAAATATATAAATAAAATATAAAGATAAAGAAATATTCAAAAAAAAATCTTTCTCCATTTTAAAGGACCAGTGGGGTTACGAAATGGAGGCGTTGGGGAGGAATAGTGTATTTATTTCGAAATTGGGATAAACGTATTGTTTTTTATACAATCTTAGGCCCGAATGGTGTAATTTACTCTTGTTTTTATTTAATTTTAAACTTTTTGATCTATTAACTAATAAAATAATTAGAGAAACTAAAATGACCATTAAATCCTCATGTGCAAGGCACATGGGGCATTTTAACGGAAAAAACCAGCGAACGTTAATAAAAGACTCTAAGTGTTTTTTTATTTTTTTTAAAAGAAAATTAACTATCTCACAATATACAACCACAAACTATTTCACATGTCTTAAGCAGGATTTGAACTCACAACCATTTGGTTGAAGAGCTTCTCACACAACAAAACGGTACCGTTATTATTTGCAAAGGTAAGTACGATAAATGCAGTATGAAACTCTCGGAGACGGTAGTGCATTTTTGGACAAACCGCATGTACGATCCGTGTAATTTACTCTTTAATTTATGATTGATATGTCATATCAAGTTTGAGATAGGTTTCTAATCTTTTTAAAATTATTTCTGCTTATAGCTGCAACTACTAGTCTACTACCAACTGGCACAACAAATTTGGTTCGACACAAACAACGTGAAGAAACAAGTTAATCTAAAACATAAAACGCAGAAGCTAGACGTATATATATTATGTTAATTAGATTTAACTACCACTAATGAAGATAAACTTAAACATTCAGTGGGTTAATTCTGTTTAACAACTTTTGTGGGTGTTCATCGAATATATGCATATTTGTGTATAGTTCTTTTTTTTTTTTTTTTTTTTTTTTTTTTTTGACTTTTGCAACTTGATGAACGTAGAATAAAATCTGCAGCGAACTGCAGCTCTTTATATACATCATTTTTCCACATTATACTATAGTACTGTACTACTGTTAACGATTAACTATACCTAATTAACAAAAGAATAGTTTAAAGTATTTTTAATTGTTCTAAAAGTTGGTCGAGGAAAGTTAGATGTCGAGTGAGTGGTTATTATCAGTGATCGATCATCCGTTAACAAATCTCATACCTTATTAACAGCCGAAAGGCTGTAATGACCATTTTTCATAATTACAATGGGTCATTTCCCTTTCGATAATTGTTTTACTTTTTCTCTTTGTTTCTTTATATGGTGATAGTAATGTGCAGCCAAACCAGGCACCACACAACCAAGTTTTCCTTAATAGCATTAATGTTTTAACATCTACTTATCATAAGGAAGTTCTTCCAAAGACTCTCAACATATAAATAGATCGAACGGTTCTTTAATTAGTGTTGAAGCATAATCTGGCGCGGACTGGATTCAACGACTCTCCTTGGCCGTTAGTCGTCTTCTCGAGCCCTAGTAGACCTGTCAACAAAGAGAACCCGTTAGGAGTGGACCCGAGGCCGTAGCCCCGAGGTCCACCTCCAACGGTCAAGTTAGTATGCGATGTAGCATATCCAAAGTTGTTCGGGTTAGAGATAACTTGTCATGTATATATAGGGGATAGATTAGGGTTTAGGCGTAGAGTGAGCCGCATCTGCCGGGCCTGACCCATTCCTGGCCCAGTCCGGACCATACGTCCACAAGCCTCCCAAGTTTAGTATGAGATAGCGCATGGCTATGTTATGCTAAACTTAAGTTTTGTTCATCGCGGCGTGGGTGAAAGTGGATCCGTATGCTACATCACGGATAAGGGCATACCTTTTGTACCGATGGCGGCGCGGCATGGTGCGACGAAGGCGTGTACAGAACATAAGTGTGCGTTGTGCGCGACAAAGAGGTGCGACGAAGGCGTGCTACATGGCGAAAGTCGCGGCGTTGTCTTGCGACAAAGAGGTGCGACGAAGATGTATACAGCGGCGATCGCAGCGTTGTCTTGTGACGAAGACGTGTACATAGCGAAGTGCGCGTTGTCTTGCGACAAAGAGGTGAGACGAAGGCGTGCTTCTGCGCGCATTACATCCGTCTTTACAACCGACGGAGGGCGTCTCCCTGCGGCAAGATGGTGCGAATATTTAAATCCGTCTTTGTACCGGGCTTGCAATACCTCTTACATACGATCTGCTTAAATATGCTGCGTGGCGCGAATGAAAAGCAGTGGTAGTATATACCGGTAGCCCCCAAGTTTGATGGTGCTACTCATGTAGGAGCATTAAACTTATTTAAGCTGCGAAAAACACCGAATGCAAGATTAAAAGTATATGTGAATCGCGACATATAAAACCTAATAATTGAAACAATAGACAACACATAGCATGAATAATATATAAGAGAAGTGGTAGTGCGCACCCGTCGTGGGATGCGTGCTAGCGAAATAATTAATTATGTTTTCTTTTTTTTAATGTATAAAATAAAAACTTCGGATGGATGTACCGTGACCGCGATTAATAGACGCAGATAGATTTATCGTAACCGCATAGACTCGAGCGTTTATGGATGATCGCAGATGTTTATACCACGGCCTTTGGTCCAGTGCGCATCATGGCGATTGACTAGCATCGTGGTGTTCGCGCGCACGCGTTCTCTGCGAAGATGTGCGAGCGCGCGGCCTAATGCGGGTAGATTTATCACGACTGCGTTGTTCGGCGTGACAGGCGTATCAACCGTAAAAAGCGATGTCTGCGCGAATTAATTCGCGGCTAAAAAATAAAATAACTCCGATCGTGCGGATATTTTCCTAGGTCCGATCGTGAGGACGAAAATATAAAATAGGTCCGATCATGCGGACTTTTTCTTTTATATATAAAAGAATAGACTATTCGTAAATAATGATCTTTTGATAACAATATGCAATTTAACGTGATATTTTATTCAACGTTTAGATTTGACCTTAAATAGGCAGACATTGAAAGCAAAGTTTGTATCGACCTGTCAACATCTTAAGATGCTTTGCTTTTGTATATTGTCAAATACATGTGAGTGATTCAATGGAAACTAACGTGGTTGGCCATACCCCTATTGTTGAGAAAATTGGGGAGCTTGAAAAGCTTCTTATGGATGGGAAAGCTACTCTTGTTGATGATGCTGGGAATACTATTAAAAAGGTTGATTATATTCCGCCTGCCTCATCTACTAAGAGAGTTAATCCTTTTTCTAAAGTGGGAGATATTGTGGTTTCTGATTCTGATGATGAGGTGGTTGCTAACCCATTTGATGAGTCTGCTAATCTGTTTAGTGGTGGTGGCCATGAGTTTGAAGATGAGTATGATGACTCTGATGACTATGCGAAGCAGGTTCATGATCTTTCAGGGAATTTGGATGCATTTAATGCCATGTATGGCACCAAGCTTCAAGGTCCTAGGAAGTAATTTTTTTCGTTTTGTCCTATGTTATCATTTGAGTAGTTGTTCGTTTTCTTGTTTAGAAAATAGGAAGTATCTTGTTATGTAAGCTTTATGCCTATGTAACGAAATTTGAGATATGGGATTTCACTCATATCCATTGTACTCAAACGTTTCTTTGGTTAATATATTTACCGGGTGCGGATTACTCCCTTTACCCAAAAATATATTGTCAAATACATGTCAAGGTTAACGACACATTATCCGGATGTGCCATGCTTTGTAAAGTGATATTAAATTAATATACCGACTTTAGAAATTCATTCGTGGTCCCAAGAACCTTGAATAAAGCAAGTGGTCGAGTGCTTTTAATTCGTGGTCGCGAATGGCGCCAACTTATTGATCATAATCACAGCATCTTTGGATTCGACGACTCTCCCTTAGCCGTTTGTCGTCTTCTCGAGCCCCAAGTAGACTGTCAACAAAGAGAACCCGTTAGGAGTGGACCGGGCCGTAGCCGAGGTCCACCTCCAACAGATCAAGTTAGTATCGATGTAGCATATCCAAAGTTGTTCGGGTTAGAGATAACCTGTCATGTATATATGGGGGATAGATTAGGGTTTAGGCGTAGAGTGGGCCGCATCTGCCGGGCCTGACCCATTCCTGGCCCAGTCCGGACCATACGTCCACAATTAGTAAGTTTTCTTCAATGATAATGTGGGTGTGTTCCAGAGTTACTCGCTACAATCAAATCGATCATTTAAAACGAAAATGTGACAGGTGAACGACCATGCATCACCAAAACTAGAAGGTATAAAATAAGAAAGGTGAGTTGGGACTTGCATTTTCTAGTGTTAGATTTGCAACTTGACAAGTGAGTGAGTGACAACGAGTATGTTCGTCATGAACCTCGTTATATAAAGAGTGGTACCTATGGCTAGGCAAACATACGAAAGCCGGAAAAGATATAAACAAAGCGAATAAAATTTAAGGCTCGTATAACAGATTTATGAGCAGTAATTTGGTGCAAGAAATTAATTGTGTACTTTTTTTAAGATAAAACCTAGTATAAGAACCAAGTAATTCAATAATCAAGATATATGGTATCAAGTACGCATAACATTCGATTAAAAGAAAAAGGTATAGCACAATATTTATAGTTTATCACTATGCATGCCAATATCCCATTGCATCTTGGCTTTGAATGTATAGGTTGAGTCGATGCATGACTTGCGTGCTTTGAATGTAGGTTGAGTCGATACATGACTTGCGTGCTTTGAATGTAGGTTGAGTCGAAACATGAGTTGCGTGTTTCTTTTCACGAAAGGTTCTTCAATATTTAGGCTGTTTTAATATGGGGTTCTAGAACTCATTATTCAATTGAGAAATGATACATGGACCTAAATTTACACCTAAACTGAAACCTAAAATCAAATGTCAGCATTTTGATGGCTGCAGACAAGGACCCACTTATTTTACAACTCGTCAGGATGATGCCAAATGATTTTAGGTCTAAGTTTAAGTACATGTATTATTTCTCTATTCAATTATTGTTACGTTGGGTTATGGAACTCGGTATTCATTTATTGTTAACTCCTTGGAAGTTTTTTTAGATATACGACAACGACGGTTTTGAGTATCAAAAGTCCAATTACATGCATGTATCCCGTGTTACCCTTTAAAAGCTTTTTTACTTCAAATATGCTAGGCTCATTTCCAAAGCAATGTCTAAATTGGTCATTTACGAATTAGATCTTGACCTTATTATAATTTATCATAGCAAAATCAAGAGTAAGAGAGCGAAGAGTGAAAATAATGTTAGATTCTTATACTAGTCAAATGTGCTTGGAATCATGAGGTCGCAGTAGTTTTGCTAGATGCTTGATTGAAGTTAAGGCAGATCAGGTCCTTAGGGAGAGCATCACAGTTGAGATACCATTACTTGATGGGACAGGATCTAATATTGAAAAGATTCAGGTGGAATACGAATGAAAACCGCCTCGGTGTGATACATTTAAATTGTTTGGCCATACGCTAATTGATTGTCCTAAATCTGTTCAACTTCCTACTCAGCTTAAACAGACTGTTAATGATGGTTATCAAACTATCACTAACAAGTATAAGGGTAGGAATGGTGGTCCAAGTGTTCCAGATAAGGGAGGTTTTACTAAAGTGGGTCCTAAATTTAGGTACCAACCTAAAGCGTCTCCTCCTGAACCCAAAAAGGTAGATATTGCGAAGAAGAACGCCACGGATGTGGCTAGTTTGAGTGGGACGAAGATTGCTACATCTAATCCTTTTTCTGCACTAAATACGATCGATTCTGACGACTGTGGCAATCCTATTGATGTAGAGGTTTCTGGTAATGCAATCGAAGCAAAGGAGGTTGGGTCTCTTGAGACAGGTAATGTATCACAAGATCCGCTTGTGAGTGATTCTATGGAAGCTAACGCGGTTGGTCATACCCCTATTGCTGAGAAAATTGGAGATTTTGAAAGGCTTCTTATCGATGGGAAAGCTACTCTTGTTGATGATAATGGTAATCCTATTAAAAAGGTTGATTATCAGGGTTATGATATGGATTTACCGGCTACTTCTTTTACTAAGAGGGTTAACCCATTCACTAAGGTGGGGGAGATTGTGGATTCTGATAGTGATAATGAGGAGGTTGTGAACACCTTTGATGAGTCGAGTAACCTATTTGGTGGTGGTCATGATCGAGAAGATGACTATGATTATGATAACTATGCGGATCAGGTTTACGATCTTCCAGAAAATTTGGATGCCTATTATGACACGTATGGTATCAAGCTCCAAGGCCTTGGTAGGAAGTAACGTTATCTCCATAGGAGTCTAATGTTATTTTTTGAGTAGTGGTTTATTTTCTTATATAGAGAATATGAAGTATCTTGTTATGTAAGCTTTTCGCCTATGTAACGGGCTGAGATATGGGATTCACCCATATCCTTTGTACTTAAACGTTTTTTGGAGTAATCTATTTACCGGGTCTTTGACCTTTTACCCAAAAAAAAGAGTGAAAATACTCAAACCTATGTGTATTGCACGATTGTTGGTACAGTGATTTGTTGATTACATGCTTCCCAGAAAATAAAACTAAAATATATAAACTAGCGTGCACGTAGGTGGTCACCAATTATAGCGACAATTGGTCCTTATTTCCACCTTGTCACAACCGCAAGGTGTAAGAGCAAACGGTGTGGTGGCATTTTGCCTTCGCCGTTTCCTACGTGGATACCATTTGGCACCGCCGAAATGGTGTCACCACACCACAAATGCTCGCCACTTTGGTTTTAGTCGTTTCTCCAACATACAAACGACAAAAAAGAAAAGATGGTCGTTAATTCTTTTTTTCTTATTGTGTGAGAGTGTGTTTTGTTTATATGTTAATTGTTCATATGCTTGTTTATTGGGATTTGATCTTGTGGCTCATGCGGGTTTGTTCATATGGATTGATGTGTGGCTGTTGCGTTTAGTTTGGGACTTTGGGTGATATGATTGATGACTATGTGTGGCTGTTGTGTTTTACCTTAGGGAAGTAAATGGGTTGGGCTTGGGTTTCTCTATGTTACCTACAAATTATAATGTGAGGATGTTTAATTTCTCATTTGTATCTGTGTCATTTAGTATGGTTAAAATTATTGTGTTACGGAGTAATATTTTAAATAGATGAATTTCATTTTTTTGTAAAAATGGAAAAGAAAATAAAATGGAAGTGAGTGGGGTTCAAATCGTTGTGTTGAAGTTACTTAAGGGGTATTTTGAGATGAGAGTGTTGAAATAAAGTGGCATGTGGTGGGACCCAAATAGCTAAAAATTAGAAGTCACCACATCATATGCTCTAAGGCGGGTTTTCGATATGGGTTATTGCACTTAAAGGTCATTGTACTTTTGAAAAATATTTGATCAAGTCATTGAACAACTTTTTTGTTTACTAAAGTCATTATACTATTGAGTCATTATATTATTAAACAATATTTATTTAAGTCATTGTAATATGTTTGCTTATTTAAATCAATAAACATTTCATAATATGTTATTTAAGTCATCAAAATTGTTAAAATGTAGTATTCAAAAGTAATTTGCATACTTTTTGCATTTATCTATTTATTTTTATGCTTTCTTTTAGATGTTTACTGTATTTCGTTTTAAATTATGTATTTTTATTAATCATAATTGACACTATTTCAACATAACGTGTGCACATATTATATCGAAATAGTTTCTCAGCTAAATAGGTCATCAAATTTTGATATTTGTAAATGTACGCTTTTGATGTCGTCCATCTGCGACTACTCTCCTTTCACGTCCCCTAGTATGAAATTTAATTTAGCAAAGTTAAACATGTCACTCGTCATTCAAATAACAACGCACATTATGTTCAAATATTAATCTTCCGTCAATAATCTTAATACCTATTCTGTAATTTAAAATATTACACTTTTAAATACAACATGGAATAATTAACATGTAAATACAAGATATATAAAAATTGATTTTTATTAACAAAATTAATGATCTAAATAACATGTCTTAGCAAGTTTAATGACTTGTATGAATATAGAAGTAGTACAGTGACCCAAATAAACAGTTTTGAGTAATAGAGTGGTCTTCTTGAATAAATGTAATAGTACAATGATTTTAACAAACAAAAAAAGTTGCATAATGAGTTAATGACTCAAATGAACATTTTTTAAAAGTATAGTGAATACTTTTTTAGTGAGCTAAAATGTAATTAGTCTATGTATAGCGCTTTATATTTTGCTTAGTTAACTAGAGTTAAGGTTAGACTTAAATAATGATTACTTGGTGCACAAGGTAAGCAAGAAAACTATAAAATTCTAATTTCAAAGAAATTCTACCCCCATCCCTATCTCTATAAATAGAGGTAAGAGGTATGCTAGTGTCACAATTCTCAATTTCCGGTCATTTCTCAAACTCCATATTCATCATTTCATATCAATTTATTCATGATTTTTCATTTCACCTTAAACGCGTAAATTTTATATTAAATAAACGCTATCGCGTAAGTTATTATTTTGAACATTTAATCCGTTACTTCCAAAAATGATCCCAATATATTTTTATACTTACATTTAGTTATAAAAACAATATTTTGAGTTTACCTAGTGTTCTAAATTTATTTTGTGTATAAATCGTTAAATTCATATTATTACGACGCTTTTCTTAAAAACTACACTATAATTATATTATCACTCAAATTATGCAAGAAATGTATTTTTACAATTTTTATGATCTCATTATACTCTATTTTGATCCATTAAAATTTATTTTAGTTTATGCTACTCTAATTTCACAACTATATACAAGTTACTACATATTTACCTTAACTACATTTTCTTACCACAAATACACACAAGTATATACATGATAAAAATATATATATATATATTTTGGGAAAACATCCCCCCCTAAAATCCGGCCAAAGGGGGGGGCTTAGTCAAATATTTGGTGAACTTTTTCTTTGATAGTAAAGACTTACACTCCAAACTTTACTTCATGTCTCATTCATTCACTTTCATTTATTTCAAGTGTTAGTAAAGTGGTTTTCTCTCTTGCTTTGTCTCTTCCAAAACCGGCCACATACAAGAGTATCAAGGGATCATCAATTTTTTTTCTCAAGCTCAAGTTTATCACAATCTAGATTAAACTCTTATATAAGGTTTTGAAATAAAAACCTAGGGTGTTTAGGTTAATCCTTGGTTCTAATCACCTCATCATATCACTTGTAAGCATCTCATGTTTATTTTCATCTTACATATTCATTTCATACTCATCTCATCATTTTTGAGCAAAACATGCAAGACTTGTGTTGTTTATACCATTTTACCATTGATTTTAGAGTTTAATATATATAGTCATCCTATAATTATCCCCTTGGTATACTTTGGTCTTGATGATGTTTAGGAACCCATGACACCCTAAGAAGGTGTATGGTAGGATTAGATTAGCTTTGGAGTTGATTTGAAGGGATTGGAATAGGTTTAGTACGAGAAAAACTATTTTCGACAAGTAATAAAAGTGGTCTGATCTTATTTTGAATTTCTGGAAAATCCGACAGTAGACATGAGTTTTGGCCAAGATATTTAGAGAATATACTTTAAAAGCGAATCCGTGGCGCTTGAGCGGATTAAGCGGAGTTATAACGAAGAAGTTATGAATTTTCAAGTTTGACAACGATATATATATTTTACGAAATTTCGGCATTGAAAATGTTACACCTTATGAGTCAAAAATGAGTATTAAGTTTTATAAATTATTTCGACTTATCAAAATGTATTAGTATACTTTGACACGAATCTAAGGACGTATAATACGTGAAAACGCAGTTTGAAACGACAAAGATATACACGTTTTCATAAAATTTCCGTAACTATTATTTTTAGAAAAACTATATTATTTTTACGAGATAAGTGTTACGGTAACTAAAACGACCATGTTGACGGTTGTTTTATCAATAATGTGGAACTTTTGTAACGAGATGTCTTCTAGTAAAATCAAGATCACCAAGCATATTTTCTAAAACGACCAACCGTTTGTATAGCGGAGTTTTAATAAACTATTCTGGATGCTTAAACTTGGCGAAACTCACTTTTACACAACAATTAGACAAAATCACCATCTTTAATCCTTATTATCTTTATGTTCGAGACCTTTATGTCAAAAACTCATGAACTGAAACCTCTAGATTTTGATACAAACTTTCCAAAACCGTCAAGTTCGTTTCCTAACGATCAACGCTCACCATTTTACGACTAGTTTTTCGAAGTCATTTTTGTCACTTTCAAGAAATTTCCGACGACATTGTTTCTGACGAAAAGTGATAATTTCACTATAAATCATTACGAAACCATTGTAGGATGACATTTTAACGTAAATACTTGTAAAGTAATCTAAGATTGGTCAAGGCGTCAAAAGAGTATTTTTCGACGATGAGTATTATTTTCAAAACTACATGGCTGGTATAAATAACATCTGAAATGCATGCACAACATTGTATCACACATTCATGACAACATATCATAACTCGGTCATAACATTCATTTTAGGTCGCGGATAGTTTCCGAGCCTCACTTTAGTGCACTTCATTTTGTTAGCATATCAATCATACCGGTGAGTTCGTAGCCCACTTTCTATTACTTATTTGTCTTACAAACTCTTTGGGGAGATACATGCTCAACTACTTGCTTTTACTATCACAATTACTCTAAACTTTTACATATTCTTGTGAGTTCATAACCCACTTTTACTCGTTTAAATTCTTACAAACTATTTGGGGAGATACATGCTTAAATACTTATTTCACTCTTGCGAATACTCAAACCATTTATACAATTGTGTTACAATATACTCTTATACACTTTGGACATTATGTGTGGTTTATTGCGATATGTGCCTTAATGTGCTAAACTAGTTTTCAATTGTGCATCAACATACAAACTTTAGCAATGGTTAACTCTGCGGGAGCCGCGGAGAGGTATTGATAGTACTATCGGGTGACGCCCCACCCTTGGGTCCTTGATGACGTGACCTTGGGTGAATATAATCCGTTATTCAATGAAACATTACAAACAAGTTAGACTAGTCGGAGGTTCGGTTGGTTGTGATTCTTTGCATTAAGTACATGTATATATCGATGCACATATGTCCTACTTACAAACAAGATTGACAATTCTATATTTTAGCGGTGGGTTGTAAACACACAAAGTTGCAAGTTTTGTATGGCGGGACTTGAACCGAGTGGATTCTGATGCCTTTGCTTTGTGAACTATTCTATATAATCAAAACTTAGACTTTGTTGCATGAACGTTCTTTAAAGGCTTTATATTTTAACACAAACTCTATGAACTCACTCAACCTTTGTGTTGACACTTTTTAGCATGTTTTATCTCAGGTATCTAAAGCATTCACTTCATGGCACGCATATGGACATATCATTGAGTCGTGGTGACGACGCGTCTCACTTGGGAATTATAAACTTTAAAACATCGTTTGGCTTGTAACAAATTTATTTCCGCACAAGTTGATTTTCATTTGGGACCAATACTTTGTAAACTCTGATTGTTTTAATAAATTAAACGATGTGTTTTCCAAACGACACTTTAGGTCGTTCGATATAACCTGTAACTTTGATGCTTATGATCCTCCCAAGGTATTCAATTCACCGCAAAGCGAGTTATTTGGGGTGTGACTAGTTAATACAATCTTCTTGTCTCGATGTAAGCCTTTATTGGTTCTTAATAAAGGGGGTTAAAGGGTATATATTTTGTGCATGTTGTTCTTTCTTTTGTCGATTATCTTGTGATCTTGATGTGTTGACTTTTCTTGTGAGTTCTTTGATTAATTTCGCGCTAGGCATTCAGGTGTGTCGGAGGTTTCATCAAAAATTGGTATCATATCCTTGTTTGATAAGAAGTAATCACACAATGAGGGGAGATCCCAAACAAGAGAAAAGAATAAATCGTGTTTGGTTCGTCGATTTCTGTGCAATTGTGGTAGAATTGACACGGCGGGTTTGTTAATCGTTGAATTTCTATGAAATTCAAATTGCAGGTTTACACATATATCTAGGTTCTCACCGGAAGGATCTTGCTTTGGAGCATTGAATAAAGAGATACAGATTGTCAAAGTGGGGTGGGCAGATGCGGTTTTCATATTGTTTTTCAGTTACTGTTTGGCTATCGATGTGTTGATATAAGATGTCTGAAGCTTAGGTAAATCAAAGGGAAACTTGAGGTACAAGTTTCATTTTTCTCAACGGTGTCTTTAGGTGCAAGAAAGTCAATGCCAAGGGTTTACTTGGAGATCAAGATTGTGGTTACAAAGAGTTCGACATATCGGTTTATAAGCTTCAAAAGGTTAATGATTTAGAGTTCCTTTGTGATAATCAATCTTGAATATTAAGAGGCTCCAATGGTTTATTGGTTTTAGGGGGCTTGATAAATCGGGTTTGAAGGTACCCGTGGGTTTCTTGAAGATCAAGTATTTGTGGTAACTTGGAAGCCAAGCAAGGTTTTAGATGTTCTTGAGGATTCAAGAAAAGTGATTGTTTAGAGTACAAGTTTTGTAGATTTGAGGTGGAAAGATCGAATCTTTAGGGTTTTTAAAAGGTTAGTAGATCAAGATTTCAATAAGTGGGGTTTATAGCACACGACTTGCGAGACTTGTTGGTAAAGTTGGTTAAGGAACAACTTGACAAAGTTTTTAGCAAGGTTGAAGAAGAATGGCTAGTATGAGTATTTGGTTTAACATCGAACAAAAAATTGATAGGAATGGTGTACAAAAGCATGGAGGTTCTAAAAAATTTGGGTTCAAGCAACTTGGTCCTGGTGCTAAAACAGTAGTCCGTGGAGTACATGTTCAAAAGCGTAGTGTTTGGTTTGAGGTGGAACTGCAGAGAGCTCAAGAAATTCGTGAAGTTGAGGTTATTCAGGATAGTAACGATGATGCTATTGTGGCTCAAAGATAGTTGTAAGTAAACAACTTAAAGAAAAGACAAACACGGTCTGCCTAGTAAATGAGCAGGTACACCTTGGTGCAAAGGTGGAGGAAACATTATGAAAATCGAGTGCCTGGTAAAGAGGGTTCAAAGTGTAATGTTTCTAAAAGGAAGAAGGTGAAGGAGGTCTATGTAAGCTAACATGGATATTTACGAAGGTGAAATGCTTAATTAACAAGGCGGTCCCGGATTCGAGGTTCCAGCATTCGATGAAGATGTTGAGTATTGGCATAGACTAAGAATCACAAAATTGTTATGATATAGTAACAATTCTTATTAAGCTAAAGTATAATTAGTCTATGTTTTGGGATTTAAATTTACTTAGTTAAATAGAATTAGGGTTGGACAACTAGGATTACTTGGTGTGTAAGGTTATTAATAAAGATGGTTAGAGTATATATATCGATGTAAGCCTTTATTGGTTATTAACAAAGGAGGTTAGAGGGTATATATCATGTGCATGTTGTTCTTTTTTTGACGATTATCTTGTAATCTTTATGTGTTGACTTTTCTTATAAGTTCTTTGATCAATTTCGCGTTAAGCTTTCAGGTTTGTTAAAGTTTTTATCCAACATAGGGTGTTTAAGATTGTTTATCTAATATGATTTTATTCGTAAATTCGAAAGTAACACATGTATCTTGGTCAAAGATAATGAGAAACTCAATTTAGTGTAAGAGGCTTTGTTAGCATGGCAAAATGTGGGTTAAGGTTGATTTACTTCTACGTAGTTACGTGATAGGCAAATAACAGTTTGGCATGCCGATAGGGGATTCTGGTGTGTCAACCTTCATAAATAGAATCCTTAACAGTGCAAGTTGGAGCTATGAAATTTGTTGTTTCAGGGTATAATAAGTACAAGTTTACAACTACAAATAATTAAAGAAAAAAAATATATAAAACAAATAGACAAAGCTATGAGCTTAATTAAGGACTAGCGAGTTACTCGCACAATACGGCCGTTTTAGAGAGCGAGGAGAAAACAGTGATGGCCAGTGGTAGTTAGCGGTAATACGTATGACATGTTAATTGATAGTTGTTAGTGATAGCGAGAAGACAAGAATAACAATTTTACAGTAAAATCGTAATTTTGTTTTTATAGGGTTTGAGCTTATCATCTCATGCCATTAATTTTTTCTCTTTTACATCAACAAATCTTATTTTTATACTCGCCCATACATGACATAATGGAAATTATATTTGCATTAACGACTTTTTTAACCGAAATATAATCATTGATATCCCTTTTTATTAAATTTTGACCAATATAAATATTGATTGATATTAAATTTACACTTTAAGCTTTTGTGAGAAAATATAGTAAAAATAGTTGCAGTCACCGCTTCCTGAGTTAACCTGTTAACAAATCCACACTTTCCAACCTCTACTCGATATAAAAGCACCCAAACGAGAAATTTAGTGAAAGGTTAGTCGATTCTCTCTATCTATTTATCAGAAATATAAAAGCAGCCAAACGAGTAATTTGCATATTTTTAGCATTTATGTATTTATTTTTATGCTTGTTTTTAGATGTTTACTGTATTTCGTTTTAAATTATGTATTTTTATTAATCACAATTGACACATATTTCAACATAACGTGTGCACATATCATATCAAAATAGTTTCTAAGCTAAATAGGTAATCAAATTTGAATATTTATAAATGTACGTTTTTTATGTCGTCCATCTGCGACTACTCTCCTTTTACGTCCCCTGGTATGAAATTTAATTTAGCAAAGTTAAACATGTCACTCATCATTCAAATAACAACACACATTATGTTCAAATATTAACCTCCGTCAATAATCTTAATACCTATTTTAATTTAGAATATTACACTTTTAAATACAACATGGAATAATGAACATGTAAATACAAGATATATAAAAAAAAATTATTAACAAAATTAATGATCTAAATAACATGTCTTAGCAAGTTTAATGACTTGTATGAATATAGAAGCAGTAGAGTGACCCAAATAAACTTTTTTGAGTGATAGAGTGGTCTTCTTGAATAAATATAATAGTACAATAATCTTAACAAAAGAAAAAGTTGCATAATGAGTTAATGACTCAAATGAACATTTTTTAAAAGTATAGTGAACATTTTCTTAGAGAGCTAAAGTGTAATTAGCCTATGTATAACGGTTTATATTTTACTTAGTATAATTAGTCTAGAGTTAGAGTTAGACTTAAATTATGATTATTTGGTGTGCAAGGCAAGCAAGAAAACTATGAAATTCTAATTTCAAAGGATCTACCCCCACCCCCATCTCTATAAATAGAGGTGAGAGGTATGCTAGTTAATTCAATCTTCTTGTCTCAAAGCTTTTATTAGTTATTAATAAAGGGGGTTAAAGGGTATATATTTTGTGTATGTTGTTCTTTTTTTTGTCGATTATCTTGTGATCTTGATGTCTTGACTTTTTTTATGAGTTCTTTGATTAATTTCGCGCTAGGCATTCAGGTGTGTTGGAGCTTTTATCAAAAATTGGTATCAGATCCTTGTTCGATAAGAAGTAATCACACAACGATAGGAGATCCAAAATAAGAGAAAAGAATAAATCATGTTTGGTTCGTCAATTTATGTGCAGTTGTGGTAGAATTGACACGGAGGGTTCGTTAATCTTTGAATTTCTACTAAATTCAAACTGCAGGTTTAAGACACATAGATCTAGGTTCTCACCGGAAGGATCTTGCATTGGAGCTTCGAATAAAGAGATACATGCTGTCAAAGTGGGGTGGGAAAATGTGGTTTTCATATTGTTTTTCAGTTACTGTTTAGCTATCGATGTGTTGATATAAGATGTTTGAAGTTTAAGTCGATCAAAAGGGAAACTTGAGGTACAAGTTTCAGTTTTCTCAATGGTGTCTTGAGGTGCAAGAAAGTCAATGCCAAGGGTTTACTTGGAGATCAAGATTGTGGTTACAAAGAGTTTCGACATATCAGTTTAAAAGCAGATGTGGTTTTCATATTGTTTTTCAGTTATTGTTTGGCTATCGATGTGTTGATATAAGATGTTTGAAGCTTAGGTCGATCAAAAGGGAAACTTGAGGTACAAGTTTCAGTTTTCTCAATGGTGTCTTAAGGTGCAAGAAAGTCAATGCCAAGGGTTCACTTGGAGATCAAGATTGTGGTTACAAAGAGTTTCGACATATCAGTTTAAAAGCTTCAAAAGGTTAACGATTTAGAGTTCCTTTGTGATAATCAATCTTGAAGGTTAAGAAGCTTCAATGGTTTATTGGTTTTAGGGGGCTTGATAAATTGGGTTTGAAGGTACCCGTGGGTTTCTTGAAGATCAAGTATTTGTGGTAACTTGGAAGCCAAGCAAGGTTTTAGATGTTCTTGAGGATTCAAGAAAAGTGATTGTTTATAGTACAAGTTTTGTAGATTAAAAGATCGAAACTTTAGGGTTTTTAAAAGGTTAGTAGATCCAGATTTCAAGACACATGACTTGCGAGACTTGTTGGCAAAGTTGGTTAAGAAACAACTTGAAAAAGTTTTTAGCAAGGTTGAAGAAGAATGGCTAGTACGAGTACTAGGTTAACATCGAACAAAATATTGATGGGAATTGTGTACAAAAGCATGGAGGTTCTAAAAAAGTTGGGTTCAAGCAACTTGGTCCTGGTGCTAAAATAGTAGTCAGTTGAGTACATGTTCAAAAGCGTAGTGTTTGGTTTGAGGTGGAACTACAGGGAACTCAAGAAATTCGTGAAGTTGAGGTTATTCAGGATAGTAACGATGATGCCGTTGTGGCTCAAAGATAGTTGTAGGTAAACAACTTGAAGAAAAGACAAACACGGATTGCCTGGTAAATGAGCAGGTATACCTTGGTGCAAAGGTGGAGGAGACATTATGAAAATCGTAGTACCTGGTAAAGAGTGTGCAAAGTGTAATGTTGCTGAAAGGAAGAAGGTGAAGGAGGTCTATGTAAGCTAACATGGATATTTACAAAGGTGTCGTGCTTAGTTAACAAGGCGATCACGGGTTCGATGTGGGTCCATGTGGGGTCCTAAGGCTGTTAGTTTATCTGGATGGGGAAGGGATCATTTTTTCTCCTTTATAGAAAAAGATGAAACAAAAGAAAAAATGGGCCCCATTTGCAAAAGAAACAATATTAAATAACTTAGTGGGTTAATCTCCTTTCCCATATGGAAAAAGAAACAGCACCTAAGAATCACAAAATTGTTATGATATAGTAACAATTCTTATTGAGCTAAAGTATAATTAGTCTATGTTTAGGGATTTGAATGTACTTAGTTAAATAGAGTTAGGGTTGGACTTAAACTAGGATTACTTGGTGTGTAAGGCAAGTAAGGTTATTAATAAAGGGGGTTAGAGTATATATATCGATGTAAGCCTTTATTGGTTATTAATAAAGGATGTTAGAGCGTATATATCATGTGTATGTTATTCTTTTTTTGTCGATTATCTTGTGATCTTGATGTGTCGATTTTTCTTATAAGTTCTTTGATTAATTCCACGCTAAGCTTTCAGGTTTGTTGAAGTTTTTATCCAACAGAGGGTGTTTAAGATTGTTTATCTAATACGATTTTATTCGTAAATTCGAAAGTAACACATGTATCTTGGTCAAAGATAATGAGAAACTCAATTTAGTGTAACAGACTTTGTTTTTTTTGGGTAAAGGGGAGTAATCCTGCACCCTGATAAATATATTAACCAAATAAATGTTTAAGTACAATGTATATGAGTGAGATCCCATATATCAACCCGTTACATAGGCATAGAGCTTACATAACAAGATACTTCCAATTATCTAAACAAGAAACAAAACACTACTCAAATGATAACATATGACAACGAAGAAGATTATTTCCTAGGACCTTGAAGCGTTGTGCCATACATGGCATTAAAGGCATCCAAATTCCGGGAAGATCACGAACTGTTTCGCATAGTCATCAAGTCATATTCATCATACTCATCTTCATACCCTTGGCCACCACCAAATATATTAGCAGACTCATCAAATGGGTTAGCAACAACCTCATCTTGAATCGGACACCTCAATCTCTCCCACTTTAGAAAAAGGGTTAGCTCTCTTAGTAGAAGAGGTGACGGAATAGGTTGACCATCATCATCCACAAGAGTAGCTTTCCCAACAATAAGTAGTTTTCAATCTTACCAATTTTCTCAACTATGGGAGTAGAACCAACATCCATTGTTCCATTGAATCACTCACAGCGGAACATGTGATGTAGAACCGATCTTATTTAACACATCCTCATTAACCTCCATTATCGACCCTTCTCCACATCTTTCTTAGAACAACGGTAGAATCCCACCATCGCCTCCTCATTAACCTCCTCGTATTAGAATCAACCACGGGACTTTGAATGCCCATGTCCTCATGCACCTCAAGTGTCCCAAAGAGTTAGAAGTAATGTAACAGAGTACCGTAGCATTAACATTAGCAACGTCCGTCTTCTTCTTTGGGATATAAACACCTTCCTAGGAGCAAATTTAGGCCCTTACCCATATTAATACCGCTAGACAACTTCGGACCTTGGGGTTTGGCTTTCCGATTCTGCACCACCTTAAAACCATCATCATTCACATCCAAGTTCGAGGTGTGAGCATCAGCATGATGCTCCTTAGGAGACTTAGGACAACAAGCATGATCATGCCCAAACACTTTACATTCCATGCAATGTGGAGGTTTCCATTCATATTCAACCTTGATACTAGCCGTCGTAAAACCACTATCATCCTTCTTAGGGATAGCCATAGTTACCACATGTTTAAGATCAGCTTCCGATGATAACTCAACAAGAGCACGAGCAAAACTAATACGACCCCATGAGTCAACGCACATGGAGCTAGTGAATGCATCTAACATGATCGGCTTACCCACCTGAGTAGCAATAAGGCTCAACCCGTCTTCCGAATATGCAAGTAATGGCACATTATGCAATTTAATCCACACAGGCACTTTGGTAACCTCACTTTTGGACAATAGCACGTCGAGTCCATTTAGTGAGAATGATAGGAGAATTACAATTATCCAAGGTCCTCGTTGAAGAACATTCTCAACACCCTCTTTAGAATCAAATTTAAAGAAATACACCATCATCATTCTTCATAAGTTTCTTTAAACCAAACTTACCCCATGTATTGGTGACATAATTCTTGACCAAGCTGAAATGCAATATTCTTGCCGACAAAAAGCCAACAAGAGTATTATCATAGCGGTTAAACACACCCTCCATAGCGACCTTAGGAAGAAGCGTATCATGATTAACAATTCGATTCTCATTCACCAATGAGCGGAAGTTAACTTTCGTAGATACACGTTCGAGTTTAACACATTAGCAAACGACCTCACTTCATTGTGTATACTATCACTCACATTAAGACCGGTAGAAGCATTCTTACCATCCATCAAGCATTAAGATCGGAAATATGATGATTAGTACCATATAATTGGGATTGCATAGCCACATCAAAACTCGACGGAGGAGTATTTGCGAGAATAAACTTTAGTACCATTAATACCACTCGAGTTGTTCGCATCGAAGATGAAGCCATCTTAGCAATATCATCGTCAATTTTATTCATTCTTCGCATCAAATTTACGATGCGCATTAGCAATCAACTGCTCCACATTAGGTTGTTTTGAAACATTAGGGCTTGAATCAAGTGAAACCGGCTCCACTTGTCCATCAGTACCAACAAGAGGTGTACCTTTGTCGGCCGCAGCAAAACAATCAGAATCCATACCACCAACTTGATCGGCCAAGTTAGTGGCTGTTTTTGCACCTTTCAACGACGAATCCTTGTTAAAGAATCCTTTCTCCATCTCTCTAAACCCCCAAAAACAATCCAAGAACACGACACAAAACCAGTAGCAGCTAACTCAACTTCGTACAGAAACAACCCAAACCCTAACTCAATCGTTAGGGTTTAACACAAACACATAGCGTCTAACCTGCTCCCATGGTTTAATCGCATAAAAACAATGAAAACCAAGACCAATGAAGGAGTAATAAACCAATTCGATCAAATCGAGCACTCACACAATCCGAATTAGGTTAAAACAAAAAAAAGCGATTTTGTAAACCCTAAATAAAGCGAATCACCAAATTAGAACCAAAGCAAGAAGAAACGCGAGACTAGTCAACCAAGAATCAATTAACAAAGATGTTAATTAAGAGCGAAATCGGTAGATGCTAGGAATCCAAATCTATGGTCGAATTGGATGAAAGTCGGTTAGGGATGTAAGGGTTAGAAAATCGCCAGAGAGAATTCGCTAGGGGTTTTCAATACTTGTAACAGACTTTGTTAGCATGGGAAAATGTGGCTTAAACTTGATTTATTTCTACGTAGTTACGTGATGGGCAAATAACAGTTTGGCATGCCGATAGGGGATTCTGGCGTGTCAACCTTCATAAATAGAATCCTTAACAGTGCAAGTTGGAGCTATGAAATTTGTTGTTTCAGGGTATAATAAATACAAGTTTACAACTACAAATAATTAAAGAAAAAAAATATATAAAACAAACAGACAAAGCTATGAGCCTAATTAAGGATTAGCGAGTTACCCGCACAATACAACGGTTTAAGAGAGCGAGGAGAAATCAGTGATGGTGGTGGTTAGCGGTAATACATATGACATGTTAATTTATAGTTGTTAGTGATAGCGAGAAGACAAGAATAACACTTTTACTGTAAAATCGTAATTTGTTTTTATGAGGTTTGAGCTTATCATCTCGAGCCATCAGTGTTTTTCTCTTTTACATTAACAAATCTTATTTTTATACTCGCACATACATGACATAATGGAAATTAAATTTGCATTAACGACTTTTTTAACCGAAATATAATCATTGATATCCTTTTTTATTAAATTTTGACCAATATAAATATTGATTGATATTAATTTGCATTTAAGATTTTATTGAAAAAATTTTTGACACTTTAAAATTTTATAACATATTTTGCATTAAATATTTATTGATATTAAATATTAATTTTTTGCAAATAATTTGAATAGATTTATTGAAAATGATTTGAGCTATACTTATGATTGGCTTCATATTATTGTACAATGAACATTAATACTTGTACCTTTTAAAACTTTGTTATTGCAATTATATAAGAGTAAGATAAACAGATAATTTTAAAACTTTGACAAAATTGTTTTTCAAACCCATTCTAACAGTAACTACAACTTTGAACATACAACCATCTCATATAAAATTTAATATAATTTTAATCAAATCGAAATGGAAGATTCTTTAAACGACACGAGCCAACGACTCTTGTGAGTGACATATTATCATTACGATGAGAAAATATAGTAAAAATAGTTGCAGTCACCGCTTCCTGAGTTAACCTGTTAACAAATCCACATTTTCCAACCTCTACTCGATATAAAAGCACCCAAACGAGAAATTTAGTGAAAGGTTAGTCGATTCTCTCTATCTATTTATCAGAAATATAAGTGGCAAAAGGTCAACTGTGGTTTTTTTAAAAAAAACTGTACGGATTTAAATTGCGAATCAAAACTGGGCAAGTAACAACACACAAGAGCAGGCCTCTAAAAGTTTTAGACACAACAACACAGCTTTGCGCAACACTACCAGAAAATGTTTGGAGCATTCTGTTACAAGCTAGCTATTCATTCACTTTAATTGTCTATTTTTTTTTTTTTTGTTTCTCTTCATATTTGTCTCAACAAGATACCTCTGTACACTCGTATTCCCACTTGGATTCATGTACTATGATCGCCTACTAGATTCTAGATACTAAACTGTAGCAGAATGTTCCTATACTTGGTATGCCTAGCTCCCATTTGGTGTCTCTTCCGTCCCCTGCAAATTAAACACCATCCTAGTAACAATTAGTCACATATAGACACAAGTTTTTTACCTGATAAATCGGTAGTTAACACAGAGCTATCAAATATGACCAGATATACTTATGATAAACGGGTCCATAAAGAGTGGAACAGGAAATAGCTTAAAACGAAAGGTGATAAGCGGATCCTAAGTTTGACCAATATGTTTTTTTTTTAAGTAAAAAAATATCATTAATAACACTCTTGCCCCAAAAAAATGGATTCTTATTGACGTAACTTAACTTGAAATCATATTTGATACATATGTTTATTGTGGTGACTTTCATTACGTTCAATGTGAAAGGGGAGGCCTTTTAAAAGGAACCTAAAATGAACTGTGGTATTATAATGCCAAATCATTGGCTTCATTACTAAAGGTGAAAGATTAGTCGCTTGTAGATCCATAACTTTTTCATTAGATCGATATAAAAACATCATCGTTTTTTTACTAAGTTTCAAAGAATCTTGTACCTGAATTTCCTGGAGCAATCTATCGAGTTCAACTTTGATTTCAGAAAAAGAAGGGCGCTTGCCGGGATCAGTTTCCCAACATCTTTGCATCAATTCCAAGAGTTTAGGGTTTGTATTTGTGGGAAGATCTGGCCGACGTCCCTGATAGAGATTAAATAGAGCAGTGTCATACACTTGGATCTTCATCTCAATAATTATAGAGGATACAAATGTTTTCTATCGCTTTTCTCACTTGACTTCAAATGTCAAACTTGTATTTAGGAATATCATAATTCTCAACTATTTCTCCTACAGTGTTAACAAAACATCTTGTCTAGTTGTCTTGTGTCTGTGTTTGTATAGAGTTATTGCCATCTCCTCATAGACTAAATATATCCAGCTCACTTGAAAATATAAACTATATCTGATCTGATATTTAATAGTCACAAGTATGACAACTAATAAACAAATCAGAGGATGCAGATATTAATATGTACATATAGGCGATTTCCAGCTTATAATCTATACTTCAAATCAACATGTTAGGGTCCACTCTTTCAGAAATAGATACATTACTCCCAACCTTATTTGCTGATCTAGCAAAGAAAATAAATGGAGGTATTAACCCTATAATGTTTTGAAGTGAAAGTGCAGACCCTGAATTCCTTGAAATGTTCATGTCAATAATATGAATCATAGAGCTGAAATAGGCTAAAGTATATGCCCTTTTAGTACAGTTGCCCTAAAAAAAATTATAACGGCAATTTTTAATTATCTCACAATATATCTATCTCACATGTCTTAAATAGGACTTGAACCCACAACCATTTGGTAGGGGAGCTTCTCACACAGCATGGGGTACCATTGGGACACAAGCCCTTTGGTAATGTTGCCCTAAAATATATGCAAAATTCTTTATTTGTTTACTTATATGATAAGTTGATCATATGATTTTGAGTTATTGTTTATGATGCTAATAGTTACTAGGGTCACTAAAAATGAATAAGGCTCAGGTGAGAACTATATAAGTTCAATTAAAAATATGAAAAATCACTAGAATTTCATTCAAAGTAGCATAATTTAAATATAAAAATATTAACAATTTTCCAACAGGTATACTTATATTTCCTTAAAATCCAACAAGATATTAAACTTTCAACAAAATATCAATAACTCATAGAGTTATGGACCGAAAATGATATATTCAATATAGTGTAAGGACAATATATCGTTATGAAGGTAACTTTTTAAGTGTTGGGGGTAAACAATTTGGCTATAAAAAGGAAGAAGAGCCATGCATGAAAGCATAACACTTGAAGTCCTTTTGAGCAAAGATGGGGTCGAGAAGCAGGGGGGCAACACCTTTGTCTCTCATTGTGTTTCTTCTTATGGTTTTAACATCTCTAAGCTTTTCACAATCAACCACTGCTACCCACTCTTTCGAATCACCACCACTAGCTCATAAGCATCCCTTATATGACAAGTCTTCACCACCACCACCTAAAACACCCTTCGTTTATAGGTCCCCTCCTCAACCAAATCAACATACACACAAACACACACACAAGTCTCCTCCACAACCTCCTAAGGATCATTACAAGTACAAATCTCCACCACCACCAAAGGATCGCTATGAGTACTTTCCTCCACCACCATCACCTAAGGAACACTACACGTACAAATCTCCACAACCACCACCTAAGGATCGCTATAAGTACAAGTCTCCACCCTCTCCTAAGGATCACTATAAATACAAGTCTCCACCACCACCACCCAAGGATCACTATAAATACAAGTCTCCACCACCACCACCTAAGGATCACTATAAGTACAAGTATCCACCCTCGCCTAAGGATCACTATAAGTACAAGTCTCCACCACCACCACCCAAGGATCACTATAAATACAAGTCTCCACCACCACCACCCAAGGATCACTATAAATACAAGTCTCCACCACCACCTAATGATCATTATAAGTACAAGTCTCCAACCTCGCCTAAGGATCACTATAAGTACAAGTCTCCACCACCACCACCCAAGGATCACTATAAATACAAGTCTCCACTACCACCACCCAAGGATCACTATAAATACAAGTCTCCACCACCACCTAAGGATCACTATAAGTACAAGTATCCACCCTTGCCTAAGGATCACTATAAGTACAAGTCTCCACCACCACCACCACCACCCAAGGATCACTATAAATACAAGTCTCCACCACCACCACCCAAGGATCACTATAAATACAAGTCTTCACCACCACCTAAGGATCACTATAAGTACAAGTATCCACCATCGCCTAAGGATCACTATAAGTACAAGTCTCCACCACCACCAACCAAGGATCATTATAAATACGAGTCTCCAACACCACCACCCAAGGATCACTATAAATACAAGTCTACACCACCACCTAAGGATCATTATAAGTACAAGTCTCCACCCTCGCCTAAGGATCACTATAAGTACAAGTCTCCACCACCACCACCCAAGGATCACTATAAATACAAGTCTCCACCACCACCACCCAAGGATCACTATAAATACAAGTCTCCACCACCACCTAAGGATCACTATAAGTACAAGTCTCCACCTCCACCACCCAAGGATCACTATAAATACAAGTCTCCACCACCACCATCTAAGGATCACTATAAGTACAAGTCTCCACCTCCCCACTCAAGGATCACTATAAATATAAGTCTCCACCTCCACCACCTAAGGATCACTATAAGTACAAATCTCCACCACCACCACCTAAGGATCACTATAAATACAAGTCTCCACCGCCACCACCAAAGGATCACTATAAATACAAGTCTCCACCCCCACCACCTAAGGATCACTATATATACAAGTCTCCACCCTCCCCTAAGGATCACTATAAGTACAAGTCTCCACCACCACCTAAGGATAACTATATGTACAAGTCTCCACCTCCTCCTCACTAAAACTAAGAACTCAACTCATTTCCTCTTTTCATTAAATGTCTCTTTTTATACGTCAAATAAGTTCGTTTTCCGGACAAGTTCACCTTCAATATCGATAGATACGGCACAATGTTGGAAGGTAAAATGAAGCCATGAATATTTATAAATAATTAGGTTGTTGCTTGTATTTTTCATGAGTGTTATAATTTCTTCAGTAGTTCAGTGTCACGGTTCTTTTCAGATTTTAACTATCAAATTTGGAAGGCACTGATTGGCATTAATAATAAAGGTTTAATGATTATTTGATATAGCTACTTTACTAGCGCACACTTTCTTTCATTACTTCTTTTTTGCACTACATGCATACCACATTTGACAAATTATTTAATAGTCATAAAGTTTAGTGTAATAAATTTCTAAGTCGATAAAAACTGTCTACAAAGTACCAACATGAATATAGAAAGGAGAATTTTGAATTCTCTAATGTTATCTAAGCAGAGTGAACGTTTTATAGTATCTATTTTTGAACAGCTAACACACACAGGCCACAACTATTTCAACCACAACTTGAGCTCTCACAACTTGGGTGAGGCATTTAGAATACATACTTGCTAGGCTAAATGCCCGTTAATTGAGTATATTCTGTATGATCAACATTAGATCGAGCATGGTTTATCTCTTTTTTCAAGTAACGACACACAAATATATTTGCCCACAATTCACATTTTAAATCTGTATTGTACGTTCACGTAGACTAGTACTTGTTATTTTTCGTCACACGTAATAAAAACACGGCAAAAACGTTACCATTTACCAAGCAAAGACGTTACCATTGTAACCGTACATAGAAACACTAGTGGGCCCGCCCGTGAACAATTAGGTTGGCCAATTACTAATCTATCTTTTAAAACTTTCTCGCAGTTCGAGCGACGAAATCAGAAATGCTCAGACCGTAACATAAAACTTCAAGAAAAACAAAAAAGTTAATAAAGACAAATATGTTGTTAAAGACATCTGACAACACGAAGAGACAAATCTACAAACTGCAACAATGGAAGCAAAACAAACATAGAATGTTAGCGGACAAAAGCAACTAGATAACTAATTGTTGTGATTGAATTAAACAAATTTGAGGCATCAAATCTAGTTGTTTATGAAACAAAATATGGCAGCATGGCATTGACAAGGTAAATGTTACTAATGTGATGGGTGATGGTAGCTTGAATGAGACTCGAATAAAATAACCATAATTGAAAGAAAACGGAAGCAGCGGATAAGAGACCGACGGTGGGCAAAGTCGGAGTGTTTTTTTATTTTATTTTTTTTATTTTTTTCAAAAGGGTTAAAGGTGACGGCAAGGTTTGATGGGATGAAAGGAAGGCAGCGGCTCATGACATCATATTAGGTCTCAGAATCAAATCCGCTCTAAAACCATATTTAATGATAAAAACCATGTACAATACTTTTTACTATTGATTTAATATTTTTAGAGTACAAGAGACATTACACGTTGAATCAAAGTGTATCACCTAAGTTTCGGTCAGTTTTAAAAAGAAAACCATCGGAACTCTTAAAATTTTAGTTGTAATTAATTAAATTTTTATTATTCTTTTAACGAGAGAGTCACTTGTCAAATTTATTCCTTTCTCATTTTTACAAATTTAAGTTTGATCTTATTTGATCTACATTATACACAATCAAATGTTATAGTCACAAAAAATACTTCAATAGATGATAAATGCTTGCCTTAGAATTAGTTACAAAAAATTACTTAACGCAAAAGCCCATCGAATACGAACAATTATACAATAAAATGCTAAATGAATTTTCGTCAGAAATCGAAATTGCACAAGATAATTTAGAACAAACACGCAATTTCACATGCTCCACCATAACGCACGGAAGCCTATTCCCTTGATACAACTATTTATTGCTTGCCCGATGGTTAACACATTAGCTCATTAGCTAATTAAGTGAAAATGAGATCAAGTATTCTACTACATTACATCTACCGTCTCTGAGCGTTTAATATTACATTTACCGTCCTTAACTTTGCAAAGTGTAACACCCATGGACGGAACTATGTAGGGGCAGGGGAGGGCTCGGCCCTTCAAAATTTGCGACGCCTAATGTAAATGTTATAAGATTTAAGGATAATTTAGTTGAGGTTACAAACAAATCTCCGATTTAGCCCTCCCAAAATAAATTCGGCCCCTCCAAAAAAATATTCAAATTCCGTCTATGGTAATACCCACGGTCTTTCACATTAACGGATGTTAACTTTAACCGTTAAAGATTCCCGTGTGACTTGCACATAAGAGTAAATTAGTCGTTTTTATTCTCTTTATTCTTTTATTTGTTATGCTAATAAAATATAAAAATAAGCAAATATAGAAACAAAAAAAAAACTAAATTTAAATTCTTTCTCCATTTTAAAGGAACGGTGGCGTTACGAAATGGAGGCGTCAGGAGGAATAGTGTGTATTTATTTCAAAATTGAGACAAAATGTATTGTTTTTGTACAACATTCGGGACGAATGGTGTAATTTACTGTTGCTTTTATTTAATTTTTAACTTTTTGACCTATTAACTAATAAAATAATTAGAGAAACGTTAATGGAAAAAAAATCAGCGGACGTTTTAATGGAAAAAAATAATTAGAAAACATGATCCATTAAATCCTCATGTGCAAGGTACATGGGGCATTTAATTGACAAAAATCAGCGGAAGCTAAAAAAGGACCGTGAGTGTTTTTTTATTTATTTACTTTTTTTAGAACATCAACTATCTCACAATATATAACTACAAATTATCTCACATATCTTAAGCAAGACTTGAACCCACAACCATTTTGTTGAGGAGCTTCTTACACCACAACAGGTTACCGTTATTCTTTGCAAAGTTAAGGACGGTGAATGCATTATGAAATTTTCGGATGGCATGTTATCTAGCCTCTTAGAAGTTCAAGCTTTTGCTTGAGGTTAATGAGCCATTTCAACCACATTCCATTATACTTATTTGCTTTTAGGTTTTATATAGTTTACCGGGGAAATTCCCCTTTAACCAAAAACTCTCGGAGACGGTAGTGCAATTTCGGACAAACCACAAGTACGATCCGTGTAATTTACTCTTTAATTTATGATTGATATGTCATATCAAGTTTGAGATAGGTTTCTAATCTTTTTAAAATTATTTCTGCTTATAGCTGCAGCTACTGGTAGGGGTGGAAACGAGCCGAGCCGAGCTCGAGCTCGTTAAGGCTCGAGCTCGGCTCGTTTATATATATAAAGCTCGAGCTCGGGCTCGAGCCTCGTTCGAGCCTTATCCTTTGAGCTCGAGCTCGGCTCGTGAAAATTTTCACAAGCTCGAGCTCGGCTCGGCTCGACTAATTTTATGATGTTTTGAGCTCGGCTCGTTAATTACATAAGGCTCGAGCTCGTTTACTACTTTTAAGCTCGTTTATACGTATAGACGATATATATACGTATATAATTCTAGGGCTCGTTTAGGCTCGCGAGCCTACTCGAGCTTTTTGTATAGAGCTCGGGCTCGAGCTCGATTATTAAATGAGCCCAAAATTGAGCTCGAGCTCGTTTAAGCTCGGCTCGTTCGAGCTTTTTACCGATCCGATCCCGAGCTTTTCACGAGCGGCTCAACTCGTTTACACCCCTAGCTACTAGTCTACTACCAAGTGGCACAACAAATTTTGTTCGACACAAACAACGTGAAGAAACAAGTTTAATATATCTAAAACATAAAACGCAGAAGCTAGACGTATATATTATGTTAATTAGATTTAACTACTACTAATGAAGATAAACTTAAACATTCAGTGGGTTAATTCTTTTAACAACTTTATGTGGGTGTTCATCAAATATATGCATAATTTTGTGTGTGTGTGTGTTTTTTTTTCTTTTTTTTGACTTTTGCAACTTGATGAACGTAGAATAAAAGTTTGCAGCGAAGTGCCACTACAACATTCACCGGCTACCCCGTGACATATGGGGACTTTCCCTGCGACATGTCGTGGGGAAAGTTATCTCACGACATGTCACTGGGGAATCCTAGCCGGGAAGTCTCGTAGGGATTGTATCCCCACGACAATCCCGCGACGGCGTGGGTCCCACTCAAATTTCAAAAAGAAGCCACGGTGGCACATTATCCCCAGCCGACATGTCATTTGGGAATAGTCGATTAAGCAAAATGATTAAGACGCTTAATTATCGAGATTAACTATCCCGTGACATGTCATTGGGGATACTATGGTTACTTGTTGACAAGTCAACGAGTTAGCCTACTATCCCCGGCGACATGTCACTGGGAAACTCGTTTTTCGTTGACTTGTCAACGTTTAGTGTATGTTACGACCGTCACGGGAAAGGTCTGCATTTTTTAATGCGGCGCATCTATGACGATTTCAGATTTTTCCGAATTTTTCGGAAAAATCTACCAAATAAACTGCACCAAAACCTATATAGACTCGCCACAACTTGTACCAAAACACAAATACCATATAACGGATCAACGAATACAAATAGATCACAACTTTTACATAAACACGACTCAAAAGTCAATATGTGCATTGATAGATAGGAAACAAGTGTTTAAATGGCGCCAAGATGAACCTAATAATATATAACACAACTACCTAAAGTACCAATGTAGCATACTAATAATATATAACACAACTACCTAAAGCTAGTACCAATGTAACATACTAATAATATATAACACAACTACCTCTCGTTGTTATCCTCATCACCGCCATTCTCCTCGTCATCACCACACCCACCACTCCCGCTAGCACCATCCGAGGTCATACTCCTAAACATATCCAGCAGATCATCGTCGCTCGAGGAGACTCATGATAAAGCCTACATCTTTGGTGACCGACTCATGGGCGAGCATACTTGGCTGGATGTGGCCCGTGATGGCAATCTGCGACCCATACCGGAATATGCCCACTAAGCTTACCCCTCTGCCAACGCATTGATTTGATCCTCCGTGTATTGACCGTAACCTCAAGCTTTTTCATCTCGTCCTATGTAGTGACAAAACACAAGATAGTAAATATATTAGTCGGGTTGCTACATTATTTCTAGATAATTCATTAAAGTGTGTTTTGAAACAAAACTTACATATATCCGTGGTCCTCATTGTTAGGGAATACCCCATCAACAGTATGTGTTCGCCAAAAGTGTCGATGAGTGACGGGTATTCTCGAGTCTCTGATGCTGCATCTGTACATACACGCATATAAGATGAATAATTTTAAAAGCGACAAATCACAACACACCAAAGCGTATAATCGGATATATATATATATATATATATATATATATATATATATATATATATATATATATATATATATATATATATATATATATATATATATATATATATATATATATATATATATATATATATATATATATATATATGTATATATGCATGTAAAATAATTATAATGTTTATTACCATATCATCTCGAGAAGAGAGGCGATCGGGATCCCAGCCGAGATATGACCTTGCTCTTTTGCTTGCGGTTAAGCCGATTTGTAGCGGCTCGAGCAATGTTCTTGGGATCATTCCAAAACTTAATGTACTCATCCCAATCACCATTGTAATTTCCTCGGGACGTGCCCGCCTAATCGCCTCCACATCGTAATCCCGGTGGTGGGGTCTACCTTCCAATGTTTGGCCTTGAAAGAAGCCTTGTTAGTATTGTAGGCTTTTTGCGAGTGCGTAGTTTATGCCTTCGTAGATCCGGGGCCAGGAGGAGTCTATGCGGCTGAGGTCAAGCAGGTCGCAATCATATACAACAAAAGCAACAGAGTTAGAGATATAATTTATATATTTATTTAAATTTGTTTATTTATTTATATGATATAAATAAATAAGCGAATTTAGATAAATATACAATTAAATAAATGAACACGATAATGAAATAAACATAAAAGGATAATGACCCCAATATCTTAAATGATTCCCGCCTTCTACTCCTTAGGACCTTCTCCCAAGAAGGGTAGTAAACGGCACCTTCCGAACGACCTCCCGATGTAGTTAGACCAGTGAGCGCATGGGGCCGAGAGGGTTTAGGGTTTGTTTGTCACCCACCTCAAAAGTGATCGACACGGGACCTTTTTCGTCTGCGATTGCCTTATTGAAAGGTTAGGGTCTTGTCGCCGGTATTCACCGCTCCGCACGCCGCCTTAAATTGGGCTTTCCTTTACCTTTGCCTCGCAAAATCAAGTTAGTGATAAAGTCATAAATATGTATCAAATTTATGCTTGTATTACAATAATCCGGAAATTCTTACCTTTGTTAATGAAGCTTGCCCAAAGACGGTGGGTACGTGATGCGGAGGGACGATCCTCCCCGCCACCGCCACCGCCGTGGGACCGTGCAACATCTGTCGACATCTGTACAAGTACAATTAGCATAAGATATAGAAATTCATGAACAAAATAATATAAGCATGCACACATATTCGTAGGAGTAAAGGAGAAACACCATCGAAATCATCTCAAATAGTAAACCAATTATACGCATTCATATCCTAAATGAGACAAAACATTCAAAAGCGTCCCAAGCGGGGACTTTCGAAATTAATTTCTAATAAATTAGTTTGGACGGGTTTCTATAGGATGATTAATTTTAGACGGGATTTTCCAAAATTAATCACTAAAATCCTAAAACAACTAATTATTATAAACTATAAGCGGCTCATATCAACAAATAATAACTATAAACTAACAAAAAATATAAACGAGCACATGTCAACAAATAATAACTATAAACTATAAACTAACAAAATTATTATAAGCGGCTCAAGAGTTGAAAAAAGTGAAATGGTATGTATGTTGCTAAGAGTTTTAACATACATACCATTTCGGTTTTTAAATATACATACCATTTCACTTTTTAACATACATATCATTTCACTTTTTAACATACATACCATTATTTTAACATACATACCATTTCACTTTTTCAACAAATAATAACTATAAACTAACAAAATTTAAACAACTAATTATTATAATTATAAACGAGCACATTTCAAGGCAATTGAACTAATAATAACTATAAACTAACAAAATTTAAACAATAAACATTCCCAATGACATGTCACCCGGGATACCAAAAGGAGAAAAAAATTATTACATACCTTGTCTAGCTAGCTCCTCGCCAGCGCCAAAAAAAAAAAAAAAAAAAAAAAAAAACAAAAACAAAAAAACTTAACTTTTCTAATTAACAACTTACAACAATAATAATCTGCAAAATTATAACATACCTCGCTCTTGCTCCTCGTGAACTCTGCAAAAAAAAAAAAAAAAAAAAAAAAAAAAAAAACCTTCACTTTTCTAATTTACAACAACTTACAACAATAATAATCTGCAAAATCATAATATAATTAACTAATTTAGTTGAATAACATTTAAAATTTGTAAAACAAACCGTAACGTGTGGTGGTGGTGATGGTGGATGCGGTGGTGGTGATGGTGGATGCGGTGGTGGTGATGGTTGATGATTGTTGATGATGTTTATTTCGTTTTGTTGCGAAATCGCCACGGGAAGGAGATAATGTTTATTTCATTTTGTGAAGTGATAAAATTGACGGATCTAATTTATCATCAAACTTTTCCCGGCGACATGTCACCTGGGAAAGATATAGTTTTTTCGTTTAGCGTAAATGGCGCGATAACGAAAATTTTGGTGGAGTAGGTATCGCGACATGTCGCCGGGAAAACTATTTGATTTTTTTTTATATTTAAATAATCCCAATGACATGTCGCCGGGAAAAGCTTTTTTTTTTTTTTTGGTTAAATTTAATTACTTTATGTTGTTAACGACTTCAAAAGAATACGATTTTATCACTCCATTTCATCGATTTAAGAAAAATATTGGGAGAGTAATTGTAAGATATTAACTTTCACATACACATCATAACATTAACACAATGAGCACATAGATGGTTTTAGAGAGAGAAAGAGTGAGACATTCTAGTGAGAGAAACTTGTGGAATATTAGATTACTAAAGAACATCCAACCCTCTACCTTGCAAGGTAGAGGGTATTTATAGGTTACAAACTAAACGACCTCGACGGCTGTGGATCGGGGATACGGTGGGTAAAGACCCGACCTTCTTCCACGGTGTTGCACTACACTATTTTACGCTACTAACTAACTACATAGACCGTAACTAATGACCAATCTGAGCTAACTTATGCTAGATAATAGTTGGGGTGACCGACTCTTTCAACACTTGGAATTTTCTAATTCCTAACAATCTCCCTAAGGGAGGTCACCCATATTTTACATTTCAAATCCTAGCATTCTAGTCTTGACTTTGTTCTTGAGCTCGTAGACTTTCATACATCAACATCGTAAGCATAGTGCATAGGTGGTGCAACTTCAAAGCCTGCAAAGATTTGTACTTTAAATAGGAGGTCCATTTCGATTCACGAGATAGTAAATATGAGCACTGCTTTTGAGATCATCGACAATCAACAATCTCGACACATCCTTTGTGGTGTTGGTATTATGTGATGTTGTGACTTTGGGACCGACATGCTCACATTCGGATCATGAAATCTTCTCATCGAGTAGCGGAAGCATGGGTGAAAATATCGAGTCATTGATGCACTAATCATGATTTCTTTTGAGATGAATGTGTTAAGTGAGCATGCGGTACCGTGGATTGACCGCTTCATTCGATCATTTTGCAAGCGTCGGGCGACTCGCACACGCATGTGATTAGCAACAAATCGCACGAAAGTGTCTTTGATCACTTCGTTGAATTGAGGTACACGCCCACGGTTCCCCGTTGATCGATACAAGTACCGCCTGTGATCGGTGGGATTCCTCGTAATCTCCTTGATGAGGGTTTCGCACTGTTCTAGTTGTTCTCAAACCGAACATCTCAAAGAAGACAACACGGAGTGAGTGAACCGGTAATTTTTAAGTCCAGCGATTGATGAAAAGAGATTTGAAAACAATCGTGTATTGCTCAATAGAAATTGTTTTTGCAATACAACGAAGGTTTTATTGAAAATCAATTATCAATCATAAAATACCTTTTGGTTTGAAAAATGAGTACCGATCGATGTGCTAAAGAAAAGAGTTTTTAAGCACAAAGACCGGTTTTCAAAGGTATCCGTCAATCCATAACTTTGAACGAGATTGATTCAAGAAATTGAATCGCCCCATTGTTTTGCATTCGGTTGTCACATGGTTGATCCATATAATAGATCTCACATGCCACCTACCGGGAGCTTGTTTGATGTTGGCTCAGACGGCTTTCCATCTTCATTGTGAGTGTGTAAGCACATCACTCGGATATTCGGCAATACCACAAGGATAATGCGTGGGACTCAAGATATAATCTCTCTTTCCACATTGTGAAAAGAGAGTCTTTATTGAAAGTGTCCTAATGAGATTTATTGATGATCTCGTGGCTCTAGACTCAATTTGTGCATATTTGGATCCTATGATGGAGACTAGGGAGGGTCTCCTTCTTCAATATCAACCATCTCTAAGAGAAAGTCGATAGATAATGTCGGTTCCCGTGAGAATGAAACAAGTCCTTTTAAGAGGAACTTGAGTGGTTTGGAAAGTTGAAGTGCGGTCGTCCTTTGGGTCCATGACGTCTTGTCTTCAATACCGATGTTACCATCGTTAGCATATGAAGTGAACCCGGTTTACGCCTCTAAGGTTGAATAAATGGAGGCTATTTGTTTTCACCCTTTTCTCATTTAATTCTTTTAATTCTTCAACCCTTCAATTGCTTACCGAGACTTCATAGCTAGAACCTTGTTGGGTTTATTCTAGTACTAGCTCGTCTTAGTCCACACTCTTCCATATCTCATTTTCTCCTTTTATCATCATACCTAAGGACTTCTACACTAAGCGGTGGATTGTCCACTGGTAGATCCCTCCGTTCGGCGGATCATGGGAACCAATACCTAACCTTATCATCCTTATATCACCGTACATAAAGTAAACTTGGTAGGTCAATTTGGTATTGTTCATCCGCCATTGGATCCATTTGAAAACCATTTGAAAATCAATTCGGATACTTGTGATATATTATCAAAGCATTTTGTACTGGATTGTTTTGATATTTTAGAACGAGAACTCCCCTCAACATGTGCATCAAATATGAAATCGTTTTGCACACGGAGGCAAGAGGAAGAAATTACTTCTTTGATTACCATTTTCTAAAAATATCACCATCACTTCCTTGATCAAATCAAGTAGATAAAGCATTTCGGGAAGGATGAGGTTTCCATAAATTTGCTCCCCTCAATATGTGCCTCGTGTTTGAAAAGAGTTATGCACATACTAGAGGAACCTTTATCATCAAAGGATTAGAAGCCATGTGATCAAGGTACTTTAAAATATTTAAAGTGTAGTGTACCACGATGACTTGAATTTACAAAGAGAGTTCTCCCCTTAATATATGCTTCGAGATTGAAAATTGTTTAGCACATATAAAGGAGAAGTTTGCACAAAATTGGTCATCTTATCTTTTACCATCTTTCATATTTATATCACATTTTCTCCCGATCAAAATCTTAAATCCTTTGAGATTTTGGATCTCAAGTGATTTAAATAAGTATGAGGTAAAATATTTGTAGGAGAAAATGTGTCCGATTTTATATGATAAAGAAAAGGACAACACAGATGTTTCCCCTTTTCAAAAGGGAAACCATAGTACAAATCCTAGCACTATTACATGAATTACTGCTTGTTCATATTTGTTACACCACATATTACACAAAGTTAACAAAACATAAACGGTATTCAAGAAGTCTTCATTCGAGTTCTACGAAGAAGTTTGTAGTGACCATCACGAGCCTTCCACCAACAAAGCTTTCAAGGTGCGGAAGATCCGCCGTGTCTTGAGTCTTCGATGCGATTACGACAATGAAATGTTCACATCTCTTCACGTCATCATCGGTCCGAAAGTAGTTTTAACCCAAGATCTCATATCAAGTTTGGCTTCTTTCACTCGGTGTCAAGTTCTTCTTGACCATTTTGAGCGTACCATCACTAAACTTGTAGAGTTCACATAGACGCATAAGCATCGCGATCCATATCTGTCGGTGAAGATGACGGCTCTAGGAGTGTCAAGAACTTTGTATTCTCGATGAAATTCATGCCCACCTGCATTCCATTGAGGACTTGTGAGGTTGACCACAGTTTGGTAGCTTTCAATGCCAAGTGAAAGTCCTCAACTCGCTTCCGAATGACTAAGCCCCTTATCCAAAGAGTGACAAGTGCAGAGAGGGCCTTTTCTCACGTCTGGGTAAGTGCTCCGGTGTCCTTGAAGATTTAAGAGATAGAGATCTTGAAATCATTTGGTAGGAGATGTTTGAAGTCGTTCTCTTCAATGGTATACACTTTGAGGTCGGTTCTTTTAAGGACAATCTTCTTCAAGTACTCATATCCATAGATCGGAAGATCTCTACTCGACAACGCTTAAGATTTGCGGTTTTGATCGACATCATTGCGTCTTTATCAACACCATGTCTTTCAATGTAGAACTTCTTCTTTTGAACCACCAAGGAGAAATACCATAAGAAGCGCAATATCATACTTTAGTTCTTCATTAGCCCGAAATTATCGGGAACCATCCGCCAAGCCCCGATCGGAGTAGGTTGCGCTTTCATCTTTGATATAGATAGGTGGCCTTCTTTCAAACAGAGCGAGCACACAGATAGTCCAAGTCGTGATTGAAGAAGAATTCACTGAATGGTCATCTGACCCGGTTCACCACCAAGAGGAAGAGATTTGTTGACATTGAAGCGACTGATTTGATCACTGACTTGGTCATTTAGCATCTTATGGCATTCTTCCATCTGATATTGAAGATGATTAGCATCTGAGTGGAAGACTTTGACAATCTCGTAAGCTTGACCTTCAAGATCTCTTGGTGTTATGGATGAGATGCTCTTCCGTTCACAAAACCATCTTATGAAGCTTCCCATATCACCAGTGTAGTGTAGAAGAGAGTCTTCAGCTGGACTTTCGTAGTTATTGGTGATAACTGATGCCCAATTGTTGTCAGGAATCATAGAGTCGACTACAGGATGGTCCATGGGTTCCGGAAGGAGGTTTATCTTCCATAATGCAGCTTTGAATAGTGTCTCTTGAAGGTGCAACTCTGGACGTGCTAGTGCGATTCCCAGCCATGTAAGAGTCAAACCAGTCTTCTGATGGCTTTGGAATATGCTTTGTCGATGCATCATCTTCATCTAGTTCTCGAGTCACCATGACTTGAGATTCTTCGTGGACCACTTGATCATCGTGAATTGAAGTGGATGTGGAGGTGAACCTTGAATCAATAAATCGTCAGCAGCAGATTTCTTCGTGTACCACTGTTTGTTTGTAGAGTCCGATTGATTGGACGGTTTTGGGGTGATGATGGTGGGCGTGATGGAGGTGAATTGGTTGTTGAAAGGATTACCGACTCTAGAAGTTCCAGCGCCTCCGTTGGTGGAGGATCTTAGCGATCTTTGCGATCCTTCATCGGTGTTTCCATCACAATTGTCCTCCTTTTCTTTTAGCTTCCTTTTCTCCGACTTCAATTTTAAAGCGCTCATAATTGTCGAACTTGATGGATTCTTCAAGAGCCTCATAGAGTTCTTGTGAACCTCATGCTTGTCCTCTTGACCTCATATATCCTTTCACAGGCTGCTCTCATATCGAGATGGGAGGTCCTGAATCGTCGAGAAGTGGAGCCCATTGCCCATTCCACGGCATCCTTGACTTCTCCTTCAATAGCATCGATGGCGCCTTCATTGAAGTTGAGGTGCTCCAATCAGACACGATCCACGGAGAATCAACAGATTTAGGAAGTTGCCTTTCCAGTGCTTCTATCCTTTTAATGGCTTTATCCAGTAGTTGATCAGAAGTGAGAATCTGTGGAGGGGAAGCTGGTGGAGCCACTTCATCTGCAATTGTGAAGATGGGTTCTGGAGTTGGTGGTGTTGTTGGTGGTGTTTGTACGGTTGATTGAGTAGGCAAGGGAGGTAGAAGTGCAGTTGATAGTGAAGATGCAGTCATTGGAGGAATGGTTGACGTATCTTGCTGAATGCTGACATTATACATGGATTGTGCAGAATCTAAGGTTTTGTCATTAATGAATTGATCACCAAAAGAGAAGTCTTCATCAAGATTCTTAAGTGAAGATAGAGAGTTAGTAGACAGATTTGGTTCATCCATCTTCAAGGTCTCGTCAGATCTTGTCTCAAGGTTCTCCTGTGAGCCCTTTTGTAACAGAGTGTCAACATTCAAATCAGATTGAGTCTCACCAAGTGAAAGAGATTCCTTAAACGTTTCAGGCACCTTAACCACACCAGATTGTTCTTTTGCATGAGGTGAATCTGTTCTTCTCTTCAGCTCATATTGATTTGTGGTGCTAGACGGAGATGATGAGATAGTTAAAAGCATGTGAGCGACTTGTTCAACACTTGCAACTCCTTTACCCTTGTCAAGTGTAATTGGGGGTTTGTTGTTGAGGTGGTTGAGCGGGTTCTCTTAACACAATTCCACCCTCTGGAGCTTTCACATTTTGACTTTCAAGACTTTGCTGAATTCCAAGTTGTAGATCAGCATCATCTTCATCAGTTAGCCTGGAAACATTCCTTGGTGTCTCAGTGTTCTTACCAATCTCCTTTTCCACTTTCTTCCTTTTTGCTTTCTGCTTCTTGGAGGCGGTGTCAGACTGTTGAGAACTATCACGTCTCTTTTTAGGAAGAGAGGCATAGGATGCTTGTGAGGCTGACTTGGTCACGGGAGCATTTGGTTGTAGAGGAGAGGGTGTGACATCAGCAGAGAGTTTGGTTGCTCTTTTCATGTATTGCTTGAAGTAGTCCTTCCTTTTGATATCTTCTGTGAGAAGACAATCAGGAATTGGCAATCCAAATACTTCTTTATTCGAGCCTCTAGGAACATATTTCAGGTTTCCTAAAACAAATTCATCATCTGCTTTGTGTAAAGTCGATTCCAGACCTAGGAGTGAAGTTGTGAATTTGTTGCAAATCTTGGATAACAAGCTTAGAGAATCGATCTTTGGGAATTACAAGTTTGTTCTGTTTCTTTCGTCCTTGAACATTGTTCAGGAAATAGGTTCTATCAGATATGAATGTGTTCATTGATAATGAGAATTCTTCCCAAATACGATCTGAGACATTCACATCAACCCTGTTAACGATTCCCATAGGATTTGCAAGATAGGAATTCTCACTTTATCGAACCCCGAAGTTTTCCCAGATAAGCATAAGTTCAGAATGGTTGTAATAGCTCTCCAGGGTTGATACATGTGTCCGGTGATGATGTCGGATGCTCTTGAGATCTCGCTCGATAGCCCAACCCAATTAGAAATACGATCGGATCGTCGACGCAGTAGATTCGTAAGCGAACGTCGTGGTTACATGGTGTGATTCCAAGAGCCTTACTCGAATATCGAATCAATAGTGAACTCCATATTATCCGACTGCAAGAGTATCGTCTTTGTGATTTTATTCCATTGAGCGGTGTTCGAATTGTTGAATGTAGATGGTAGGAATTGAGCATTGCTTGGTAATAGCTCAGAAGAAGTTAGTGTTTTTGAGGATGTCAATTGAAACTTTGAGTATCGGATTTTGTTGGAGCCTTTGTAGGTCCACATAATGATTGCTTTACCTATAGCGACCCATTGACTGGGAAGGATTTCATCGTCGAGAGAGAATTCGGATGATCCCGACGGGGTAGCGCTCTTTTCGGGATTGAACTTGCCATTGATGTTACGGTAATCATACAATCAACAAGAATAGATGGGAGCAAGGTTAGATGATACATAGTAAGTGAGACAGCATTGAGAGCACCCTTATGACAAGGAAGTAGTAACACTGAAGAAGTTCCTAACACATACGGAGACAGATAGAGTGGCAAAGATTGCAACTATATGACACCTTTCAACTATGTGATAACATACATAATTAAGATATATCAATGAGGAACATTCATATAGAAAAATGATTACATGACGAGCTTATAAGGGCAAAAGAGTGCATTTCAAAGTGATCATGACATGAGCCAAGATACACATGTAAAAGTGATATAACACATATGAATGAGGCAAAAAGTAACATTTGGCAGTCGTGAGAGAAGCCAAGTACCTTTTGCCTAATCAGAGATGTCATAACGGTTTACATAGAGTATGTTGATTCAACAAGTCGAATTAGGAGATCCTAAGTGTTGTGAGAGTGAGATCATCTTTAGCCCAACAGATTTTGAACATTTTAGTAAACCTTGACCCTAAGACTAATTCTCAACATGAAAGTGAACACAGTTGCAGACTTGTAAAAACAAGTCGTCATCTCGAGCCACAGACAAGTCGCTAAAGGATTAGCACTCTAAGTCGCTAAGCTAATTCGCTAGCATGTAAGGCCAAGATGCCATGAACAGTACCTAAGGCAAGTCGCTACAAAGCAGTCAATCAAGTCGCTAGGTTACTAATTCGCTAACTTGTATATACAAGTCGCTAACCACTAACTCGCTAACCAAGTTGCTATGCTAATTCGCTAGCCAGTAAAGTCAAGTCGCCATGAACAGTAAATGAGCTAAGTCGCTATAAAGCAGTTAACTAAGTCGCTAGGTTATTAATTCGCTAACTTGTAAATACAAGTCGCTAACTACTAACTCACTAACCAAGTCGCTGGAATTTAGTGAACTTATTCGCTACGGAGACGTATTCGCTAAGTGGAACACTAACTCGCCATGAAGAACATACATACTAAGTCGCTACCAAGAACATTTTAACTCGCCACCAAGAACACTTCTTAACACCAACCCATCAGTCCAATCCATTATAATCATCCAACAATGTATCCAACCAATATAATCCAAACAATATATACCAAACAATTAACACGTTCAATCATTTTATAAGAATCACACACACGATTACATAAAAATCCGAACCTAAGCGAGAGAGTCAACTAATCACACCTCACGAGCACGAACGGATCTGAATATAACGATAAGTTAGAGACTGGAAACTGAAGCATAAGATAGTAACGATAAGAGTGAATCGAGGCAAACCTTATGCTAAGTCGCTAGTAAGACTAAAATGACGAAGAGAGGTAGAAGAAAGGAACGAGAGAGAGAAAAAATTTCTTGGAGGATAAAGTGGTAACTCGCTAATGGGTAACTCGCTAGGGGTATACAACCTAACTTAGGCAATATGACACAATTGGTCCTTGTGGTTATAAACTAAGGTGGTAATTCGCTAATGCAACATAACTTACACTATATGACAGGTTTGGTCCCTATGGTATTAATGAATGAGTGGTAATAATATGCTAACACGGATAAGATAACGTCTCTAGCATTGATTATTACACTGATCATCATGAATCAATTCAACATTTCAACACATAAGCGATAACGAAAGCACACATCGAAAGTCTCATGAGCAAGATACAATCACGACCTATATGAGGAGAAACCCATTCCAGATATTTCAAAAGTATAACCGTTAGTCACAAGGTGAAATCACCACATCATACAAATAAACAAGCATCATAACCAGCACAGAAGCCAATGGTGTATAAAACTAATCTCCCCCTCAATCAATGTCAACAAAGAACATTGATTGATATTACCCAAACCCATTAAACCACCAAGAATATATCTTTTGTTCGAACTTCATCTATGATCCCGTGCCATTATTGAATGACATTTCTAGGACCGTAGATGTTATCGATAACAAGGAGTATATTCATTATTAGATTGAGAAAAAAATGATAAAATGATAAAATTTTGAAAGGAGTATATATACAATTTTTTTTTTTTTTTTTTTTTTTTTAATTGATTTATACAAAAACATGGGAGAACGAGTCACGATTCAAGATGAATAGGAGTCAAAGTAAGAAATACATCAACTCGGCAAGCTATAGCTCTGAATGAGCTATGTTCATATCGAGGAACCAAGTCATGAAGTTCTGATTGAGTTGAGCATTGTACTGAAAAAGGCGAGAGCACATTGTACTTGAAGCACATGTAGACTTGTACATAGAAGGGTTAGTGACATGTTTAGTCTCACATTTAGATGCAACACAAAGTATAATCCGAGACGAATCATCAATGGGATCCTAATAGGTTCTTCATTCTTGAAAAGTTTACCTGGGAATCCACTTGAGGCATGATTTGGGAATGTAAGTTCGTTTAAGTCTTGTATACTTAAATAATCGCGGTGGGAATCCATTTGAAGCCACGTGAGATGAACTAAATGAGTGCACACCCTTGTTTTGACTATTTGTCTTTTGTGATCGAGAGAATTTCTTAGGGATTGATCCGTCGGACCATGTTTTGCATGATACCTAGTTAAGCTTATAGCATTTTTGATTTGTGGGTGATGTTCATTAGTCCTATGCTTGGGATTCATCATATCTGAACTAGGCAATGAAGTGGTGGTTTTGACAAAAGCAGACTTGTTATCAACTTGGGATGTAAGCTTAGATTTCAATGGTTTAGCTCTTTCGGACCTAAAGGCATTAGGTTGTTTAATATTTGTTTGTTTCAAGTGGTTCGAACCGTTGACATTCCCAAAGTTGAAGGTTTTGCAAACTTAGTGTTCATCCTATTTCGAGATACTTCTGAGCTCATTTTTAGGGCAACAATATTGAAGCTCTTGTCACGAATTTGTGCTTTGAGGTCATCAATATCTTTCATCAAGAGATTAGATTGATTGACTAATTTAGAGTTTGTTTCCTCAAGGTTCTTTCTTAAATGCTCATTTTCTCTTAGAAGGTTGGACACACATAGAGCTAGTTCGTAATTCCTAGATTCTAGTGTATCACTTATCTCATGAGTTATAATTCGGGCTTCGAAAGAAGAGATTTGATTTCTTATGGTTGAATCTTTGTCACGAATACGGGATTTTAAGCGATTAATTTCAAAAATTCTCTAAATTCTGGAAGTTCCAGATTACTACACTGTTTTTTTGCATAAAACATTTCATCCTTATGTTGTATTTCAATTTGCAAAGAGATACAGTGCTTTTCAAGAATTGAAAATTTGTTTGAAAGCTCATCATATACCCTTTTTTCAATCATGTTACTTGCATTAGATTCAGACAAAACAAAGATTGATTCCACATTGTTATGTTCAGGGTAAGAGTCATGTACCTTTTTGTGAGAATTAGTGTGATCAGATAAGTGTACCTTGTCGATTGATACCTTTTCTGACTCTGAGAATTTGAGATCAGTGTTGTTCTCTTCATCCTTTTCCATCACAATTTGAGATTACGCAAGCGGTGTCTTCTTTGGTTCAATTGAATGAAGCATGACACGTCATCATTGTTCCATGGACACTCTTGACACTCGCTCAATTCCTTCACTTGTTATTCTCTTTAGCGACTTCCTCAATGTATGTTTTCATATTACATAAGTTGAATAAATGAGTTTCGAACTCATGAATTTCCATTCCGTGTGTTTCTTGAAAGACATTCAAGTCATGATATCATCAAAATCGAGGAGTATTCTTCCGGATAAGTGGTTGAAATTGGTTGACGATGGTTTGGAGGCGACATGAGAATCATCGATGAGATCTTTTCTTTGTTAATTTGAAACCTCGATCGTTCTAAGTTGAGCAAAACAGTTCTTGTTAAAGTGGGAAAATCTGACGAAGGATGGCACAACTTGTTCGATCCATGGTTGTTGATAAGAGTAATTTGAGAAGTCGGTCGAGATGTTGAAACGGCTCACCTTGGTGCATTCCACATTCTTAGTATCATCCGAAGATATTAAGAGTGACTTATTTGAGTTATTCGATTGATCGATCTTGAGTCATTAAGTGTGAGGTCTTGGATGGGCATTCTGTTTCACTATTCGTCTTTGTGTCATAGAGAGCAAGTACTTTGGTGATTAAAGAATCCGTGATGACTGACATTGTGTTATTATGAATTACTCCCCAAGTCTCTAGAGAATTTAGAATCAATTCGCTACCAACTAAATAGTACTAATCCCAAGTCGCTAGAAAATACTACACCAAGTCGCCAACTCTAATTCGCCACCATGCTAAGTCGCTAGCTTTCCAATTCGCTAGCTAGATGTAAGTCGCTAGGTGGTAACTCGCTAACGCTCAAGTCGCTAGCAAAAATTCAGCAGTAATTCGCTACTCAAGTCGCCAACAATGCAAGTCGCTAAAGAGCAACTCGCTACAGTCCAAGTCGCTACCACAAGTCGCTATCCGTAGTGGAGAGTCCACTACTTGTACTTTAACTCGCTAGTTTTAACACTGTAAGTCGCTACAAAACTGTGAAGCAAGTCGCTACCAAGAAACTATTCCGAGAGCTAAGTCGCTAGCTTGAAAACCAAATAAACTTCACTTTTCAATCCAAAACAACCCAACCAAGATGATTCAATCATACCAAATGAAAACCTAAACACTTTTGATGATTCTAAACATAAAAGTACCAACAAAATTCAAACTTTAACACAAGAGATCAACCAAATGATGCAAAACCACTAAACTTTTCAAACTCAAAACCACCTAAAACCACTATAAATCCAAAGATGTGCAAGATATGATCTAACCATGGCTCTTGATACCAATTGTAAGATATTAACTTTCGCATACACATCATAACATTAACACAATGAGCACATAGATTGTTTTAGAGAGAAAGAGTGAGACATTCTAGTGAGAGAAACTTGTGGAATATTAGATTACCAAAGAACATCCAACCCTCTACCTTGCAAGGTAGAGGGTATTTATAGGTTACAAACTAAACGACCTCCGACGGCTCGTGGATCGGGGATACGGTGGGTAAAGACCGACCTTCTTCCACGGTGTTGCACTACACTATTTTACGCTACTAACTAACTACATAGACCGTAACTAATGACCAATCTACGAGCTAACTTATGCTAGATAATAGTTGGGGTGACCGACTCTTTCAACACGGAATTTTCTAATTCCTAACAAGAATTTTGGCGTAGCTTACTATCTTTATTTTATTATCCCTCCTAAAAGCTCTCAAAATACGATTTTTTCTTTTATTTTATTATAATCCTAAATATTTCCTTTCTTTTAATATAAACTCGGGAACAAAAGTTACCATTAAGCATCTTTATATTCTTATATGAGAGTTAGATTTACAATCTAGTAACGGGCTAGAGGAACAAGAACATATTACATCAAAATTTTGCATGCAATATTTAATTGGATCAAGAAGCCAAACGATGCATAGTTGAATGTGTTTTATAAATCTATGATTCACCGAAGAATAATTATGGTTACACATTAGACGTTCAACGGATGAGTCGGTATGTTAGGGTTACACATTAGACGTTCAACGGATGAGTCGGTATGTTATGGTTACACATTAGATGTTCAACGGATGAGTCGGTATGTTATGGTTACACATTAGACGTTCAACGGATGAGTCCGTATGTTAGGGTTACACATTAGACGTTCAACGGATGAGTCCGTATGTTAGGGTTACATTAGACGCTCAACATCCAGTCGGTATGTTATGGTTACACATTAGACGTTCAACGGATGAGTCGGTATGTTATGCTTACACATTAGACGTTCAACGGATGAGTCGGTATGTTAGGGTTACACATTAGACGTTCAACGGATGAGTCGGTATGTTATGGTTACACATTAGACGTTCAACGAATGAGTCGGTATGTTATGGTTACACATTAGACGTTCAACGGATGAGTCGGTATGTTATGGTTACACATTAGACGTTCAACGAATGAGTCGGTATGTTATGATTACACATTAGACGTTCAACGGATGAGTCGGTATGTTATGGTTACACATTAGACGTTCAACGGATGAGTCCGTATGTTAGGGTTACATTAGACGTTCAGCGGATGAGTCCGTATGTTGAGGTTACACATTAGACGTTCAACATCCGAGTCGGTATGTTATGGTTACACATTAGACGTTCAACGGATGAGTCGGTATGTTATGCTTACATTAGGCGTTCAACGGATGAGTCGTTATATTAGGTTACACATTAGGCGTTCAACGGATGAGTCGGTATGTTATGGTTACACATTAGATGTTCAGCGGATGAGTCGGTATGTTATGCTTACATTAGGCGTTCAACGAATGAGTCGGTATGTTATGGTTACACATTAGACGCTCAACGGATGAGTCGATATGTTATGGTTACATTAGGCGTTCAACGGATGAGTCGGTATGTTATGGTTACACATTAGGCGCTCAACGGATGAGTCGATATGTTATGGTTACACATTGGACGTTCAACGAATGAGTCGGTATGTTATGGTTACATTAGACGTTCAACGGATGAGTCGATATGTTATGGTTACACATTAGGCGTTCAACGGATGAGTCGGTATGTTATGGTTACACATTAGGCGCTCAACGGATGAGTCGGTATGTTATGGTTACACATTAGGCGTTCAACGGATGAGTCGGTATGTTAGGGTTACACATTACACGTTCAACGGATGAGTCGGTATGTTATGGTTACACATTAGGCGCTCAACGGATGAGTCGGTATGTTATGGTTACACATTAGACGTTCAACGGATGAGTCGGTATGTTATGGTTACACATTAGACGTTCAACGGATGAGTCGGTATGTTATGGAGTCGGTATGTTATGCTTACACATTAGACGTTCAACGGATGAGTCGGTATGTTATGGTTACACATTAGACGTTCAACGGATGAGTCGGTATGTTATGGTTACACATTAGACGTTCAGCGGATGAGTCGGTATGTTATGGTTACACATTAGACGTTCAACGGATGAGTCGATATGTTATGGTTACACATTGGACATTCAACGGATGAGTCGGTATGTTATGGTTACACATTAGGCGCTCAACGGATGAGTCGGTATGTTATGGTTACACATTAGGCGCTCAACGGATGAGTCGGTATGTTATGGTTACACATTAGCCGTTCAGCGGATGAGTCGGTATGTTATGGTTACACATTAAACGTTCAACGGATGAGTCGGTATGTTATGGTTACACATTGGACGTTCAACGAATGAGTCGGTATGTTATGGTTACACATTAGACGCTCAGCGGATGAGTCGATATGTTATGGTTACACATTGGACGTTCAGCGGATGAGTCGATATGTTATGGTTACACATTAGGCGTTCAACGAATGAGTCGGTATGTTATGGTTACACATTAGACGTTCAACGGATGAGTCGATATGTTATGGTTACATATTGGACGTTCAATTTAATTACTTTATGTTGTTAACGACTTCAAAAGAATACGATTTTATCACTCCATTTCATCCCAATTTAAGAAAAATATTGGAGAGTAATTTTGGTGAATCATAGATTTATAAAACACATTCAACTATGCATCGTTTGGCTTCTTGATCCAATTAAATATGGCATGCAAAATTACAATTTTTTAATAAACAGAGAATCGGCGACATGTCACGAAACTATTGTTCACGTCACGTTAAGAAAGATTAACACTAATTACGAATTTTTAATAAACAAAGAATCCCGGCGACATGTCGCCGGAACGTCAGCGGAAAATTTCCGCCACGTTACCATGAAATATTCGGTCAAAATATTATCGTTGAATCTGACGACATGTCGTCGAAAAATAGCAATAATTTTCTTGACTTTTCTACGAGACTTCGTCCACGTAGGATATATTTTTGTCGTTTAGTGAGGATTCCCCAGCGACAATTGTCGCCGGGGAAAACAGCGATGGGGAAAGTGGTAAATGTGGTAGTGTGCAGCTCTTTATATACATCATTTTTCCACATTATACTATAGTATTGTTAACGATTAACTATACCTAATTAACTAAAGAATAGTTTTAAGTATTTTTAATTGTTCTAAAAGTTGGTCGAGGAAAGTTAGATGTAGAGTGAGTGGTTGTTATCAGTGATCGATCATCCGTTAACAAGTCTCATGCCTTATTAACAGCCGAAAGGCTGTAATGACCATTTTAATTGTTTTACTTTTTCTCTTTGTTTCTTTATATATGGTGATAGTAATGTGCAGCCAATTAACCAGGCACCACACAACCAAGATTTCCTTAGCATTAATGTTTTAACATCTACTTATCATAAGGAAGTTCTTCCAAAGATTCTTAACCTATAAATAGATCGAACGTTTCTTTAATTAGTAAGTTTTCTTTAATGATAATGTGGGTGTGTTCCAGAGTTACTCGCTGCAATCAAATCGATCATTTAAAGCGAAAATATGACACCTGAACGACCATGCATCACCAAAACTAAAAGGTAGAAAATAAAAAAGGTGAGTTGGGACTTTGGAGTTACAGGTTAAAATTTACCAAAGAAGGTATAGTACTTGCATTTTTTTGTGTTAGTTTTGCAACTTGACAAGTGAGTGAGTGACAACGAGTATGTTCGTCATGAACTTCGTTAGATAAGAGTGGTACCTACGGCTAGGCAAACATACGAAAGCCCGAAAAGATATAAAAAAGCGAATAAAATTTAAGGCTCGTATAACAGATTTATGAGCAGTAATATGGTGCAAGAAATTATGTACCTTTTTTAAGATTATATAATAGTATGGGGAAAACCTAGTACAATAAAGTAATTCTATAATCAAGAATTCAAGATATATGCATGCTATCAAGTACGAGTATAACATAACATTCGATTAAAAGAAAAAGGTATAGCACAATATTTATATATAGTTTATGACGATACATGCCAATATGCCATTGCATCTTGGCTTTAAATGTAGGTTGAGTCGATGCATGCATGACTTGTGTGCTTTGAATGTAGGTCGAGTCGATACAAGTCCTTTGAATGTAGGTTGAGTCGATGCATGACTTGCGTGCTTTGAATGTAGGTTGAGTCGATATAAGTCCTTTGAATGTAGGTTGAGTCGATACATGACTTGCGTTGCGTGCTTTGAATGTAGGTCGAGTCGATACATGAGGTGCGTGTTTCTTTTCTTCTTGAAAGGTTCTTTAATATTTAGGCTGTTTTAACATGGGTTCTAGAACTCACTATTCAATTATTGTTCCTTGGAAGTTTTTTTAGATATACGACAACAACGCTTTTGAGTATCAAAAGTCCAATTACATGCATGTACCTATATATCCCTTTTTACCCTGACTTAAAAGCTTTTTTACTTCAAATTTTCTAGGCTCCTCTTGTTTCAATTCCAAACCAATGTCTAAATTGGTCATTTACGAATAGAGAGTGAGAGCGACGAGTGAAAATACTCAAACCTATGTGACGTAGGTAGTCACCAATTAATTATTAAATACCATATATTGGTCCGTATTTCCATCTTGCCAAAACGTCAAGTCGCCAAGGTGGAATGAGAGTGTTATCATATGGGTTATCACACTAAGAGCATGCCCAACAATAATGGCATAACGCCGTTATATGGCTAATAACGTCGTTAACGGGCGTTATGTCGTTGGAACCATGGCGTTATTTAGGCGTTAGTCCCTCAATGTTATGAAAGCAACGCGCGTTAAAAAAAATTCATTTCACCCCGCTAAACTATTTCAAATAAATTTTCGCTTATACCCCCTCAACTTATTCAAATTCAAATTTAAATTATACTGGTCAATTCTGGACGGGATAAATTCAAATTCAAATTGAAATTTAAAAATCAAATATGAGCGGGATTTATTCAAACTCAAAATCAACTTCACTTAAATATACAACTCTACGAGTTGTTTAGAACACACAACACACACAAGTTACACACACAACTCGGACACACAAAAATGTCTCGCAAAGATTTTTCTCAGAATTTCCAAGTCGGAAAAGCTTCCTAAACAAGCTTTTCACTTCACCATGATTTCTCCAACTAGCTTTTCACCACCACAATTTCCTCCAACTAGCTTTCCACGAACTTGAAGTTTACTCAACACCAGGAAAATGTCTTCCGGTGGGTTTGAAAACATCCCATACCTCCCAATTGTTCCAACTCCACCGTGAGCAGGTCCACGGTGGATCTTTAAATTCACCCCAGTGGTTAAGTGAGGCTTCCTCCGTCAACTCGAACAAGATATTGAAAACGGTAGGGAGATTTTGGAAGAGCAGGCACGTGAGGAAGCTGCTCGTCGTGAGCAAGAAGCACGGGAAGCTCAGTATCTTGAAGACAACTACTTCGACATAATGGAGCGTCGGCTCTTTAATGGGGAGTTTGATTCCCCTTAAAGTTTTGAGGGTTGGGTCTCAGATGATTCATTTTTTTAAGTTTTAGTAGTTTTATTTTCATCAGTATGCGTTGTATCTTTAATTTTTAATGTAATTCGTGTTTAACGTTTAATGTACTTTGTGTTTTAATGTTAAATGTGACATGTTTTTTAATAAATAAAATGTTTGTTTTAGTTTAGGGGTTGAAATTGAAAATATGAAATGTTATTGATGTCATTGGGATGTTATTGTTGTGGGTGTTTTTTGGGGATGTTAAGGTGAAATGTTAAAGCTGATGTGGCGCTGACGTGGCGGTGTTATTTTATAACTTGAGTTATTGTTGTGATTGCTCTAAAGGTTATTGTACATTTGAAAAATGTTCAATTAGGTTATTGTATAACTTTTTTGTTTATTAAGGTCATTATACTACTTAAGTTTTTATATTTTTGAGTAACTATTTTAAAATATTTATTTAAGTCATTGCAATATGTTTGCTTGTTTAAGTCAGAAACATGTCAAAATATGCTATTCAAGACATCAAAATCATTAAAATGTAGTATTTAAAAGTATTTTGCATTTATGTATTTATTTTTATGCTTGTTTTTAGATGTTTAATGATTATTTGGTTTTATATTATGTATTTTTTTAATCACAATGGACACATATTTCAACATATTGTGTGCACATATCATATCGAAATAGTTTCTAAGCTAAATAGGTCATCAAATTTTATATTTACAAATGTAGGCTTTTAATGTCGTCCAAATGTGACTGCTCGTCTTTTCCTGGTATAAAATTTAATTTAGAAAAGTTAAACATGTCACTCATCATTCAAATAACAACACACATTATGTTCAAATATTAATCCTTCGTCAATAATCTTAATAGATGTTTTGTAATTTAGAACATTACACTTTTAAATACAACTTGGAATAACTAACACTTAAATACAGATATATAAAAAAAAAGATTTTGATTAACAGATTTAATGATCTAAATAGCATGTCTTAGCAAGTTTAATGACTTGTATGAACATAAATGTAGTACAGTGACCCAAATAAATATTTTGAACAATATAGTGGTCTTCTTGAGTAAATGTAATAGTACAATGATCTTAAATTCTTAACGAACAAAAAAGTTGTATAATGACTCAAATGAACATTTTTTTAGTGAGCTAAAATGTAATTAGTCTATGTGTAGTGATATAGTTTTACTTAGTTAGATAGAGTTAGGGTTAGAATTAAACTAGGATTACTTTGTGTGTAAACCAAGCAAGGAAAATATGGAATTCTATTACCATGGGGATTCTACCCCCTCGTCTTTATAAATAGAGGTGTGAGGTATGGTAGCTAATTCATTCTTCTTATCTCGATGTAAGCCTTCATAAAGGGGTTATAGGGTATATATTGCGTGTATGTTGTTCTTTCTTTTGTCGATTATCTCGTGATCTTGATGTGTCGACTTTTTTTGTGAGTTCTTTGATTAATTTTGCGCTAAGCATTCTGGGTTTGTTGAGGTTTTATCTAAAAGCGTTATCACAACCTTGTTTGATATGAAGTAATCACACAACTAGGAAGATCCAAAACAAGAGAAAATAATAAACCGTGTTTAGTTTGTCGATTTTGCGCATTTGTGGTAGAATTGACACGACGGGTTCGTTAATCGTTGCATTTCTCTGAAATTTGAAGCAGATGTTTAAGATGATCTAGGTTCTCACCGATAGGGATCTTGCATCGCAACATCGAGTAGGGAGATACAACCTATCAAAGTGTGCTAGACAGATCTGGTTTTCATGCTGAATTCTGATTATTGTTTGGCTATCGTTGTGTTAATATAAGATGTCTGAAGCTTAGTCAATCAAAGGGAAACTTTTTCTCAAGGGTGTCTTGAGGTGCAATAAAGTCAATTCCAAGAGTTTACTTGGAGATCAACATAGTGGTTACAAAGAGTTTCGACATATCGGTTTAAAGGCTTCAAAAGGTTAACGATTTAGAGTTCTTTGGTGATAATCAATCTTGAAGGTTAAGAAGCTTCAAGGTTTTGTTGGTTTTAGGGGCTTGATAAATTAGGTTTGAAGGTTCTCATGGGTTTCTTGAAGATCAATTCTTGGTAGTAACTTGGAAGACAAGCAAGGTTTTACTTGATTCTGGAGGATTCAAGAAAAGTGATTGTGTGGAGTACAAGTTTTGTAGATTTGAGGTGGAAAGATAGAAACTTTAGGGTTTTCTAAAGGTTAGTAGATCAATATTTCAAGAACCGGGGTTTATAGCCCATGACTTGCGAGACTTGTTGGTAAAATTAGTTAAAAAAACAACTTGACAAGGTTTTTATCAAGGTTAATAAAGAATGGCTAGTACACGTACTAGGTTTAACATCGAAAACAATCGATGGGAATGGTGTACAAAAGCATGGAGGTTCTAAAAATTTGGGTTCGGGCAACTTGGTCCTGCTGCTAAAACAGGATTCCGTGGAGTACATGTTCAAAACATGCATGGTTTGAAGTGGAACTGTATGGAGCTTAAGAAATTCGTGAACCTGAGGTTATTCAGGATAGTAACGATGATGTTGTGGTGGCTTAAAGATAGTTGTAGGTTAAACAACTTGAAGAAAAGACAAACACGGACTGCTTGATAAATGAGCATGTACAACTTGGTGCAAAGGTGGGGCGGACGTTACGAGCGGAGTACACAGTCGAGAGGGTACATCTGGTAATGTTCTTGAAAGGAAGAATTTGAATGAGGTCTCGTAAGCTAACTTGGATATTTACTAAAGTACAATGTTTGGTTAACAAGGCGGTCCATGGTTTAAAGTTCCATCATTTTATGAAGATGCTGAGTAGTGGCGTAGACTAAGAATCACTACTAAGATGGAAATTGCTACGATATAGTAACAATTCTTAGTGAGCTAAAGTGTAATTAGTCTATATATAGAGATTTAATTTTAGTACTAATTACACTTAGTTAAATGGGTTAATAACCTATTAAATCATCATACTTGTCACAAATGTCAGTTCGACGTAGCGAATAAAAAAAATAGCTCTTCTAGACATTAAACTTGAAATTCTTGTCTTCCTTTGAGTATTATGACCATTTTACCCTTCCAAATTACATAAAAGGTCCCTGTGGGTTTGCGAAAATTGCATCCATCGTCCGTAGGCTAAATTACATAAATGGCCCCTGTTGTTTGAAATAAATTGTGTCCATCGTCCCTTTAACAATTAACAAAATAGTAATCAAATCTTTAACAATCAACAAGTGTAATTAAACAATGCATCACAATATTTTTGGTTCGACATGGTTGTGAAGATTTTATGCCTCGTCCATACACGAAAAACATTGTGTACCGTACATCCATTCATTACATATGACGACCAGAACAAAGCAACTTGAATCTTTTTTATACCAAGTAGACACCTAAAGCAAAGTAACATTACATGCTCAAAATGGAAGAAAGAAAAAAATGAGAGCTCAAAATAATGGGAAAATTTTCCGGAATCATGATTCAAGTAAGAGCAACTGGTAACAAGACTAACAAGACTGTGTACGCGCTTTTTTTGGTCTTGAATGATAAAGATTGCTCATCACAGTTAGCAAGATATGAAAGAAAATGGAAAATGTCTAACGTATCATCAACCCTTGCATCGATTGAGTTCCTTCTTCCGTAAACTTGTTTGCTTGAATAGTCGTTATCACATTTGCAATGTTACCCTGAAAAAAAATACACATGTTAATACATAAGTGGGTAAAAATTGCACACGCTTGATTCAAAGGTTGTTGTAAATGCTTTACCCTCAACTTGTCGACTTTGTTCTTAGAGCAAGCCAACGAGACGGCCCAAAAACACGATTAGTGTACCGGCTACACACAACATGAATCGATAAATTAGTCATAATAATTTCCATATCTTAAAAACCAATGAACTTGAAAAAGCAGACATCACGGCTTCTACACACAGGTAACGATTTGATTCATCGATCAATTTACAATCGATCGGTTTTGCGATGAATTGCTCGGACCACCCATGATTCCACCTCATCGTCCTCTATCTGTAATTAACCCCAGATTCAGAATACTTAACAACCATGTAAACAGAAAGAACCAAGATTGGTGTATATACCTGGAGAGTGTCCTTGACTACAGAATAAGGAATTTGAGCAGATTCATCAGAGGCAAGATCCACTAATGAGATCATCCTCATTTTTGCTATACCTAAACAGTGCCAAAAACACAATTCTTTAAATTTGAAACAAGAACAAAAATAACTCAGTAACTTGCTATAAATATTCAAGTCCTAGATTCCATTCTTTCAATAAGGTGTCTATCTTTTGAAAGAAGGTGTGATATGTTCGATGACCTTCCATTGGGCGCAACATCAAGGGCCTTCATGTAAACAAGGAACCTTCGTAAGAGTTCTCCAACATGTTGTCTGATTCAACAAGTGAAGAAATGAACAAAAGTTAACATGAGAGAATGTTTGGTCAAAGCTACAATATAAACAATTAAGCTTACATCTTCAATCGTAAGGCGGGTTTTTCGTTTGGTTGTTCGCAATCTTTTCGGATAAAAGCTTTGCTATTTCAATGACTCTTCAACGCTTTCGGGCTTCTTAACAAGATTGCGGATGACGGTGAAGATGCACTCAAGATCGAGATAAAGGCGGAAAAATGTCGAATTCAAAACATGTCTCATAAATATGCATAAGTCACTATGAAACCACATAACCGGTGCTTATAGAAATTTCATTTGACCACATCCCATTTGTTGTATACTAGTATCTAAACCGACCAGTCATAACGAGACGCATTTCAGAAGAATTATCCGTGAGCATTTTCTTAAGATAAGATATATCGATAGAGTGGCCGCAGGCATAAAACTGACATAAGCATGGGAAACAATTATCGGTAAAATTCCAGTATAGTGCACTATGAGATCCCCAACACGTTTCTTATACCCGACAACACTAGTCCCCCCAATTCGCCAACAAAACACGCATCCAAAGACCTCATCTTTACTTAAACAGTCATACCACCATCCTAACCAATCTCCACAAGCAAAGCACCAATACTCTACATTCACAAACTATAAGTAAGGCATCTAAATACTAATCATAAAGCAGTCCCACCTCAAATCTTTCAAATAAATTACCATCATAAGCATCTAATGTGTTACATCTACAAAATTGAACTACTCGTAACATCATTCTCCATAAACTAACACATTTTCAAACAACATTCAATTTTATTACAGAACTGACATCAGACTCAAACACAAAGATACAAATAAATCTAAAAATTAAGCTAAAAAATAAATAATTAAACAACTCATAAGTCACAACATCAAATCTTGATCCACAATTCAAACATTTGCAAATAGGAGTTAATTCGAGCGATTCGAGACTTACCCATCATTTTGAAGACCTAAGCCGCTTCAAGATTGACCCACACCGGCGAGATGATGAATTAGGTGTTGGTGATCGATTTAACATTCCTACGATGTTTGCGATGCTTCCCAACATGAATCGAGCTTTTTCTTGCCTTTGAATCGCTATTAGAATCACCAATAGATAATTGGAGATTTTTTGATGACGTCATCGAAGGGTGTGTGAAAAAACGCTCTTCAAATTGATCGTTTGGTGGATCGGGGGTTTATGGTGGTTCTAAAATCTGGCCGGTAAGGGTAACCCGAGAGATTGTGTTGACTTGAGAGATTGGGTGACTCAGAGATTGAGGTGATAAACATGTTGAAGAGGAAGCGATAGTTACTATGTGTGTGTTCAAATGAGCTAAAACCTAAGTGGGTTATTTATATACTTGGGACAAATGATGTAATTTTTATAAATTTAAGGGTAAAATGGTCATCATAAATTTATTTTACTCAATTGAAGACAAGAATTTCAAGTTTAATGTCTAGAAGAGCTATTTTTTTTATTCGCTACGTCGAACTGACATTTGTGACAAGTATGATGCTTAAATAGGTTATTAGCCCTAGTTAAATAGAGTTAGGGTTAGACTTAAACTAGGATTACTTGGGGTGTAAGGCAACCAAGGTTATTAATAAAGGGGATTAGAGGGTATATATCGATGTAAGTCTTTATTAGTTATTATTAAAGGAAGTTAGAAGGTATATATCATGTGCATGTTGTTCTTTCTTTTGTCTATTATCTTGTGATCTTGATGTGTCGACTTTTCTTATGAGTTCTTTGATCAATTCAGCGCAAAGCTTTCAGGTCTTTTGAAGATTTTACCCAACATAAGGTGTTTAAGATTGTTTATGTAATACAATAATGGTGTTTTTATTCGTAAATTCAAAAGTAACACATGTATCTTGTTCTAAGAGGAAGGGGTATGGTAACATGTCGTTGCCTTGTCGTTTGTGTCACCTCAGCGTCACGTCAGCTTTTCACATTTCACATTCACACACCAAAAACACCCCTCCCTCATCACATGCCAAAACCCAAGCCGTTTGCATTTTTTTTTTTTTCAAAATAAATTACATTTTCATTTATAAAATTTTAAAATACAAATTACAATATGAGAATTAAACAAACTACGAATATTAAACAAAACACATACGGGTTTTTATTGAGGATATTTATAATGAAGCAGAATGAAATGAAGGATGAAGATAATTTCTTCCCTCATTTCATTTTGCTTCATACATATTTTCTCCAAAAAAAACCCCGTATGTTAGAAAAACAATACAAAAACATAGTCGTCCTAAGTGTATTTTTCATTTAGCCACATAAACTTAGCATTGATATGTTCTTGTATTTTCCCCGCCTTTCTAATCCAAGCATTGTGCATCTCGTAGACTTTCGAAGATTTTTCGTTTAAAAACGCCTCTATTTGAGCACGTTTTTCTTTTGGAATGTCATTACATTTCTTGAACGCTTGTCGCATATCATCTTTAGCTTCGCACGCCTTGTCAAATTGTAGAGCTAAGTTGACCACGCTTACTGAGGAATGGTATCCTCCTCAATTAGTTTTTGAATACACGATATGATTTCATCGAAAGTATGTGGAACAGAACAAGTCATTATTTTATGTAGTATTTTGTATGTGAAAATTGAAGATATTAAAGAGTGTTTTTGTGTGAAAATTGGTAAGATGTGTGGTGGGTTGGAAAAAAAAACACCTCTATTCGAGCACATTTTTCTTTTGGAATGTCATTACATTTCTTGTACGCTTGTCGCATATCATCTTTAGCTTCGCACGCCTTGTCAAATTGTAGAGATAATTTGACCAACGCTTATTGAGGAACGGTATCCTCCTCAATTAGTTTTTGAACACACGATATGATTTCATCGAAAGTATGTGGAACAGAACAAGCCATTATTTTATGTAGTATTTTGTATGTGAAAATTGAAGATATTAAAGAGTGTTTTTGTGTGAAAATTGGTAAGATATGTGTGATATTTATATAGGTGGGTTGAAATAAATAATAAAATAAAATAAAATAAAATAAAGACTAAAATACACCGTTGGTCCCTAAACTTGGTAGGGTGCATCGCGATGAGACGGAACTCGGCCTTTTCATCGTGGTGAGTCCAAACCTTGGCCTTTAAATGCCAAATCAGTCCCTTTGACAAATTCTCTGTTAGTCAAAGTCTGTTAACTTCCCCATGTGCCTTGCACATGAGGGTAAACTCGTCATTTCATTGTTTTGGTCTATTTTATTTCATCTTCATCTTCCTCATGGGCTAAACCCAGAATCCGGCGACCAAGAAAAGATGTCATGAGGAAACAACTATTGAAGTAGCTCCCAATGGATAATTGATGAAAATATGATGCCCATTAACTCATAGATACACGCTCGGATGTAGAATTGTCTTTAGAACGTGCATACATTACAGCAAGCAGCCGTGACACCTGTGATGTCATAACCAACAAATATCAAGCATGGAATATACTTGGAGGTCGAGTTCTAAGAAGATCTCTTGGTGTTATAAAATGTGCTAAATAGACAAGAATTCTGAATTTGTTTGGCGGGATTGAGTAGATGCGTTAACCAGACCATGTCAACCATCTCTTTTGTAAGACATCACATTCAAAAAGTAACATTTTTTAATGCTAAGAGTTACTTAAGTTGCGATTACTGCGACATTTATAACCTTAATGTTGTAGCCAAATTTATATCATGATTTTTGGTACAATTCAAACATTACTAAAGCACTCGCACTCACAAAGTATATGAGTTTATGAATCTTCGACTTATGTAGTTCAAAGAGATGAAAATATTCAACAAAAGCATGGAACTTTACTAACCTTTTCGTGAAGTTTTGAACTTCCGGCTAAGTATAAAAGCCACTTTCAATCCCATCATAACACTTTTATTGATAGTTTATCCACTTCCTCCTTTGTGGTTGAAAGAAAAACACATAGCAAATAAATGATGCATCAATGAAAAGAGTTTGTATAACCCATCATAAAAAAACCGTTACACTAAAACAAAAACAAAAACTCCTTCACAAATCCTAATGCGAAAGAATTTCATTCAACAAGTTACACTAAATCTCAATAGGAGTACCAAGAAATATCAAGCAGACACACATGACTACCAAATTGAACAAATTTGTATGCCTTGTGAATCTTCATGCATGTGCTTCAAGGGTGATTTGTTCTCGAAGTCAAGTCTATAACTATACGATATATACTTAAAGCGATAAGTAGGAATTCATATATTATTGTCTACATTAGGTAAGGTAAGCTATAACCGTTTCCATTTTCCGAACACAAGTATAATCAAATGAAAAGCGAGTCGATAACGACATTTCTATTCGCAACTTTGCCGATTATATTGCTTGACAACAATAAAGATGGAAATAATGTCATTATCGTAATACGTCTCATCATAGATGACACATGACACCTTTTCTTGGTCGCCGGATTCTGGGTTTAAGGTCGCCGGAATCTGGGTTTAGCCCATGAGGAAGATGAAGATGAAATAAAATAGACCAAAACAATGAAATGACGCGTTTACCCTCATGTGCAAGGCACATGGGGAAGTTAACAGACTTTGACTAACAGAGAATTGGTCAAAGGGACTGATTTGGCATTTAAAGGCCAAGGTTTGGACTCACCACAATGAAAAGGCCGAGTTCCGTCTCATCGCGATGCACCCTACCAAGTTTAGGGACCAACGGTGTATTTTAGTCTAAAATAAATGAATAAAAAAACTAGTTGTTTCCTTTTCAAGCGATCGAAAAATTCAAAATAAAAAATTTTCACACACAATAATGCCTCGCCAAGATATCTTGGCTTGGACAATGTGTGAGCCATGGTGGTGTGGTGGCGGACCATTAGCGGCACCAAAATGGTGCCACATATGAATGGCACGGTTGCTCGTTACTCGTACCCCTTCCTCTAAGATAATGAGAAACTCAATTTGGTGTAATAGACTTTGTTAGCATGGAAGAATGCGGGTTAAGCTTACTTCTACGTAGTTACGTGATAGGCAAATAACAGTTTTGCATGCCGATAAGGGATTCTGATGTGTCAACCTTTATAAATAGAACCCTTCACATTACAAGTATGAGCGATGCAATTTGTTGTTTCAGGGTATAATAATTACAAGTTTACAACTAGAAATAATTAAAGGGAGAAAATTGAAAGAAAAAAATATTAAAAAAAAAAAAAATAGACAAAGTTATGAGCTTAATTAAGGACTAGCGAGTTACCCGCACAATGCTGCGGTTTAAAAGAGCAAGGACAAAACAGTGATGACCAATGGTAGTTAGCGGTAATACCTATGACGTGTTAATTGATAGTTGTTGGTGATAGCGAAAAAACAAGAATAACATTTTTACTGTAAAATCGTAATTTTATTTCCATGAGGTTTGAGCTCATCATCCCGAGTCGTATTTTTTTCTCTTTTACATCAACAAATCTTTTTTATATCTTAATACCTTATAATGCATTTAGGACTATTCTATAATTAGAAGGCTTAAAAATTCAGACTTTTTTACTTGCTTATTATGGAAATATATGTGTTTTGCTAAATTAATACTTGCATAACCTAGCTTAAAACTTCCGCCAATATTGTAACAATAGCATCCATTCAATAGACAATTTAAAGTCTCTTCAGTTTTATTTCATGGCCCATTCATTTATTTCATGGCCCATTCAATAGAGACAACCCAATATAATAATAATAATAATAATAATAATAATAATAATAATAATAATAATAATAATAATAATAATAATAATAATAATAATAATAATAATAAATTGAATGTCTTAAATTATATAAATTGGTAACAACTTTATATTGGCTTGTAACAACCCAAGTCTTGTAACAAAGACATTTACATCATTCGATGTCGTAATGACCAACATTTATAGTTTTATACTACACCAATATGAAGTGCTATAAAACCCATTCCAATTTCTGCATTTTACTTCAACTATTTTCCTAAACTCTTTCTGTAAGTACTCACAAATCAGCAAGTATCATCTTTATAACAAATATGGAGTCACCAAACATTGTTTCCAACGCGCTGCACATGATTGGATGATGGTTGAAACACACCCGAACCAACAACTGGGCTCACAAAGCAGCTTTGTGAATGCTCCTACAAATGAAAACAACTTACCCAAATGAAAAACAAATACAAACAACTTACTCCATACCTAATTAAGATATTGAAGCCATAGATGTTGTGTAATTCGAAGAAAAATAAATAAGAACACACCACCAAAGAAAAAAAATAGCTAATTGACAAGATCTCAGATTTGTTCAAGAGGTGTACGGATCTATAAAGATCTTGTATGTTTGAACGTAACCCATCATAGATCTCTTTTAAGCTTAGCTTCGTTTGAATATCCGTTAACAATAAAGAAAGATCTATAACAAATTTGTTATAATCTTTCTTTGTTTAAATCAAAAAAAACACGAAATACGAAAAACACCTACGAGACCTTATACAAAAGATCTTAGCCGAGACTTGAAATATTTGTGCTTGAAGAACAAGAATAGAAAATATTGTTTTGAGGTTCGGTTTTGGCAAGCAAAATTAGGCAAGCAAGAAGATAAAAATAGTCTTTGTGTTGGGTTTTAGCAAGAAAGAAACCGACGAAGATCTATTTGTGAGTGTTGTTTGTGGTAGCCACGTGATATCGTGGAAAGAAAAGAGATTGAGGTGTGTTTAGTGTTCGGTTATTAGCGAGGGAAGGAAAGAGAGCAATTTTAGTTTGTGTTTGTGGCTGCAAAATTAATTTGAGAGAATAGGTATGTTGTGGCTGCCATGTGTGAAGAGATGGGCTTAGGGTAATTAGACCTCATTGGACCTTCACTATCCCAAATTTGGGCTCAACAAAATATAATCCGAATTTTTTTGTTTGTGTAGTATGAGTGTTTGGATTGCTTATCTTTTATGGTTAAGGTCAGAGGCGGAGCCGGGGGGGGGTTGGAGGGTGCTCGGCCATCCCCAACCGGCCCAAGTAGCCTAGCATGTAGCTTGGTTTCCTGCCCACACTTTTTATAAGTCGTCAATATAACCCCTGCCAATGCCCTGTAGAAAGACTCAAAGAAAAAAGAAGGAAAAAAGAATCCATGGACTGAAGATGAATGATGATGAAGAAGCAACAAAAACAGAGAGGGAAGAGAGAAAAAAATGGCGTAACAAAAATGTAGCAGTGTAGTAGACCTATTTTACTTGTAAACTTGATTTCTTGCAGGCCCAATATACATACGAAGCCCATCACACATTTTAATATCAAAATATGTTTTACATGAAAACATAAAAGGAATCCAAGCTAGAAGTTAGTTCTGTTCTCTTTTCCAATTTTAAAATTTAATATAACTTTGACATTGTCTAATTTATGTCCGGTTTTTATAACTAAATAATAGCCAACATGTGTAATTTTTGCATTTAAAAAAAAGAAGGCATAATTTCATATATATCCTTCCCTGGATGAATAATTACATGTATATCCTTTGTACCAGTTTTTTATGCATAAAATACAATGCTTTTAATGCATCAAAAGGATATATATGAAATTTCCGAAATTTCCAAGGATATATATGTAAAAGCCCCTTAAAAGAAAAGGTTATGTAAATGCTTCGACGGTGCTATGTATATTTAACATGAAAATTGTTGGGATTTAATACTCATAACAATTATATAAAATCAAATAACATCATCAAAGCATGCGTGAGTAAATAGGAATAATATATGTAAATAATTAACCGAACAAGAAAGTGCGTACCTTTTAGCAATTCAAGAATCAAGCGATGATTGAACAAGAACAAAACCCAAAACCCTAACTTTAGGGTTTATATATTCGACCCACACAAGAATCGACCACCAAGAAACACAAGCTCAAGCGTGCTTGTCCTTCGTTCTTGTACACGCGTACTATTAGCGATTTGATGTGAAAAGCTAGTTTCTTGAATCACAAATAAAACCAAACACTTGTATCTTTGAGTTAAGCAAAATCGAAAACCCTTGGGGTTTGGGTGTTCGACCGCCACACAAAGAGGAGAGAGGAGAGGAGAAATTAGGTTATTGGTGATCCAAGATTAAGTTGTGAATGAATACAAGGGTTTGTATTTATAGGTAACTTAACTTGGTGACCAAGTTTGAGTGTGATTGGGTTTGGAACCCAACCGATCGGCCAAAGACAATCCCAAAGGGATTCTAGAACTTTCCCGACTTTGTAATTTCATCTCTAGTCCTTATAGTTTATATTTAACGACCGTTAACCAAACCTCGTTAATTATTTAACTATCGTTATGTTTTATTTCGTGACTAATAATTAATAATAACATTTTATATATTAATTATTAACATCAACTCTCATACGTAATGTGTGCAATCCCGAAGTTTCGAGTTCGAATCCGGACATACATATATTTAAATATCCATAAAACCTTTCAGCTCCCACTTGGATATTACTAAATATAGTAATGACATTGGTTAGTCTAGCTTTCACACCAATGCGCCCCGGATCAAATCGAGTATGGTCTCTGGAAAAACCATTTAATGATTCATCATTTTACTTATCCTTTTGTTACTAATACTACATTAACTATGAATATGGATCAAGTCATTTCATAAGTTAACATTACATTCTCGTTGTATATGATTGAACAAGATTACCAAATCTTACGAGCGTATTCGAGATAGATCTTGGGTATGGCCATACAAACATCTTGTCAACCCTACGAGGGCCCAAATATAGTATTATGCTTTGAAACAAATTCAAATGAACAAATTCTCTTGACTACAAACATAACTCATGAATTTTGCAACACTTACGAAAATAGCCCTTATAACTACCGATTACGGATAGCGTTAGACTATCTTACACAAATGCACTACATTCATATCGGTTATCGGTATCTCAAGTCGAGGATAAACACTTCATGATATACTTAATGACAAAGATCCATAAAGTATCATCATGTAAAGTTGGGATGAGTCCTATATTCAATTCATTGAATATCATGTGAATCTGGTATGTCCCACGCATCAATATACTTTAAAAGTATATTCTACCAAAACTCAGTTGTCTTAATTCAATGACATTCCACATCATTGATCGACAACGGACTATTTAGAATAACATAAGTTATTCACGGATTAAACATGCAAATATAGGATATAATATTAAGAAAATGAAAAATAAACATAAACAACTATTTTATTTCATTAAAGTAATATTTGTTCATAACATCCTTTATCCAAATACTAATCACGGATCTGCATGAAACTACTAGCTAAGCGAAGTCCTATCCCATCGGCATGGTCGATAAGTTTTCTTTTGGCAAAGGCTTCGTAAAGGGATCGACTAGATTATCATCTGTATGAACTTTGAGTAGATTGATTTCACCTATGTCGACTTGTTCTCGAACATAGTGATATCGACGAGGAAAATGTCTGGCGCCTTCATGACTCGGGCTCATTGGCAAATGTTATTGCGGCGAGTTGTCACAATACACATTTAAAGGTAATTCGATTGAGGGCATTACTCCGAGTCCCGAAATGAATTTCCTAATCAACGACTTCCATCGCGACACGAAGCGACTATGTACTCGACACGTAATAGACATCATAGCCGTTGTTTGCTTCTTGCTCTTCCGATCATTGCTCCTCCATTAATGACAAAGACATAACCCGTCGAGACTTCGTATCATCTTTATCGGTTTGGAATGACGCATCGCAAAACACAGTAACATCAAGTTACGCATCTGGATTTCCTCCATACACTAGAAACATTTCTTTAGTAGCCCTTAGATACTTAAGAATGTTCTTAACGACTGCCGATGTTTCACACAGGTTACTGTTGATACCGATTGGTGATATTTTGTGCAAGCGCCACATCGGGCCTTGTACATCTTACGGCATACATGATAGATCCTACGGTAGAAGCATAAGGAACTTTCTTCATGTAAGCCACCTCTTCGGTGTTGGCGCATAGTTTATTACTTAAGCCATGTTCAACTTGCATCGGCAAATATCCCTTCTTGGAATTTTGCATCTTGAATCTCTTCAATATTTTATCAATGTAAGCACTTTGGCTTAGTCCAATTAACCGCCTTGATCTATCTCGGTAGATCTTGATTCCCAGAATAAATCTTGCTTCCCTAAGTCCTTCATAGAAAAGCACTCTCCAAGATAAGACTTTACATCTTGCATACTTGGAATGTCTTTTCCCATGATCAATATGTCATCGACATATAAGACAAGGAAAATAACATTACTCCCACTAGCTTTGTGATACACACATGGCTCATCAAGATTTTGAGTGAAACCAAATTTCTTGATTTCTTCATCAAACTTCTTGTTCCATTGCCTTGATGCTTGCTTCAACCCATAAATGGATCTTTGAAGTTTGCATACACGCTTTGAAACTTTGGATTCACAAACCCTTGAGTGCGCCATATAGATGTCCTCATCTGGCGACCGTTTAAGAAAGCGGTTTGACATCCATTTGCCATATCTCATAGTCATAGTGCGCAGACTATGGCTATAAGAATCTAATAGCTCTAATATGCGCTACGGAGAAAATGTCTCCTCGTAGTCTACCCCATAGGTTTGAGTATACCCTTGGGCTACAAGGCGAGCTTTATAGGTGTGTGCATTGCCATCCATGTCGGTCTTTATCTTAAAGAGCCACTTACTTCCAACTACCTTAGCATTTGGAGGTAAGTCAACCTCTATCGAGACTTCGTTATCTTTCATGGATTGCATTTCCCATTCATTGCAACTCGCCATTTTCCTTTTCGGGACTCATCATGGCGACTTTATAGTTAGCGGGTTCACCAAGATCCCTAACAAATTTTCCTCGGCTTCTACGTTGAGACATAGGCGCTCAGTGCACGCGTAGCCCTTGCGGATCTCGAATGGGAACCACTTCAATCTCGGTGGAGCGCCCGGACTTTCGAGTTCTACTTGAGGTTGGCTAGTGTTTTCGAGAAGGTGTTGTATCTTCTTGATCATCTTCCGGATCATAAACTCTCCCCTGAATTCATGAGATATGAGATCCTTTTCAAGAAAGTCTCCATACCTAGCAACAATTACTTTGTTTTCGGTGGAAAGTAAAAGTAGTAACCCATAGTTTCCTTTGGGTATCCTACGAAGACACTTATGAGATCTTTGTTGCGACTTATCGGTGAGTCGCGTTTAACAAACGCCTCACAACCCCGGACCTTTAAGTAAGACAAGTTGGGAGGTTTCCCATACCACACTTCATAAGGAGTCTTATCAACCTTCTTAGTTGGAACCATATTCAATATCGACAGCGGTTTCAAAGCATAATCCCAAAAGGATAAGGGAAGAGTTGTAAGATTAAACATCGATCGCACCATGTCTAGCAATGTACGATTCCTTCTCTCGGATACACCATTTTGTTGTGGAGTATATGGAGATGTGAGTTCTTGGACGATACCACACTCGACTAGATAATCTTTAAACTCTTGGCTTAAATATTCACCACCTCTATCGGATCGAAGAGCTTTAATCTTCTTTCCTAGTTGCGGTTCTACTTCACTCTTAAAACCTTAAATGTTTCAAAGACTTCATGTTTATGTTTAAGTAAATAAACATAACCATAACGATTGAAATCATCGATAAAGGTTAAGAAGTAGCTAGCACCCTTTCTTGACACATGTCTTAGTGGTCCACATACGTCGGTATGTATCACACCAAGAAGATCGAAGCCCTTTCTAAACTATTTGTAAAGGTTTCTTGGTCATCTTCCCGGATATGCAAGATTCGCATTTATCAAATGATTCATCATTGATGTCTTGCAAAAGCCCATCGTGTTGCATTTGTTGCATGCGTTTCTTGCCTATATGAGCAAGTCTACAATGCCAAAGAAATGAAGAATCCAAATCACCTTTGATTCTTTTATTATTGATGCTAAAGGCAATTATTTTATCAATCACATTATCATGCAAATCAATTTCAAACACACCATTCTTTGGAATAACATTAAAGTAAAAACATCATTTAAAGAAACGAAATTCCATAATCGGTAAATGTATGAGCGAAACCAATATCTTTTAACAAGGAAAGCGAAGCGACACCCCTAACAATGGAAGGTGCGTAATGACAATCGTTTAATAGCGGTACTAAACCCGAAGGTAAAACTAAATCAAAGCGTGCCTATAGCTTCAACATTGCATGTGCTCCATTACCAGCGTGCGGTATTGTTGTCCATAGGCAAGCTTCCTTGCTCCTCTAAGTCCTGCGGTGTATTACATATGTGAATACCACATCCGATTATCATATACCGAGAATTTATTTTATGAGGAAAAGCAAATAATTCTATCATCAAAGAGTACACGAATCGGCGCGGTGCGATATTTTATACCTCTTATTGCGCAACTCATCAAGGTATAGTGGACAATTCCTCTTCCGGTGTCCAACCTCGGTGCGGTGATGACAAGCCATATCCTTCTTGATTCTCACGCTTTTGGGAGGGTACTTCTTGGGTTCTTGTTGATAAGTCATAACTTGTTTTCCTTATCAACTTTACCCTTACCTTTCCCTTTCTTGTTCGCTAGCGGCTTATTAGGCTTAGAAATTCTACCCTTACGGATGGTCAAAACCGCGGTGTAGAGGCCTTCTTGGGCAAACCTTTCTCGTAATCAATGAGCATTGCATGTACCTCATTGTTGTCTTCCCGTGCAATGCATATTATAATTGCTTGCGAAACCATCAAATTCCTTGTTAAGGGATGCATTGATCGAGCCAATTTGTATGTCATTAGGGTAGACATAGTTAAGGCGCCTGGTGGTCCATGTAACTCATCATTTCGAGCGGTGGGCGCTTACGGGTTTCCCTTCTCCTTGCTTGCAACTATGAAGAGCATCTATCAAATCATACTGACTCTACGATCACGGGCTTTTCAAACAACCTTTGCAATTCTTCAAGCATGAGATTAGGAAGTAATTCTCAAATTGCTTTTGCAAGCTTGAGTTCATACTCCGAGCATAATGCGGCGACCTCATTATACTTGTCATACTCAGTTGCCATGCGGCTCGTGCTTGGCGGTAGCATCATTGCGAGTTCGGGAGGACAAGGCGTAGTCAAATAATTGAGTCTTTTGGCAACCCTCAAGACAATTACGAGTTGCCGATACCAATCATTGAAATTCGCGCTACGGTCAATTTCTCTCGATCAAACATAGATTTGAGCAGCGAGGCTAGTGCGATAGATTCGACTTGAGCCATTTCTGAAATAAAAGTTCAAAAGTTAGTACTTTCGATAAGTAAACATTCAAGAAAATAAAATACCCTTTGGTCAATATTCATATTAACCATAGTATTTTCCTTGAATTTTGGATCCTCATTATCATAGTTCCACCACATCGGTTGATGCGCTAGTGGTGAAAGTATAGAATAGGTGTCGTTGAAAAGCGATAATTGACAAACAAGTTTTCAATTCCAAAAGTTATGGGATTTACAATTTTGCCAAAACAATTAATGCAAAGCGTAAGCATGTTTCATCCCATCTTATGCCTTAAGTCATAGGTCTCACTAACTAACTTAATTAAGTTGTCTAATTTAGAAGCGCAAATCATAAAGGCGAGGTCTCACACAACAAAATAATTCACCTCGTTATTGTAATCTAGATCAAGGTCTCACATAACTAAATTACAACTTCAAGTGTTTCATATCATTAGATGGCATAAACTTAAATTTAAAGGGTACAATTTTTGACGTGTAATCAAAACTTATGTATAAAGAAGCATGCATACAACTTTATAACATAAAATTTTGAAAAAACTTACATTAGATTTTAATTGCTAAGATTGAATTCTACAAAGTTTTAATCGATCGTTGAGAAACTTACAACTTTGCACTAAGATGCTTCGTACATAGAATGGTTATACTAGGTAGCTCAATCGAACTCACGGGAGAGAGGACGGTGGCTGAAGCATAACCTTAGACATCCATTCGGTCTTGTTGTGCGCACTTCTTAAACAACCCTTTATAGTTTGTTCTAGTGGGTGAGCCGTTCTAACCATTTAGTACGATCGCATCAATCGATTAAAAGTTCAAGAATAATTCTTAGATAACAAATCAATTTCGCCATTATTTAGTCCATTTAATTTTCTATTTCAAAAACCCTTTTGCTTACTAACATGTCAAACAATATATAAACAAAAAGCACTTTAATAAAAATTAAACACACTCAAATAATATAAACATATAACTAAACAATTTAACATATGTAAAACAATTAGCCACATGCATAATTATTTCAATAAACTCTAATAAACAATTCTAGGCGTAAATAAATGCATACATTAACTAGGGCTTTCATCTACAAGGAAGATGAGCCACATACATCGACAAGTCGATTCGTAAGCCAAAGTTAATAATATACCAATTAGCACGTAGCAATTTTATTAGTTATAATTGAGGTCTTCCCCAATTCAATAATTATTAAATAAATAGAACATGTGTGTATCACTTAACAATTAATCAATAAACAATAAACAATACTCCATGGCAAAACATGCATGTTCCACCATGGATTCCGCATAACAATTATCACCCAAGATACGCATATTACATGGCACATAACAATTATTCATTAATTAACCACATAAAATTAGCATGCAATCCTAGGGTTTCTACAAGTTTTACAAAATTAAAACCTAATTAAATAAATAAAAGGGTAATCGACCCTATATATAAAAAAATTAGGGTTTCGAATTCAAAACCCTAGAAACCATAAAAAGCATGCATATAATCATAAAGATTCAATTTTTATGTGTTTCGGTAATTAATTACATCATATTAACGACTCGTGATGCCCTTTGTTGGAATTTAATACTCATAACAATTATATAAAATCAAATAACATCATCAAAGCATGCGTGAGTAAATAGGAATAATATATGTAAATAATTAACCGAACAAGAAAGTGCGTACCTTTTAGCAATTCAAGAATCAAGCGATGATTGAACAAGAACAAAACCCAAAACCCTAATTTAGGGTTTATATATTCGACCCACACAAGAATCGACCACCAAGAAAACACAAGCTCAGCGTGCTTGTCCTTCGTTCTTGTACACGCGTACTATTAGCGATTTGATGTGAAAAGCTAGTTTCTTGAATCACAAATAAAACCAAACACTTGTATCTTTGAGTTAAGCAAAATCGAAAACCCTTGGGGTTTGGGTGTTTCGACCGCCACACAAAAGAGGAGAGAGAGGAGAAATTAGGTTATTGGTGATCCAAGATTAAGTTATGAATGAATACAAGGGTTTGTATTTATAGGTAACTTAACTTGGTGACCAAGTTTGAGTGTGATTGGGTTTGGAACCCAACCGATCGCCAAAAGCAATCCCAAAGGGATTCTAGAACTTTCCGACTTTGTAATTTCATCTCTAGTCCTTATAGTTTATATTTAACGACCGTTAACCAAACCTCGTTAATTATTTAACTATCGTTATGTTTTATTTCGTGACTAATAATTAATAATAACATTTTATATATTAATTATTAACATCAATTCTCATCGTAATGTGTGCAATCCGAAGTCTCGAGTTCGAATCCGGACATACATATATTTAAATATCCATAAAACCTTTCACACAAGGTATGTCATACCATAGCAAGTTATCGTTCAGCGCAGTCACTGAATTGTGTTAACAATTGCTTCATATACTACTTTTTATAAACGTGACATGCCTCATGTAAAACTTTGAAGGTATGTTGAATCTGACCCAAACGCAGTTACAATGGGTAGCATTTGGAAGAAAAGGTATTTTTTGTGTTGGCAAGGGAGACTTGCTAGAGAAGGACCGCAAGATTATCAAACTCACGTATCCACAATGGTGAGTATTTCATATTCTATATTTTGTATGCCTCATGTCTTCATGTTTTAAAGATTGCGTTTATGATTGTAGGGTTAAGTTAGACTTTTGTGTGTTTGACTTTGTGATAAAAATCTGTCGTTTGTTCATTAGCGGATAGGAGGTTTGTAAATCTATCGTGTGTTTGAATGTGTGTTTGACTTTAGAAGGTTTGTATATCTGATATATCACTTCTCATTTTGCATAACCTGCTAAAACTATTTTCTTAAACTTTACAATATTATAAAGGTGTATCCTAATATGATCAAGGTAATGATCATTTCAGGTTATACATGTTGTTAATCTTGGTAGTCCGGTCGAGTCTACCCACTTCGTTATTTTAAAAACTTTTGTCCTAAATATAATTTCTGGTAGTGTTCCCAAAATTTTTCCACAACGAAGGTTATGATCATGCGACATTAGATGCGTGGTCATGTGGTGCCATTTGATGATATAAATGTTGTTGTTCTTTACTACACAGTATGCATAACAAGAACAGTTTTTCAAACTGCCAATCCAAAGGTATGTTAATTTGTTTTAAAGTGAATCAGATTCTCAATTTTATTTTTATTTATTTTATTTTTTTTGGCTGTTGCTGATTTTCTTGAATACTTTTGGGTATTGATGGATTAATGTACCTACTTTTTTTCCTAATTTTTGCAGGTGTAGAGGTTTTACCCAAACACGTAAGATTAAAGGTTTACTCAAAAAGTAAGAAATTAATTACCCATTTTCCGTTTTCAATCAAAATCCTGATAATAATTAGGTAGGTTTTTATTTGATTTGATTTAATGGTGTGAGCCGGTTGAACCTTCGAAAACTGCACTCGAATGGTCTGATCCCAAAACTAAAGATGAAAGATGCAAAGTTATTTTTATTTATATATATTTTGATTTTAATGTTTTTACTATGGAACAAATTACATAATCTGCCATGCGGGTGTGTTGTCTATCAGGTCAGGTGAAGCGGCTTCAGCCCGGAAACCCTGCACAAAGGCACAAGTTGCAGTGGCATTCACGAGTGGAAAACTGACTGCATTAGGTCACTGAGAATTCTTCACGAGAATATGCGATGGCAGGGATTAAATCTAAATTTCTTGAGAGGTGTGACATACAATATTTTTTGGAGGAAAAAAATTAGAGGATGAAAATAAAATACGAGGTTATTTTCCAAGTCTATAACAGCAACTTCACTGGTAACCCCAGGTAACCAAACTTCTTATTATCACTATTACGTTTCATTTTGAAAGTTCATATTATGCCATAGGATTTGTGTAGTGTTCTCATTTCATCTAACTGTTCGTTTAGGGGGCGTTTGGATTAGCATATTTTACGGCTTTTAGAGATTTTGAAAAGCCCTTTTCCTAGCTTATCAAACTTAAATCATCTTCGTTTTTGGTCAGTTTCGGGAATATCCCCCATTCATGGGTTCGAGATCTACATCTATGAATTGAAAGGTCCGAATGATCCATAGTTTTTAGAATCAACAGGTCTTCAAATCCTTCATTTGAAAAAATTGACATGCATGATGCAACATAAGTTAAGCTGGCTATGAAAGTGAAAGAAACATACTCAAAATCTTATTGTGAACTGGTCTTCCCAAACATGCAACAGTATAAATGTTTGACTGAGATTGTCATCAATATCTTCAACATATTTATGGTTTTATCCATTTTAACATGATAAGTTAGTATGTTGGGTCACGAATCAAGAGAAAAAAATAACATAATGTATCAATTCAATTGACATATATGAAGTTCTTTTAGGTTGGTTTGTCAGCTTATTGGATTAATTGGTCCACCATGATTTGTAGATAAAGAAATGTATTGTTATTAGTATAGAGTGATAAAGAATAAAAGGTTAAGAATAGTCGAATACTAATCCGTTTTGGGTATGATATATTAACTCAATCTGATTAATAAACTTTATATGCTAGGATTTATCATATGACATTGAACTCTTTAAGGATTGCATCATATGATTGGACTTCGTTTTTTTTTTTTTGGGATAAAGAAAAACTAAGTTACTCCACTAGACCACACGTCCTTTGTACCACCGGCATTGCTTAGCGGAAGAATACACCTTTTACAATCATGAACACCCTTCCATTATACAACAACTATTTTCCGATGCTCATTTCCTTGAATTAGTCTTAAAATTTAAATGTATGTGATTGTTTTCTGATATGTACTTGAGAGAAATTCTATAATATAAGTACCAACTTTCCTACAATTGTTTCATTTGTCATTCCACTTTCCTACAATTGTTTCATTTGTACATTTTGATTAAACGACCGAACATACTAACAGTAAAAACTAAAAAGAAAAAAATTTAAGCAACATATTACCGCCTAAACTTAAATTCGGAAAATAAAATATAATACCTGCAACGGAGCAGGCTATTATCCTTGTATATACTAAAACTCACTCTCGGTGACACATATAATATTGTGGTTGGGAATTTTATATTGCGTTGTTCTTATCAGGAAGTCAGTCTCCACCACCTCTCTCTCTCTCATTGTTATCGAAAAACCAGACTGAAGTGAAGATTTTTGGGGTTGCTAATTTCAGGCATCAGTATTTGTTTCAATTTTTTAAGACTTAGAGCACTCCCAAAGGTAACGCCCTAATGGCGTTTTTGCGCAAAATAACGGCGTTATGCCGTTATTACCCTTGGACCTCCGCCGTTATTTGGTTAGTCCTTCCGTTAACCTAACAGGCGTTATTTGGTTTTTTTTTTTTTTTTTTTTTTTTTTTTCATTTATGCCCTAAATGAGGGTTGTTTTGTAAATTATTGGGAATGTTATTGATGTTATTGGGATGTTATTGTTGTGGGTGTTTTTGGGGATGTTAATGTTAAATGTTAAAGGCGATGTGGCGGCGGCGTGGACGGTGTTATCGGTGTTATGGTGTTACGATTGGGAGTGCTCTTACATCATGGTACCAGGTCATCAACAACCCTGCTATTACAAACCTTAAAATACCACTACCAAAGATCTCAGAATTGGTTGAGGTTTCTGATTTCTGTTTTTTCAGTTACGTGTATTTTAGGTATGTTTTGATATATTTTTATTTATATAATTGATATTTTTATTTGATTGGTTGGTGGCTTGGTGAGGTATCGATTTGATGTTTCCTGATTCTTCTACAGTGTTGACACCACCTCATCTTCTTCTTCGGGTATATCAGAACATCCATGTAATTTTCTTTATTTTGATTATTGTTATTACTATTATTTTTATGAATATATGCAATAAAAAAAAAAAAAGTAAAGTAACGCCCAATGCGTCTTCCACGGGTTATGGGTACCCAATACCGTTTCGGTGTATGGGGAGGTTAAGATGTAGACGACCTTACCCTATCTAAGATAGAGAGGCGCTTCCGGTTCTACAGGTAGAAAGGACCTCCGACCTTTTGTAGGGAGTGAGGATCGAACCCCGACCTCTCGGTTGAGAGGCAAGGGGTTTTCCAACTGATCCAACCCTACTTGTTATCATGAATATATGCAATATAATTTTCTTTTCCCAGATTTCATGGCTATTTTTTGGGGTTTGCCGATGTTTGTTTCTTATCGTTTTCAGGTTTTATGCAGCAGCTGGTCCATAGTTGATTTGCTACAGAGAATATAGGTTGTCGTATTATTCAGAGGTATAAGGTTTGTGATTTTAGTTTATGTTGCGAAATCCAATTGGATAAATATGATTCTCAGATAAAAGTATATCAAGTTTCACTTTTTGAAAGCTGTTTTTTGAAGCTCTTATGGAGATGGTCAGAGGGACCGCAATCTTTATGTGAAACTAATATGTGTACCTAATTCCTAGAATTGTTTTGTTTTTTGGTTTCCTAAGAGATGTCAAGTGGATTTTCACCAGATGTATACATTTGTTTCAGAAATGGAGACATCGACTGCCACATAGTTGACGAGATCCATGACGCTCTTGACAAAGAATGGGTTTGCTTATTTTTTTTTTTTAAATTACATGTTTACAAGGCACATAAGATTGGTGAATCGAATTTAAATTTTTGGAATGTGCTTTGTTTTTTTGTAGTTTATACGGTTTGTAATATAGGTCCTGGTGGTTGTTTTCTGGATCAGGCGGAGATAGGAATTTTAAGGTGTATACTGAACAGAAGGATAAGAGTGGTGGTCGTGGTCTACGTAGGTGGTGAGCATGATCACAATACCAGCTCAGGCCATGAAACACGTGCACAACAAAGGATGGTGGAACGACGAGTGCCTATGAGCGCAGGTGAAATTCTTTTTGGATTTTTACTTGCTTTCACGTCTTAGCATATGTTGGCGCGCGCCTTTCAAATTACGTATCTCTTATTCCTTATAATTGCAGCCATGATTGAGACAGCCTCTGTCCCAGATATATTTGACAATCCATTCCTGAACCGGTCTGTGTATGGTGCTAGAAAATGGTGGCTCGCCCAGATGTCCAGCGGTTGTTTTCACTATCATATCTATTGTAAATGTTTACGTACAATTCAGACACTGTTTATTAATCTCTTTATGTTCCTATCATTGTAGATGGGCATGATTGGAGTCGATAACAATGACACACAACGACGTGGTCACTCCCTATGGTAATTGGCAGCCTCAAGGAGTATCGGTTTACACACACACCAAGCATTACAATACCATCTCAGGTTGTCAAACACGTGCAACACGTGAACAACAAAGGATCGTGGAAGAACAAGTGGCTTCTACCGAAGGTAAAATTCCTTTTAGATTTTTCCTCAGTTTCAAATGTTAGTAAATGTTAGCGCAGAATTCTCAGAATTTGTTTGTCTTATTCCTTACAATTGCAGCCATGGTTTATATGGACTCAGCCCCAAATATATTTGAAAATGCAGTCTCAAACCGGCCTCATTTTGGTGCTAGAAAAAGGAGGCTAACGGTTGTAAAAGTTTAGGTAGATTTAAGTTACTGCTTATTAATCTCTTTATGTTCCCGTCATTGTAGGTGGACATTATTCAGGAGGGTGGCACTCAACAATAGATCCAAAAACATCGGCGGCACCATCACTGTTGCGCAGGTGTTAGTGACCTGCCTTTATCTTTTTATAATACATCTATTTGTGATTTGAAAGTTCCAATTTTTTTTGCCAAAGTACGGAGCCAAAACAAAAAAAGGTTACACATTGGTATTTTATCTCTGTTGTCTGTCCAACTATGTCGTGGACGCTCTGCATTTTCTAAACCGGTTTCCTGTATTTCTGATGTTATCGCATCAATTGTTGTAAAAGCCTTTGAGTCACAGTTATTGAATGTCTGTTATGCATAGTTGATACAAATATGTTAGTCAAAGTGTTTTACTAAATTTTTACTATCATTCAAGGCATATCAAAGCCGTGTGCCACACCTTCAATAGGAACAACTACAGAAGGGCGAACTGAACCGCAAATTGCAGCTTCTCAGAGACGGACGTCGTCAACCTCAGGGACAACTACTGCACTTGCAGGTACAAAGTACAATGTATGCAATAGCGTCCAATAAATTTGTGCAGTTTTGTATCAATTTATGTTGCAAGGTTCAGTTTCGAGGTAATTTTTCCTTTAATTGTAATGGCAGAGAAGCGCTAGATGTTGTGACCGTCTTATTTCTATACTTTGTCACCCTTTGATTCTGTGTTTTTCTTATCAACTGAATATGCTATCATATTGTTTTAATGTGGTATGATGTTGCTTAAAACGTTAAGTAAAGTATAGATGGGTGTTTAGGGCTGCTTCTGTAAAACCACACCATTTATTAAAATCTGTTTTGGTGGAGCTCATCAACTATAGCAGTGGTTTAGTATTTTCACCATTAGCATATCCAATTGAAAAAAGTATTTAAAAACTAAATGCTCATTAGAAAATTGCTTCTAATAAGAATTGTTCTCTTAATGTTCTATTTTTTGCTTCATTATTCGCACTTACAATAACTCAAAAATATAACAAACGCCCCGCCGCAACGCGACGGGCTCTTTCTCCTTGTTGGTATAGATAACCAGATGCTTACTGAATAGTTTATACACATATTGTTTTATATACTGATTTAAGATTATTTGAGGACAAAACTTATTTCACATACTAAGAGATCAATCTACGCCTTCCATCTTTATTAGATCTGATGCTTAAAATTAATCCCAACAATTAAAAAAACCACTTTCATCCTTTTTTTTCAAATATAAATATCTTTCAAACCGTTAATCGTTAAGCGAAAAAGAATATACCATTACGACGAACAATTAATTATCTTCCTATTGATAGACACTTTGATATACTTTTGACACAATTTGTTTTCTCGTGTTTTTCACGTTTTTTTTAAGTTTCTCTCTTTTTTTTAACGTTACCAAAATTTGCATGAAAAAATCATATGTTAAACACTAATTTGAATATCAAACGTGATATTAGTGTTAAATCATATATGATATGTATATCATATGTGATTTATCATATACTAGAAGGGTACCCGCGCAATGCGGCGGTGGGTACCCGATAACTATTTTTGTGGCGAGCAAATGGTTTTTATTTTAAACTTCCTTATTATAAAGTAGTAGATAAAGATAGTCTAAATTATTAATAGTGTAAATGCTAAACATTTTTATTTTTCAAATTTTAGCATTAAATTGGTGGTTTAACTATAGTGAGCTTTTCTTATAAACAATTCCATTAAAATGTATCATTATTGGAGGCGGTTACATATGGTTTTAATGAGACTTAAATTTTCGGATTTCATTCATTTTCTACTTTTCCTTTTATAGTAATGTTTTGGTCTTAAAATTTTAAGACTTCCTTTAATAGAAAGTCTCAAATCTTTTATAATGTAGTATAGATGATCTAGCACTAATATCACATATGATATTATATATCATATGTGATTTTACACTAATATCGCGTGATATTCAAATTAGTGTTTAATCATGTGATATTTAATCAAATTCCAGGTTCGAAAAAAAAAACTAAAAAAAAAAAAACGTGAAAAAATGATTTTTTTTTTTTTTCTAAAGTATATAAAGTGTCCGTCTATAGAAGATAATTAAATGCTCGTCGCGATGGTGTAATTATTTTAAACAACGATTAACAGTTTCTGAGATAATTAAATTATAAACAAATATGAATTTAGATGGAAGGTGGAGATAGAATTTTTGATATGTGAAAAAAGTTTAGTATGTAAAATAACACTCTTTTATATATTGTGGTGTATAATGTATAATATTGGTATAGATAATCGATGAAATTTGTAATTGAGGATCTTTTAATTTAATTTAATAATTTCTCCGGTGGCTTCAAAAGGCATGATTTTCAAACATAACATATTGTTTAAATAATTCTCTGCGAGAGAAATTTTTTTAACTACCTTATTTTGGTCTTCTCCGTGGATAATCTCATCGTCAATACAGTTTAAGATTAACCTCAGTTTAATACTTAAACCTAAGTCCATATTTTTTCTTGTCTTTTGTCTTTCTTTTTATTCACTTTTTTTATTTCATTTTATTATTTTTTTTTTGTTAATTCCGTTTTTTAAATGAGCGTTTTTTTTTTTTTTTTTTTTTTTTTTAAATTAGCGTTATTAGCTTTTTATTAGTGTTTTTCGCTTTCGTATGTTTTCATCTGTTTCGTCCGTTTTCCAACGTTTTCTTACGTTTTCGCCCGTTTCGTTCATTTCATACGTTTCGTCCGTTTTCATCGTTTCGTCGTTTTTTACGTTTACGTGTTTTCGATCCGTTTTCCAGCGTTTTCCTTCATTTTCTTACGTTTTCACCAGTTTTCTACCGTTTTCATCGTTTTCGTCCATTTTCAAATGTTTCGTCCGTTTTTTATGTTTTCATGTTTTCGTCATTTTTTATCGTTTCGTCCGTTTTATACGTTTAATCCGTTTTCATAGGTTTATATCTGATTCGTCGATTTCGTCCGGTTTTATATTTTCTTCCATTTTTAGACGTTTCGCCCGTTTTCTTTCGTTTTCATCGTTTCGTTCGTTTTCATACGTTTTAAATCTGTTTTTTAGGTTTTCATGTATTTTCGTCCGTTTTAGGCGTTTTGTCTCTATTTTATGTTTTCATGTATTTTCATCCGTTTTCAAGCGTTTTCGTCCGTTTTCGTTTTCTTCCATTTATAGGCGTTTTAAATGTTTTGAACGTTCTCGTCCGATTTCATACGTTTTCTTCCGTTTTATAAGTTTTGTCCATTTTCGAGACGTTTTTGTCCGTTTTATGATGTTTTGTCCGTTTCATACATTCTTATCGTTTTCATTCATTTTATACGTTTTTGTCCGTTTTGAGACGTTTTCATTTTGATATTTGTAAGTGACACTTATTTATCTCTTGTGATATAACAACTTTGTAAGAAGATGAAAGTATTACATTCTTTATCATGTATGTGTTATCGGTTGGGATAATCAACTAAGAATGTGATGATTCGATGATTGGGGTTATTTGTGTTTTGAAAATACTTAGGAAGATTTTTGTGTTTTATGATATTATAAAATATTTGAAAAGTTTTCAGCGAAAACAAGAGATGTTATGATACTTTTGTTAGACTTGTGGTGGATTTTCTATTTAATAGATACATTGTGCATGTTTGATAGGTTTTATCGCGGGTTTGAAAATATCTATAGTTGAATCGACAAACTAAAGCTATGGTTGAAGAAAGCACATCTTTATAAACAAAGTAAGAAGCTCAAACACCGTGATATGACACATGATATCACGGTGATATCACCTCACTTGTAATATCACATGATATCACGTGATATCATGTGTGATAACGGTGATATCACGTGATATCATGTGTGATATCACCGGTGGTAGTATAATAATGATATCATAGTTTATATCACTTGTGATATCATGTGATATCAAAGCGAGGTGATATCAAATGTGATATCATGTGTGATATCACGGTGTTTGAGCTTGCTAAGTTTGTTGTGCTTTCTTCAACCATAGTTTCTTTGGTTTGTTGATTCAACGATGAATTTTTAAATCCTCTATAAACCTATCGAAACATCTGTAATCTATTAAAAAAAAATGTCACCACAAGTCTAACAAATATCATAACATCTCTTGTTTCTGATAAACACCTTTTAAATATTTCATATTATCATAAAACACAAAATTTTCCTAAATATTTTAAAAACACAAATAAAAATGAACGAGAATCATCACGTTGATATAATAAGTGATGTATATTATTATTTCTTTCATATATACTTGGTAAAATATTAAATTCTTATCACTTTTGGTAAGAATGTAATATTTCACATTCTTAGTTGAGTATCAAAATTGATAACACATACATGATGAAGAATGTAATATTCTTCATCTTCCTTACGATGTTATATCACGAGAGATAATAAGTGCCACTTAAAAATATCAAAATGAATAAAAATGAAGCAAACTATGAAAAGAGATTTGAAATATTCTCAAATTCAAACAAGTGTTGCATTAAATTACCATTTTTGAACAAAATAAGAATTCACCTAAAGAGACTTTAACCATTTTATTTCTACTAAAAGTATAATATCACAAGTGATAGATAATGCGATTGCATTAAAAAATATCGCTTGTCAATTCACGATGAAAGGTGCAAAAACTATCATATAATGAAAATTATAAAATATTAGAAAACACATAGGTGATAATATATAAAATATACGAGCTAAGAAATATCTCGGGTGATCTTAAAGGTTAAAAAACATGCTTGTTTGTTTATGAAATATTACAAGTGATATTAGACATTAACTTTTTTATAAAATATCACAATTGATATTAGACATGTAATATAATAGAGTTTAATAATAAGCATGGCGTATGAAAATAAGCAGCGTATAAAAAACTACAAAAGCAGACGGCGTATAACGGACGAAACGTCTGAAAGCGGAAAAATGTATAAAATGAATGAAAAGCGTATAAAATGTCTTAAAGCGGACGAAAATGTATAAAAGCGGACAAAAGCGTGAAAGCGGATGGCGTCTGAAAGCAGACGAAAGTGTCTAAAATGGATGAGCGTAAAAAAGCGGACGGCGATATATAAACCTATGAAAACCGATGAAAAGGTATAGAAGTGGGCAGCGTCGAAAGCGAAGAAAGCGTGTAAAGCGGATGAAAGTGCATGAAGCGTAAAAACAAAGCGGCGTATGAAAATGGGCGGCGTATGAAAACAAGCGAAAACCTAAGAAAGCGGACCAAAGCGGACCAAAGCGTAAGAAAGCGGGCGGCGTCTAAAAGCGGACGGCGTAAAAAGCGGACTAAAGCGTATATAAACCTGAAAGCGGATGAAAGCGTATAAAAGCGGGTGAAAGCGTGCGAAAGCAGACGGCGTAAAAGCGAGCGAAAATACATGGCGTAAGAAAGCGTGTGAAAGCGGACAAAAGCGTATGAAAGCGAGCGAAAAGGTAAGAAAATGAGGCGAAAACATATGAAGATGGATGAAAGCGTGAAAATGGGCGAAAGCGTTGAAAGCGGACGAAGCGAGATGAAAGCGGACTGACGTATGAAAGCGTTTGAAAGCGAAAAAGCGAAAAAATAAGCGTGAATAACGCAAATTTAAAAAAAAAAAAAAAAAAAAAAAAGCGTTAATTTATAAAAAACGGAAAATAATAAAAGACAAAAAAAAAGAAGAAGAAAAAAGGTTAATAAAAAAAAGAAAAAAGACAATAAAAAAACATGGACTTAGGTTTAAGTATTAAATTTTAGGTTAATCATCACCATTAGATTATACTAAATGGATGGTGGGGATTTATCAGCTAGTAGCGTAGATTTTTAAAAGCGAAATAAAGTCGCCATTGAGTATTCTTTTTGTTAAATTATTCTTAAAATACAATGGTCAAAGTCAAGGTAAAAAGTATGAGCGATCAATCAATCCCCTCTATAAAACTGGTTGGTTTTATACTTGTTGTAAGCCGTCTATCTCTCCTTCTTGCTATCTCCTACTTTCAGAAACAATGGCAACCGTCACAAAAAGGTAAACTTTTTATTTTTCTTTTTTTTTTAATTTTTTTTTTCCTTCTCACATGTGTAACGGTTTAGCTTTTGATATATGTGTAACGTTTTAGCTTTGGAATAAATATATATTCAATTATAAGTTTAAGTTGGATATTAATGCAATTTTAAGCTTTTAGAAGCATATCAATGCATTTTATTTATTTATTTATTTGAAAACAACATCACACTTGAAATCTAAACCCCGAGTTAAACCATCCAAACGGGCAGACCCCAGGACCCGAACCACTAGAAGAGTCCCGCGAAAAGAAACCCCTATAACTTACGGCTTTACACTAAAAAAAATCCAAATTTTCTTTGTCACTTGCAATTCCTCCTTGAGTTTAAGAAATAACATCAAGAAGAGTATTTTTATACTATTCTCGTTTAATAACATGTGCCAACATAGGCTAAAAACTGAATATGGGACAACACATTATAATTCATGAATATTAAACTATAATTTATCAAAGGCTTGTGTCTAGTTGGCTGTTGATTCAAATTTCTTAGAACATGTGAAATAGTTATAGGTGGTATATATATTATGAGATAATTAGTTGTTATTAAAAAAAAATTAGAGAATATATATATATATATATATATATATATATATATATATATATATATATATATATATATATATATATATATATATATATATATATATATATATATATATAATCTAGATCAAATAAGATCAAACTTAGAGTTGTTAAAATAAGATCCAGCTAAAATTTGACAAGTGACACTCTCCTTCAACAAAAATAAATTTTTTATTAGCTAAAACCAAAATTGTTAAAGTTTCGATAGATTTATTTTTAAAATTTACGAAACTTAGGTGATACACTTTGATTAGAAGTGTAATGTGTATCAGGTTTTTGTATGTGTATCAGGTTTTGGAATATTTATTAGTGTAATGTGTATCAGGTGTATCACTAATCCAAACTCATGTATCATTTTGTTATTAGTTGCTTAAATGTTAATTTGTATTATAATATTAGTTTTTTATGTATTATTACTAAAATTGTTATTTATAAATGTTTTAGTGATTTTTTAGACGATCTTATTTTTACAACTTTAAGTTTGATCTCACATTAACTCATATATATATATAGGGAGATTAAACTAAAAATATATTTTTCGCTTTTAATTTACATAAAAGGTTTTTAGTTTTAATTATTTTACTACGATAATTTCGAGATATTTTCTTACGAAAGCAAATTGAGCCTGTAGTAACTCAAAACTTCTCATCTATAAAGTTTCTTGGTTCGATGATACAACCCACGTGGTTTAGAACTTAGAGAGATTGTTTTAAAATGCCTAGTCTCTTTTTTATATTTTAGGGTGTGTTTGGGAGGAGGCTTATTGGGGCTTATGGAACTTAAACTTCAAAATAAGTAGGGCTTATATTATTAGTCTCGTTTGGCGTAGAGGCTTATAGCATTAGCCTCGGGCTTTTAAAATTATAAGCGCCAACCCAGAAAATGAAGCTAAAATTTTTAGACAGGGCTTCTAATATGTTAAATTACTTAATTACCCACAAAAATATCTAATATATACATATGTTAATTTAATTATATGTCGTTTTTAGTAATTGTACAATAATTACTTTCAACTTACACTAATTTACCAAACAAGTTTATGAAAATAAAAATTCTGGTTTTGGCTTAAATATAAGCCCAAGCTCTAGCTCTAGCCACAGCCCAACCCATTTTACCAAGCATACCCTTAATGTTTATGAGTAGGGGTGTTGATCGGTCGGTTCGTCGGGTTGTTCGGTTTGTTCAGTTCGGTTAACTTTTTTTGGTCAAACGAAAACCGAACAACGCAAAACCAATTTAATTTGGTTCGGTTCTTAGGTTGACCCGAATAACTTAAATTTCACTATTTATTTTTAAAAATTAATAATTACATAGATATTTAGAAAAAAATCAAACATAAAAAGTGTTTTTATATTAATATAACATTTAATAGTATTTATATATATAAATACATAAAAAAAATTATATACATATATGTAAATATATATATATATTTATATGAATTCGGTTTTTGGTTCGGTTTTGGTTCAGATTGTCAAACTCATATCCAACCCGAAAACCGAAGTAATAGTTCGGTTCTATTGTTTTCGGTTCGGTTCGATCTCAGTTTTTGGTTTATTCGGTCATTTTCGGTTTTTTTCTCGCCCCTAATGAGTTTAGATATTTTAGCTATGCCACTATTCTACATGATTAAACATGAAAACTTTTTCTTAACTTGACGAAACAAGTATAGAATCTACATAGATTTGCTTGTCAAACTAAAGTTGAACTGTTTTGTTTTAAGAAAAATCAAATTTGGTGTGTCGGTAACTAAAACATCATTAACTTATTCGGAAGAAAAGACAGACATCGACCTTTAACATATTAAATCGAAAAACTCATTTATATTAATTTGCTTCTGGAATACAACCCTACCATGAAAAGTGATCATCTTGGGAAATATCTGAAGGAACTGGGATGCAAAATTCAAACCAAGTCTAACTTGGAATTTAAGAGAGAAAACAAATTAAATCTTCCCTATCAAATTATTTGTTCACATTTGTTGTCGACCAATAAATATAGATAAAAAAATTTATTTAGTTTACCGTATTACCTTCATTTATAATTATCACTACAAATTTTAAAAAGATCATTAATTGATTAGTTAAGAGTAAAACTGTTATTTTATAAAAAGTAATAAAAAAATCCTACTGAGTTTTTTTTTTATTAGTGTATTTTTTGTTTGATGGTAATTATATAAAGATGGAAAGAATATATAATTTCAAGAGTTTATGGTAGTAATAAATCTAGCATCACACATTCTAACAAGTATCGCAACACCACCGTAAGTATAGAAATGTAATATGGTACTACTGCAATAGTTGTAATATTAAACTTCGGGTAGGGGTAAGGTTATATACATCTCATCTCCTTCATATCTCATGGAAGATGGAATTTGCTAAACGTTGATTACGGATTTTCATATTTATATAATTGCTACGTATTTATGTGTAAGAAAAAAAATGTATGATGTGCTTTTAAATAAGTTGTATTAAAAAAATAATAAAAAAGAAAATAAAAAAAAATGTACAGTTACGAGATTAGTTGATACACTACAACTCTAAGTCTCGGTTCAATTAGATGCAAAATACTCGTAACATCTATGTATACAAGAACATATGCTAAAGATCTTTACAATTGGAGGAGGGTTACGTACCAGATTTTTCTCATATAAAAGGACTCATCTCAACCATTCATTTAAAAAGAAATCAATAATTCAGATTAAAAGCATTTTATTATTTTCACTTATTTTTTATAATTCAAATATTTCTTAAACCGTTAATCGTTAAGCGAAAATATTTACACGTTGCGTGAGCGTTTAGTTATTTTTACGTAGCGAGCGCTTTGATATCTTTGAAAAAATAAAAAAAAATCGTTTTTTCATTTTTTTTTTTTTTACGTTCTTGAAATTTACGTAAAAAATCATATATGATTAAGCAGCTAAATTGAATATCACATGTGATATTAGTGTTAAATCATATATGATATTGATATGTAATATCACATGTGATATGATATGTATATCATATGGGATATGATATGTATATCATATATGCTTTTACACTAATATCATATGTGATATTACATATCATATATGATTTAACATAATATCACATGTGATATTCAAATTAGTGTTAATCATATATGATTTTAATCAAATTTCGATAGCGTAAAAACTTGAAAAAGCGTGAAAAATAAGAAGAAAATATTTGTCGAGAGTATATCAAAGTCTTATCATAAAAGATAATTAAATGTTAAATGCGATGATATATTTTCGACAACGATAAGCGGTTTGAAAGATATTAATATTTGAAAAAAATTTATGAAAGTGAGCTTTTTAAATTATTAGAATTAATCTTATCCATTAGATCAAATAAAAATGAATGATGTAGATTTATCCTATGTAAAAAATCTTTTGTCCTTAAATGATCTTAAATCTAACAATTGCCTTCAAAATTCAGTGTTGCTACAGCAAGGTGCTATAATTACAGTTTTATATTATGAATTATCAAAACTATTTATAATCTAGATTCGTATGCTATCAGAAAAGACATGAAGAGCATAGTTTTGTGGACTTATTATGGTTGCTTGGTTCAAATTGATTTTCGTGATTTTGGCGCGTGCGGAGGAGAAAACAAAGAAATCATGAAATCATATAATATATGTATATGTGTCGATTAAAGCTAGAAAATCTGTTTATAGTGCGTTATAATGCATATAAAATTATATGGGTGCATATAATTTAGATCATCATCTCGAATTTCGGTTATAGTTCTTTATTCCTTCTTATTCAAATAATATTCTTATTTGATCTTAACTTTATATATATATATATATATATATATATATATATATATATATATATATATATATATATATATATATATATATATATATATATATAGTTTAATAATGTAACAAATTAGTCTTTAAAAGTATTTAATTTATTCTTTGACCCGTTTAATAATAAAACTTTAGTAAATGTTTTCATCGAGTTCACAACTATGCTAAGGTTTGATAAAATAATAATTTAGCGTCTAAGACCTCTATACTATATACTTTTATATCCCTTCACAATATTTTTTATTGTCCACAATTCTTATTTGATAAATTGTATTATTATTAACACTATTATAATAGTAGTAATAGGAAAAACAAAGCGAAAGTGGATGTATTTTAGAAATAAAGTAATTTAAATTTACATTAATAATAATATTATTGTTTTATTCGTATCATTAGATATTTGCTTTTAAGTGATACATTATCTAAATGTGAATCTTACTTCGTAAACAAAAATGGAATGTTGTTTACGTTATATGAACAAATAAATCGTTTATATATAATAATAATAATAATAATAATAATAATAATAATAATAATAAATGTTATTTATCAATAAATATTAAGTATATGAGATATTTGTTAATTTATAAAATTATAAAAATGATAATTTTACACTTACTCCTCAAAACTGAAGTGAAATTATTTTAATAACTTTTTTTTTAAGTGGATGTAAATTCTACTAGAAAATCGTTATGTAATGTTATTTTAAATTCAACAGCTAAAGCTTTTAAAATTACTCCACCTTATTAAGAGTTTTTGTTGTACATAAGTTGCCCAACTTTTATAGATTCTTTTCTACAACTGAATAAATTTATTGCGAATCACCTTGATTTGAACTTTTATCGATAAATTAGAGAGCTACATTTTGGAATCAAGCCTTTTCATTTGTTTAATCAACAAATAATTTGGCCTTTTGGGCTTCTCATATTATATTAATATTAAAGATTGATACAAAATTTTAAATTCTGAAAACTCGAGAAAATTATTATGGAGTATTAAGTTTGATTTTGATGATTTTGTTGAAATGAACGTATCTATATTTCATTCACGTAAGATTATAAGCATAAAGTTAAATGGATGAGGCATGAGCTATTTTACGAAGAGGTATATAAGTTAAATTATAGTCGTTGCTATATACGTGATGCTCTAAGAACAAAATTCTATTTTTTAATTAACTTTCGAAATAAGACCAACTAACTTAATATCACTAGAAAATGAAATTTAGTTAGGCAAAGAAAATGAAATAAGAGCACTTAAATTTAAACCCATTTTGGTACATTAGATTTTGTTTTTGTTGTATGTACGTTAGCATTAAAAATATATTTAAAACGTAATCTCTATATATAGGTTAGCAGGCAAGGTCGCATTAATAACCGGAGCAGCAAGCGGTCTTGGAGAGTGTACTGCAAAGCTTTTTGCTAAACATGGAGCAAAAGTCATTGTCGCGGACATCCAAGACCAACTTGGGCAAGGTGTTTGTGAGGCGCTAGGCTCGTCAAACTCAAAATTTGTCCATTGTGATGTGAGCAAAGAAGAAGATGTTAAGAACGCTGTAGATGTTGCTGTTGCCACGTATGGGAAACTCGACATCGTTTTTAATAATGCAGGGATAGTAGATCCTTACAAGTCGAACGTTGTGGACATTGAAAAAAGTGACTTTGAGCATTTACTTAGTATTAACCTCACAGGTGTCTTTTTAGGCATGAAACATGCTGCTAGGGTTATGGTTCCAAGACAATCTGGCTCAATAATATCAACATCCAGCATGGCTTCACAACTCAGTGGTATGTCTTCACATGCTTACTCGGCTTCAAAATATGCCGTAGTCGGTCTAACCAAGAATATGGCAGTAGAGCTTGGACAATTTGGCATTCGAGTTAATTGTTTATCACCTAGTGGAATATTTACACCAATGGTCAAACACAACCTTAATTTTACGCAGGAAGATTTTGAGAAGACAATTAGTTCGTCTGGGATCCTTAAGGGTGTCACGTTAAAAGCAGACGATGTTGCTGATTCCGCTCTTTTTCTAGTTAGCAATGATGCTAAGTACATTACTGGGCAAAATTTGATTGTTGATGGTGGCCACACTATTGCTTCTCCACTCAACATGTTTACGACACGTTCAGAGAAATCTTAATTTAAGACTTAAGATGTGCGACATTATCATGAGACATATTATTATATATTCATATGTATTTTAAATAAGACAAACTTACGAGTTGCATGTATTTGAATTATATTACACGTGTTTGGAACCTATAATAATGTACTTAATATTATAAACTTTAAAGAGAACATCAACTAAATAGTTAATAGTAAAATTGTCATTCTTTAAAAACAATGAGAGATAAATCAATAACAAATATGTTCTTCATAAACTATGTATTTTTGTCGGTAGACAATTGATTGTACAATAGATTGCACTACCAGGCTTCGATGAGGATCAAAGTAATGAGAGGTGTATGTTCCAGCCAAGACTTGCTTTTCACCTGAGAATAAGAAATATGAAACACTACGTTAGTGATTGCGCGGGTAGGACCACTGAACCACCTCCGGCGTGAGAGTAAGTATGAGTTATGGTTGTTTAAGTGTGTGTAAGTAAAGAAATGAGTGTGAAATGAGGCATACCATAATCCATTGCCCGTCAACCTATTTATAGTGGTGAAATAGGGTTGAGCATACGCATGAATGTCGGAGATCATGGGGTGTCCCGTGATTGTGGGTAACAGCTAGGGCTTAGTGACCAAGTTCTCGAGACTTGGCGGGGAAGCCCAGAGAGAGGGAGATCGTGGGTTTGACCAGTGGAGGTTCCCTTATCCATTGTTCCGTTGTCGTACCATACCCAGAAGGGCTCCAAGACTTGAGCAGTAATTCCCCTGGGTAACCGTGCTAACGAATGGTTTGGCGCTATGGATATTTTGGAATCCTAACTTGGCGCCCGTGCAGAAGGGCTTTGACACGTCTGGAGGTGTCCTTGAGCTACTCGGAGGTACATCATCAAGCCCCGGTCAAAGTGATGTATATGAGCAAGGAGACATTGCTTTCGACTTCATGTTTGAAAAAATTCTATCCTATTGCAAATTCGTTAGTTAGAGGATAATTATGTACCTAACTTAGCGCATTTAATGCTAAGGACTTATTATTGCCCCTTCTGAGAATCACACTTCCCCGACTTACAGGAGACCAAAGTCGTATTTATTCAAAATTTAAAAATTTTAACCGGATAAGATATATCCTTGGGACAGTGTGCGGTTGCCTAAGGGAGAAAAGAGAGTATAAAAGGGGTAGATGAAACCCTAACTTATTTGACTCTCTTAGTCTTATTCCTGTGATAAATTTTCATCGCCTTCGTTTAAAACCAAGGTAATCCTTCTTTCGTCTTTGAAAGCTTGTTTGTTTTTTTTCTAGAAAATGGATTCCAAGTTTATTATAAAAGCGACAAAGTGTACATTGTGCGCAAAGATCTATGATCACTTAGTCGATTACCCATCCGGTAGAACACAAAGTGATGTTACCCGAACCTAATTAGGGCATCTTTGATGCTCCTCCGAAACTTCGTGAGGCGGTATACACATGCATTTAGCCATTCGAACCTTAGGATTCATGCACCCATTGATATTAGAGTTTATGCTATACTACAAGGTTCGCATATCTAGGTTTAACCCGCTGGTTTAGCCAAGTGACCACATTCATAGTGATGTGTAAAGCATCGACTATGAACCAACATTAAAGGTTTTAAGAGGTTTACGAACTTGTATCACAGAGGCAATTGGTTAACTTTAGCAAAAGGCACAGATCGGATGGTCCGAACTTTGTTTGGGAGGTATATACAAACATAACATGTTGGAAGGTAGCTTTTTCTCGTGCAAGACACCATTGTTCCCCTAAATATCGAATTTCGAATAAGGAAAATATGTTTGATGCGTTTTGATGCTGTTTTACGCATTTCAGTATGTTTTACATGTTTCTAAACAAGGATCTCGATAAAAACATGGAAAAGGATGGAAAAGTGTAAAACAGACAAAGCGTCGAAAGAGCAGAAGCGTGTAAGCGGACTGACGTGCGAAGCAGGGCGGAAGCGTGTAAAAGCGGACGGCGTGTAAAAGCGGTGAAAGCGGCGTGCAAAGCAGACGACGCGATGTAAAGCAGGCGAAAATGTATTAAGCGGGCGGCGTATAAAATCATACAAAAGCGTGTAAATCTGAGACAAAAGCGTGTAAAACATCTGAGCGTGCTAAGCAGGCCACGTGTAAAGCAGGCGAAAGCGTGCAAGCGGACGAAAACATTTAAAACATATGATATCGTGTAAAAAGCGGACTAAAGCGTGCAAAAGCGGGCGAAAATGTGTAAAGCAGACGGCGTGCAAAAGCGGACCGAAGCGTGCAAGCAGAATGGCGTGTAAAAGCGGAAGAAAAAATGAAAAAGCAGACGGCGTGCAAAAGCAGACGAAAATATAAAACAAGCGGAAGCGTGTAAAGCGAGCGAAAATGTATAAAAGCGGGCGGCGTGTAAAAGCAGACAAGCGTGCAAAAGCAGGGAGCGTGCAAAAGCAGATGACGATGCAAAAGCGGAGAAAGCGTATAAAAGCGAATGACGTATGGCGTGAAAGCGGCGAAATAGACCAAACATGAAGCGCCTATACAAACCCGAGGACCAAACATGTAATTTACTAACGAGAAATAGTTAACGGAAGTTAGAAAAAAACCAAATTGACTCCAAAAATTGGTCGCTTAAATTGAGAAGAAAAAAAAAGATAGTACATTTTAATTTAAATTGGACATAAGATAAGTATTTTTTTATGTGATTTGTCCTTTTATATATTGTGTATAATGTATAATCTTAGTATAGATAAGCGATGAAATCGTAATTGAGGATCTTTAATTTAATTTAATAATTTCTCCGACGTGGCTTCAAAGGCATGATTTTCAAACATAACATATTGTTTAAATACTTTGCAAAGTATTCTTTTGTTAAATTATTCTTAAAATACAATGGTCAAAGTCAAGGTCAAAAAGTATGAGCGATCAATCAATCCCCTCTATAAAACTGTTTGGTTTTCTCCTTCTTGCTATCTCTCCTTCTTGCTATCTCCTACTTTCAGAAACAATGGCAACCGTCACAAAAAGGTAAACTTTTTTTTTTTCTTTTTTTTTTTTTTAATTTTTTTTCCTTCTCACATGTGTAACGGTTTAGCTTTTGATATATGTGTAACGTTTTAGCTTTGGAATAAATATATATTCAATTATAAGTTTAAGTCGGATATTAATGCAATTTTAAGCTTTTAGAAGCATATCAATGCATTTTATTTATTTATTTATTTGAAAACAACTCCATCTTGTCCAATGCAAAGCGAAGTTAAACCATCAAGCAGGCGGCCTACTAGAATGACCAGCTAGAAGAGTCCATGAAACCCCTATAACTTACGACTTTACACTAAAAAAATCCAAATTTTGTTTGTCACTTGCAATTCCTCTTTAAGTTTAAGAAATAACATCAAGAAGAGTATTTTTATACTATTCTCGTTTAATAACATGTGCCAACATAGGCTAAAAACTGAATATGAGACAACACATTATAATTCATGAATATTAAACTATAATTTATCAAAGGCTTGTGTCTAGTTGGCTGTTGATTCAAATTTCTTAGTACATGTGAAATAGTTATAGGTGGTATATATATTGTGAGATAATTAGTTGTCATTAACAAAAAAGTTTAGAAAATTATATATATATATATATATATATATATATATATATATATATATATATATATATATATATATATATATATATATATAATCTAGATCAAACTTAGAGTTAAAATAAGATAAAATTTAAAATTTGATAGTGTGACACTCCTTGACAAAATAAATTTTTATTAGCTAAAACAAAAATTGTTAAAGTTTCGATAGATTTATTTTTAAAATTCTGAAACTTAGGTGATACACTTTGATTAGAAGTGTAATGTGTATCGGGAGTTTTTGTATGTGTATCGGGGTTTGGAATATTTATTAGTGTAATGTGTATCAGTGTATCACTAATCCAAACTCATGTATCATTTTGTTATTAGTTGTTTAAATGTTAATTTGTATTATAATATTAGTTTTTTGTGTATTATTACTAAAATTGTTATTTATAAATGTTTTAGTGATTTTTTAGACTTGATCTTATTTTTACAACTTTAAGTTTGATTTCACATTAACTCTCATATATATATATATAAAGAGATTAAACTAAAAATATAATTTTCGCTTTTAATTTACATAAAAGGTTTTTAGTTTTAATTATTTTACTACGATAATTTCGAGATATTTTCTTACGAAAGCAAATTGAGCCTGTAGTAACTCAAAACTTCTCATCTATAAAGTTTCTTGGTTCGATGATACAGCCTACGTGGTTTAGAACTTAGAGAGATTGTTTTAAAATGCCTAGTCTCTTTTTTATATTTTAGGGTGTGTTTGGGAGGAGGCTTATTGGGGCTTATGGAAGTTAAACTTCAAAATAAGTAGGGCTTATATTATTAGTCTCGTTTGGCGTAGAGGCTTATAGCATTAGCCTCGGGCTTTTAAAATTATAAGCGCCAACCCAGAAAATGAAGCAAAAATTTTTAGACAGGGCTTCTAATATGTTAAATTACTTAATTACTCACAAAAATATCTAATATACACATATGTTAATTTAATTATATGTCGTTTTTAGTAATTGTACAATAATTAGTTTCAACTTACACTAATTTGCCAAACAAGTTTATGAAAATAAAAATTCTAGTTTTGGCTTAAATATAAATAAACCTAAGCTAGCTGGCATTGACCATTTTACCAAGCATACCCTTAATGTTTATGAGTAGGGGTGTTGATCGGTCGGTTCGTCGGTTTTTTCAGTTCGGTTAACTTTTTTTGGTCAACCTGAAAACCGAACCGAACCGAAAACCGAATTTGAATTTGGTTCGGTTCTTAGGTTGACCCGAATAACCCAAATTTCACTATTTATTTTTTAAAAAATTAATAATTACATAGATATTTAGCAAAAAAAATCACACATAAAAAGTGTTTTTTATATTAATATAACATTTAATAGTATTTATATATAAATACATAAAAAAAATTATATACATATATATAAATATATAAAATATATATATATATTTATATGAATTAGGTTTTAGTTCGGTTCTTGGTTGATTGTCAAACTCATATCAACAAGCAACCGAATTAATAGTTCAGTTCTATTGTTTTGATTCGGTTCGATCTCGAGTTTTGGTTTATTAAGTCATTTCGGTTTTTTTCTACCAGTGAGTTTAGATATTTTAGCTATACCATTATTCTACATGATTAAACATGAAAACTTTTTCTTAACTTGACGAAACAAGTATAGAATCTACATAGATTTGCTTGTCAAACTAAATTTGAACTGTTTTGTTGTAAGAAAAATCAAATTTGGTGTGTCGGTAACCAGAACATCAATAATCCAAAAGTTCCATTATTTTTAATCCAATCAAGAAAAAGTATTACTGTATGATACTTTGTACCTTATTTTCAAAGCCACCATATTTGAACGTTGAATCATCAAATTAAAATATTCCTAGTAGGTAGGCTAGGTGTATTCTTGGTATGAACAGATCTCTCCAATCATCATGGATCATTAACAATGAATCGATGTCTTGACTTTTTCCATCGTCATCATAGGATCGTGAGAATGAGATTTGCAGAGAAAGAGAGAGATTAGCGGTTAAAGAATAAATTAGGTCGAGATATACTCATTCCGTCTCAAATTTATTGTCGAGAGGAAGCGAATTAATAAAAAGTAGGCCCGCTATAACTCTCAACCACTCAAATGGAATATTCCCCGTTATATTCTCTTCTTACTAAAATAGGAAAGTGGACCCGATTAATTTGAGACGTCATAAAAGCTGATATGGACGATAAATATGAGGCAGGGAGTGTTAGGGATAGATTGATTGATATATGCTTGATTGATTTTAATTTTGATTTATTACTAATGTTGAATATCAATTTGCCCTTAAACCTTATAATATATCCTAAAGCGCTTTTAATTACATTTGTACCATCTTCAATTTCATCCGTAGATTATATTTATCGATGGCTTAGATGGGTTCTAGCTTCACCATGATTTATTTGGTTATAAAATAACCTCACTACTATATATATATATATATATATATATATATATATATATATATATATATATATATATATATATATATATATATATATATATATATATATATATATATATATATATATAATACTAGATCAAATAAGATCAAGCTTAAAGTTGTTAAAATGAGATCCAACTAAAATTTGACGGCGACACTCTCCTTACAACAAAAATAATTTTTTATAACTTCAACTAAAATTATTAAAGTTTCGATTGATTTCTTTTAAAATTCACGAAACTTAGGTGATACGTTGATTAGAAGTGTAATGTATCAACTTTTTGTATGTGTCGGTTTGGAATATTTATTAGTGTAATGTGTATCGGGTGTATCACTAATCCAAACTCATATATCATTTGGTTATTAGTTGCTAAAATGTTAATTTTTATTAAAATATTACTTTTATGTGTATTGCTAAAATTATTATTTATAAATGTTTTAGTAGTTTTTAGACTTGATCTTATTTTTACAACTTTAAAGCGATCTCGCGTTAGCACTCTCCCACATATATATATATATATATATATATATATATATATATATATATATATATATATATATATATATATATAGGGAAATTCTTTGAGGAACCAAGAAAAGGCTGAGAAGCTGAGAGAACCGGCATCAACCAATCGAGTTTTTGAATATTTATATTTATTATTTAATTCAAAAGAGTATGATAGTAAAAGACATCTTTATTTCTTTTGAATTTTATATTAAATTCGTTTTTTTAAGAAATCCTAAATTTTAGGTACTTAAAAGTATTTTTAAAAATTATTTTTTGATTAATTTAGTTTTCATCAATTACAATTTTCAGGTTAACTTGTTTTTTTCTTTTTTGGCAGCATTAGTAACATATTTAAACTTTTGCAACATACCTGTTTTGAAAAGATATAAATACATATGTGTTTTTCCTTAAGTTGGCAAATGCATATGTATTTCGAGTGTTTAATAGTATAAATTTCAAAAATTCAATGAAATCTGAATCACGCAACAACATTGGTTTCGCTAAATTGAACAAGTTTTCCATCTGACAAACTATATGATTATATAAAAATCTATTCGATTACAATATGTAAAACTCACTCGTACAGAAACCAATGATGTACATATGTGCATTCTCTTGAAGATAAAACTATTTACCTATGCATATCATAAAATTTTTATATTGATATACAACTTAAATTACATAAAGAAAAATAATGACAATGGCACTACTTTTTTTAGTTGTATGTGGAGTAAATACATGTGCTCAAACCATTTATCGATCATCAAATACACCGTCTTCGAGTGTATACATGTGCAAGAACCGTTTCTTCATCAACAAAAGCACCATTATTCGAGTATGTAATGAGCATAAACCATTCATCGAATATATCATGCTGAGTTTGTGAATGTAAGTGTGCAACGAACATTTTCATAAGCTAAATACATGTGCAAGAGACAGAACACATGTGCATTCTCGAACCATGTACGTGTGCAACGAACATTTTCATAAGCTAAATACATGTGCAAGAGACAGAACACATGTGCATTCTCGAACCATGTACGTGTATTTTCATCGTCTTTATTCACCAGGTACCCATAGTCTTGAGCCATGTAAATTTATTTTTAACGTCTTCGATTTCATCATCGTTTTCAACAAATCTACAAGGATATCCAAACATAAAAAACAAATTGGTTAGAACCAACAAAATAAAATACGCATACATAAGTTTTAAAACTAATATCTCTATGCTAAAAATCGAAACCGAAACTCGACACACCTTTGTTGGCACTAATGAGAAAAACCATCATTCTCGTACCAGTAACATAATGGCACACTCATCTTCTTCTTATCCATCTTATCAAATAAACCAGATCTAATATATAGATTTAGGCATGGTGGCATTCGTTTCAAACAAAGATAACATATGGGATAACTAAACTTGTTACTAGATCTGAAATCTTAAAATTATTAGGGACTACAAAACCGTTGGTTGGGCTTGAATCATAGTGATATAGATCGAACAACACATCCGGCCGCCAAATCGGGTGGTTTAATCATTCGGTTTGATCGATGATTTTGAATGTTGATCGCTAAAGCTGATGGCGACAAAGCGGCTTTTTCACCGTAAAACCGATCATTTGGAATTATTTGATCTCCGATGAATAATGAATAATGGGTTTGATATAGTTAGCGATTAAATTAGATCTTGATTTCTAATGACTTTGGTGGTGTTTTAATTTTAGATGGAGAAAGTTTTAAGATACGTGATGGAGAGAAAACAATTAAAGTATATTTTGGAGATTGATAACCCCGCTATTAACAAGGACGGTTTATTTTGGAATGGTTTTAAAAGTTATGAATATTTATTAAATGACGAAAATGCCCCTTAACTCTTTAATTAAAAATACTTGTTCTTTTATCTAATTACTGAAAGCTGCCACCTTCATTTATAGCCATTGATCAAATATTTAATGGTTGAGATTGGTTCTCATGATTCTCGACCTTTTCTTAGTTGAAAATAACCCTACACTATATATATATATATATATATATATATATATATATATATATATATATATAGAATCTTGATCAAATAAGATCAAACTTAAAGTTGTTAAAATGAGATCGAACTAAAATTTGACAAAAGATACTCTATACAATACAAATAATTTTTTATTATTTATACAACTAAAATTGTTAAAGTTTTGATAGATTTTTTAAATTCTGAAACCTAGGTGATACACTTTGATTAGAAGTTTAATGTGTATCGGGTTTTGGAATATATATTAGTGTAATGTGTGTATCGTGTATCACTAATCCAAACTCATGTATCATTTGGTTATTAGTTGGTAAAATGTTAATTTGTATTAAAATATTATTTTTGTGTATGATTACTAAAATTATTATTTATAAATGTTTTAGTGGTTTTTAGATTTGATCTTATTTTACAACTTAAGCTTGATCTCATTAACCTCCCTATATATATATATATATATATATATATATATATATATATATATATATATATATATATACTAGATCAAACTTAGAGTTGTTAAAATAAGATCAAATAAAATTTGACATGTGTCTCCTTCAACAAAAATAAATTTTTATTAGCTAAAACCAAAATTGTTAAAGTTTCGATAGATTTATTTTTAAATTCTGAAGCTTAGGTGTCTGTTTTAATTAAATTGTAATGTGTCGGGTTTTGTATATATGTCGAGGTTTTGGAATATTTATTAGTGTAATGTGTATCGAATTATCACTAATCCAAACTCATATATCATTTTGTTATTAGTTGCTTAAATGTTAATTTGTATAATAATATTAGTTTTTTGTATTATTACTAAAATTGTTATTTATAAATGTTTTAATGATTGTTTAGACTTGATCTTATTTTACAATTTTAAGTTTGATCTCACATTAACTCTCATATATATATATATATATATATATATATATATAGGAAGGGATCGGTCGGATAATAACACGATTTGATTTTTTTTTTTTTTTTTTTAATTCAAGAAAATCTGAAAAATTAAAAAAAAAAAAAAAAGAAAGATAAATTATTAAGAATGTTGAAAGAAATTTCAAAAAATCGTTTCATGATTAAAGGTATTGTGATATTGCACGGTCGATTTTGACTTTTTACAAAAGTTAGATCGATCTTAATATCACATAACCTTTTAATACAAATTGTTAATATAATACTAACTTTTTTGATATCACACTACTTTTATGTTTTTTTACTAATATTATTAATATCGCGTTTATTTTTAATAAAAATTTGTTAATATCACGGTTCCTTTTAACTATCACATGAATTTTTTCTTTTTTTAATATAATTATTAATATCATATTATCGTATGTTTTTAATAAAATTGTTAATATTATAGTAACTATCATATATTTCTTAATATCATGGTTCATGTTTACATGTAAAAAGGCTAAATATCATGTTGGTTTATAATATCACCATTTTATAAAATCATAGTTTCAAAATAGGGTTGAGCATACTGCATGAATGTCGGGAGATCATGGGGTGTCCATGATTGTGGGTATAGCTAGGGCTTAGTGACCCAAGTTCTCGAGACTTGTGGGGAAGCCCGAGAGAGAGGGAGATCGTGGGTTTGACGAGTCGGAGGTTCCCTTATCCATTGTTGGACCCCGGCCATACCCAGAAGGGCTTAGACTTGAGCAGTAATTCCCCACTGGGTAACCTCGTGCTTCGAATGGTTTGGCCTATGGATATTTTGGAATCCTAACTTGGGCCTTCCGTGCAGAAAGGGCTTTGACACGTCTGGAGGTGTCCCGAGCTACTCGGAGGTACGTCATCAAGCCCGTCCAAAGAAGTGATGTATGAGCGAGGAGACATTGCTTTTCGACTTCATGTTTGAAAAATTCTATCCTTTGCAAATTCGTTGGTTAGAGGATAATTATGTACCTTGGCGCATTTTAATGCTAAGGACTTATTACATTGCCCCTTCAGAATCACCTTGACTTACCCGGAGACCAAAGTCGTATTTATTCAAAATTTAAAAAATTTTAACCGGATAAATATCCTTGGGACAGGGGGTGCCTAAGGGAGAAAAGAGAGTATAAAAGGGGTGATGAAACCCTAACTTATTTATTTCTCTTCGTCTTTATTTCCACATGAAAATTTTCATCGCCTTCGTTTAAAACCAAAGGTAATCCTTCTTTCGTCTTTGAAAGCTTGTTTGTTTTTTTTGAAAATGGATTCCAAGTTTATTATAAAAAAAAAGTGTACATTTGCGAAAATCTATGATCAACTTAGTCGATTCCCATCCCTAGAAACACAAAGTGATGTTACCCGAACCTAATTAGGGCATCTGATGCTCCCCAACTTAAGGGGTATACACGCATTTAGCCATTGAACCTTAGGATTCCACACCCATTGATATTAGAGTTTATGCTATACAAGGTTTATCAGGTTTAACCCCTTTGGTTTTACCCAAGGACCACATTCATAGTGATGTGTAAAGCATTACTATGAACCAACATTAAAGGTTTAAGAGGTTTGAACTTGTATCACAGGGCAATTGTTAACTTTAGCAAAAGGCTGAACGGATGATCCGAACTTGTTTGGGAGGTATATACAAACATAACATGTTGGAAGGTAGCTTTTTCACGTCAAACACCATTGTTCCCCCCTAAATATCGAGGCCCGAATAAGGAAAATATTTTATACCGTTTTTGCTTTTCGCATTTCGATGTTTTACATGTTTCTAAACAAGGATCTCGATAAAAACATGGAAAAGGATGGAAAAGTGTAAAACGGACAAAACGTCGAAAAGCAGGCGGAAATGTAAAACGGACGGGAAAGCAAGGGGAAAGCGTGTAAAGCGGAAAGGCGTGTAAAACCGGCGTGCAAAGCGGACGGCAAAGAAAGCAGGCGAAAATGTATTAAGCGGGCGGCGTATAAAATCATACAAAAGCGTTAAATCGAGACAAAAGCGTTAAAACATTACAGCGTGCTAAGCCAAGGCCAAACGTTAAAACGAACGGCGTGCAAAAGCGGACGAAAACATTTAAAAACATATGATATTAAAAAGCGGACTAAAGCGTGCAAAAGGCGAAAAATGAAAACCGGCGTGCAAAAGCGGACCAAAGCGTGCAAAACGGAATGAAACGTTAAAAGCGGAAGAAAAAATGAAAAAGAGAAACCGGCAAAAGCGGAGAAAAAATAAAACAACGGAAACGGAAAGCGAGCGAAAATGTATAAAACGGAAAGGGTGTAAAAGCAGAAAAACGGCAAAAAGGAAGCGGCAAAAGGGCCGGCAAAAACGGAGGAAAAGCGTATAAAAGCGAAGGCGGTAGCGTGAAAGCGGCGAAATAGACCAAACCCGCCTATACAAACCCGGACCAAACATGTAATTTACTAACGAAATAGTTAACGGAAGTTAGAAAAAAACCAAATTGACTCCAAAAAAATTGGCCTTAAATTGAGAAAAAAAAAAAGAATATTTTAATTTAAATTGGACTAAGATAAGTATTTTTTTTATGTGATTTGTCCTTTTATATATTGTGTTGTATAATGTATAATCTTGGTATAGATAAGCGATGGAAATCTGTAATTGAGGATCTTTTAATTTAATTTAATAATTTCTCCGACGTGGCTTCAAAAGGCATGATTTTCAAACATAACATATTGTTTAAATACTTCAACGAGTATTCTTTTTGTTAAATTATTCTTAAAATACAATGGTCAAAGTCAAGGTCAAAAAGTATGAGCGATCAATCAATCCCCTCTATAAAACTGTTTGGTTTTCTCCTTCTTTATCTCCCTTCTTGCTATCTCCTACTTTCGAAACAATGGCAACCGTCACAAAAGGTAAACTTTTTATTTTTTCTTTTTTTTTTTTTAATTTTTTTTCCCCATGTGTGGTTTAGCTTTTGATATATGTGTAACGTTTTAGCTTTGGAATAAATATATATTCAATTATAAGTTTAAGTCGGATATTAATGCAATTTAAGTTTAGAAGCATATCAATGCATTTTATTTATTTATTTATTTGAAAACAACTCCATCTTGAAATCCGGCAAAGGTTAAACCATCCAAAGGCGGCCAGGCCACCAACCACTAGAAGAGTCCAAAAAAAACCCCTATAACTACGACTTTACACTAAAAAAATCCAAATTTTGTTTGTCACTTGCAATTCCTCTTTAAGTTTGAAAAACATCAAGAAGAGTATTTTATACTATTCTCGTTTAATAACATGGCCAACATAGGCTAAAAACTGAATATGAGACAACACATTAAATTCATGAATATTAAACTATAATTTATCAAAGGCTTGTGTCTAGTTGGTGTTGATTCAAATTTCTTAGTACATGGAAATAGTTATGGTGGTTATATATTGTGAGATAATTAGTTGTCATTAACAAAAAAGTTTAGAGAATATATATATATATATATATATATATATATATATATATATATATATATATATATATATATATATATATATATATATAAATCTAGATCAAACTTAGAGTTAAAAAAGATCAAAATTTAAAATTTGACATTTCAACAAAATAAATTTTTATTAAATAAAACCAAAATTGTTAAAGTTTCGATAGATTTATTTTTAAAATTCTGAAACTTAGGTGATCCTTTGATTAGAAGTGTAATGTGTATAGGTTTTTGTATGTGTATCGGGGTTTGGAATATTTATTAGTGTAATGTGTATCGGTGATTACTAATCCAAACTCATGTATATTTTGTTATTAGTTGTTTAAATGTTAATTTGTATTATAATATTAGTTTTTTGTGTATTATTAAAATTGTTATTTATAAATGTTTTAGTGATTTTTTAGACTTGATCTTATTTTTACAACTTTAAGTTTGATTTCACATTAACTCTATATATATATATAAAGAGATTAAACTAAAAATATAATTTTCGCTTTTAATTTACATAAAGGTTTTAGTTTTAATTATTTTACTACGATAATTTGAGATATTTTTTACGAAAGCAAATTGAGCCTTAGTAACTCAAACTTCTCATCTATAAAGTTTCTTGGTTCGATGATCGACCTCGTGGTTTAGAACTTAGAGATTGTTTTAAAACCTAGTCTTTTTATATTTTAGGGTGTGTTTGGGAGGAGGCCTTTTTATGGAGTTAAACTTCAAAATAAGTGGGCTTATATTAAGTCTCGTTTTGGGTGGGCTTATAGCATTAGCCCGGGCTTTTAAAATTATAAACCCGAAAATGAAGCAAAAATTTTTAGGCAGGGGTTCTAATATTTAAATTCTTAATTCTCACAAAAATATCTAATATACAATATGTTAATTTAATTATATGTGTTTTTAGTAATTGTACAATTTATTTCAACTTACACTAATTTGCCAAACAAGTTTATGAAAATAAAATTCTAGTTTTTTAAATATAAGTTAAACCTGTTAACCCAGCATTGAACCATTTTACCAAGCATACCCTTAATGTTTATGGTAGGGGTGTTGATCGGTCGGTTGCTTTTTTCGGTTAACTTTTTTTCAACCTGAAACCGAACCGAACCAAAACAATTTGAATTTGGTTCCTTGGGTTGACCGAATAACCCAAATTTCACTATTTATTTTTAAAAAATTAATTTAATAGATATTTAGCAAAAAATCACACATAAAAAGTGTTTTTATATTAATATAACATTTTAATAGTATTTATATATAAATACATAAAATTATATAATAATAAATATATAAAATATATATATATATTTATATGAATTCGGTTTTGTTCGGTTCTTGGTTGATTGTCAAACTATATCCAAACAAAACCGAATTAATAGTTCGCCTATTGTTTTGGTTGTTCGATCCTTTTTGGTTTATTTGGTCATTTCGGTTTTTTCCTAACCATGAGTTTAGATATTTTAGCTATACCCTTATTCTACGATTAAACATGAAAACTTTTCTTAACCCAAGAAACAAGTATAGAATCTACATAGATTTGCTTGTCAAACTAAATTTGAATTGTTTTGTTGTAAGAAAAATCAAATTTGGTGTGTCGGTAACCAGAACATCAATAATCCAAAAGTTCCATTATTTTTAATCCAATCAAGAAAAAGTATTACTGTATGATACTTTGTACCTTATTTTCAAAGCCACCATATTTGAACGTTGAATCATCAAATTAAAATATTCCTAGTAGGTAGGGGTGTATTCTTGGTATGAGCAGATCTCCAATCATCATGGATCATTAACAATGAATCGATGTCTTGACTTTTTCCATCGTCATCATGGGATCGTGAGAAGAGATTTGCGGAAAAGAGAGAGATTAGCGGTTAAAGAATAAATTAAATTGAATATTACTCATTCCGTCTCAAATTTATTGTGGAAAGGCAAAAGGAATTAATAAAAGTAAGGCCCGGCTTATAACTCTCAACCACTCAATGGAATATTCCTCATTATATTCTTTTTTTAAAATGGAAAGTGGAACCCGATTAATTTGAGACGTCCATAAAAGGATATGGAAATAAATATGAGACGGGGGAGTATTAGGATAGATTGATTGATATATGCTTGATTGATTTTAATTTTGATTTATTACTAATGTTGAATATCAATTTTGCCCTTAAACCTTATAATATATTAAAAGCGCTTTTAATTACATTTGTCCATCTTCAATTTCATCCTAGATTATATTTATCAATGGCTTAGATTGGGCCTTTACCCGATTTATTTGGTTATAAAATAACCTCCCTTATATATATATATATATATATATATATATATATATATATATATATATATATATATATATATATATATATATATATATATATATATATATATATATATATATATAAATCTAATCGATCAAGCTTAAAGTTGTTAAAATGAGATCCAACTAAAATTTGAAGCGACAATCTCCTTACAACAAAAAATAATTTTTATTAAACTACAACTAAAATTAAAAGTTTCGATTGATTTCTTTTAAAATTCGAAAACTTAGGTGATACCGTTGATTAGAAGTGTAATGTATCAACTTTTTGTATGTGGTTCGGTTTGGAATATTTATTAGTTAATTTAATCCGGGTGTATCCTTAATCCAAACTCATTATCATTTGGTTATTAGTTGCTAAAATGTTAATTTATTAAAATATTACTTTTTGTTATTTTGCTAAAATTATTATTTATAAATGTTTTAGTAGTTTTTAGAACTTGATCTTATTTTTACAACTTTAAGCGATCTCAAGGCCTCTCCCATATATATATATATATATATATATATATATATATATATATATATATATATATATATATATAGGAAAATTCTTTGGAACCAAGAAAGGTGGAAGCTGCGAGAACCTGGCCCAATTTTTGAATATTTATATTTATTATTTAATTCAAAAGAGTATGATAGTAAAAGACATCTTTATTTCTTTTGAATTTTATATTAAATTCGTTTTTAAAAATCCCAAATTTTAGGTACTTAAAAGTATTTTAAAAATTATTTTTTCGATTAATTTAGTTTTCATCAATTACAATTTTCGGTTAACTTTTTTTCTTTTTGGCGACATTAGTAACATATTTAAACTTTTGCAACATAATTGTTTTGAAAAGATATAAATACATATGTGTTTTTCCTTAAGTTGGCAAATGCATATGTATTTCAGTGTTTAATAGTATAAATTTCAAAAATTCAATGAAATCGAATCAAACAACATTGGTTTCAAATTGAACAAGTTTTCCATCGACAAACTATATGATTATATAAAAATCTATTCGATTACAATATATAAAAACTCACTACGAAACCAATGATGTACATATTGCATTCTCTTGAAGATAAAACTATTTTATCATATCATAAAATTTTTATATTGATATACAACTTAAATTACATAAAGAAAAAATAATGACAACTGGCACTACTTTTTTTAGTTGTATGTGGAGTAAATACATGTGCTCAAACCATTTATCGATCATCAAATACACCGTCTTGAGTGTATACATGTGCAAAACCGTTTCTTCATCAACAAAAGCACCATTATTCGGTATGTAATGAGCATAAACCATTCATCGAATATATCTTTGAGTTTGTGAATGTTGGCAACGAACATTTTCATAAGCTAAATACATGTGGAGGCAAAGAACACATGTATTCTCGAACCATGTCGGTTGCAGGAACATTTTCATAAGCTAAATACATGCAAGAGCGAACACATGTGCATTCTCGAACCATTACGTGTATTTTCATCGTCTTTATTCACGGACCCAAGTCTTGAGCCATGTAAATTTATTTTTAACGTCTTGATTTCATCATCGTTTTCAACAAATCTACAAGGATATCAAACATAAAAACAAATTGGTTAGAACCAACAAAATAAAATCATACATAAGTTTTAAAACTAATATCTCTATGCTAAAAATCGAAACCCGAAACTCGACACCCTTTGTTGGCACTTAATGAGAAAAAACCATCATTCCGTCGGTAACATAATGGCACACTCATCTTCTTCTTATCCATCTTATCAAATAAACGGATCTAATATAGATTTAGGCATGGTGGCATTCGTTTCAAACAAAGATAACATATGGGATAACTAAACATGTTACTAGATACGAAATCTTAAAATTACCGGGACTCAAAACCGTTGGTTGGGCTTGAATCAAGGATATAGATCGAACAACACATCCGGCCGCCAAATCGAGTGGTTTAATCATTCGGTTTGGTCGATGATTTGAATGTTGATCGCTAAAGCTGATGGCGACAAAGCGGGCTTTTTCTGTAAATCAACACAGGAATTATTTGATCTCCGATGAATAATGAATAATGGGTTTGATATAGTTAGCGATTAAATTAGATCTTGATTTCTAATGACTTTGGTGGTGTTTCTTAATTTTAGATGGAGAAAAAGTTTTAAGATACATGATGGAGAAAAACAATTAACTTAGTATATTTTGGAGATTGATAACCCCGCTATTATTAGAGGCAGTTTATTTTGGAATGGTTTAAAAAGTTATGAATATTTATTAAATAGCGAAAATGCCCTTAACTCTTTAATTAAAATACTTGTTCTTTTTTTCAATTAATCTGACGCCACCTTCATTTATAGCCATTGATCAAATATTTAATGGTTGAGATTGGTTCTCATGAGTTCTCGACCTTTTCTTGATTACGAAAATAACCCTACACTATATATATATATATATATATATATATATATATATATATATATATATATATATAGAATCTTGATCAAATAAGATCAAACTTAAAGTTGTTAAAATGAGATCGAACTAAAATTTGACAAAAGATACTCTCCTTCTATATAAATAATTTTTTTATTCTTGCAACTAAAATTGTTAAAGTTTTTGATAGATTTTTTAAATTCTGAAAACCTAGGTGATACACTTTGATTAGAAGTTTAATGTGTATCGGGTTTTGGAATATGTATTAGTGTAATGTGTATCGGTGTGTATCATTAATCCAACTCATGTATCATTTGGTTATTAGTTGGTAAAATGTTAATTTGTATTAAAATATTATTTTTGTGTATGATTGCTAAAATTGTTATTTATAAATGTTTTAGTGGTTTTTAGATTTGATCTTATTTTGTACAACTTCAAGCTTGATCTCATTAACCTCCCCATATATATATATATATATATATATATATATATATATATATATATATATATATATATATATATATAGATCAAACTTAGAGTTATTAAAATAAGATCATTAAAATTTGACAGTGACAGTCTTCCACCTTAAAAATAAATTTTTATTAGCTAAACCAAAATTGTTAAAGTTTCGATAGATTTATTTTTAAAATTCTGAAACTTAGGTGATCTGCTTTGATTAAATTGTAATGTATATCGGTTTTGTATATATGTCGGGGTTTTGGAATATTTATTAGTGTAATGTGTATCGGGTGTATCACTAATCCAAACTCATGTATCATTTTGTTATTATTTGCTTAAATGTTAATTTGTATAATAATATTAGTTTTTTTTGTATTATTACTAAAATTGTTATTTATAAATGTTTTAATGATTGTTTAGACTTGATCTTATTTTTACAACTTTAAGTTGATCTCACATTAACTCTCATATATATATATATATATATATATATATAGGAAGGGATCGGTGCGGATAATAACACGATTGATTTTTTTTTTTTTTTTAATTCAAGAAAATGCGAGAAATTAAAAAAAAAAATAAAAGAACGATAAATTATTAAGAATGTTTGAAAGAAATTTCAAAAAAATCGTTTTCATGATTAAAGGTATTGTGATATTCACGGTCGATTTTGACTTTTTACAAAGTTAGATCGATCTTAATATCACATAACCTTTTAATACAAATTATTAATATAATACTAACTTTTTTTTTGATATCACACTACTTTTATGTTTTTGTACTAATATTATTAATATCACGTTTATTTTTAATAAAAATTTGTTAATATCACGGTTCCTTTTAACTATCACATGAATTTTTTCTTTTAATATAATTATTATCATATATAGCTATCGTATGTTTTTTTAATAAAATTGTTAATATTATAGTAACTATCATATATTTCTTAATATCATGGTTCATGTTTACATGTAAAAAAGCTAAATATCACAGTTGGTTTATAATATCACCATTTTATAAAATCATAGTTTCAAAATATCACAATAGAACTCATAATATCGTTAATATCACGGTGGGACTTATAATCAAAAAAGCAAAAGTCTTTCGGAAAAATGCGGAAAAATAAAAAAGCGAAAGAAGATAAAGGATCTCTCAAAGGAAAAAATTTAAAATTGTTTCACATAGTGAATTAGTGCAGTGAGAGTTAGCGCCTTGATCTTGACTTTTTACAAAAGTCAAGATCGAGACTCTAAAATGGGCGATCAGGATCTATCACAGCACATCCGCTTGCGGATTAAAATCGACACGTCACCGCTTTATATATATATATATATATATATATATATATATATATATATATATATATATATATATATATATATATATATATATATATATATATATATATATATATATATATATATATATATATATATATATATATATATATATATATATATATATATATATATATATATATATATAGTAGGGATAGTAGGGATCGATGGGAAATAAATTAAAATAAAGTGGTGAGAAATGGCAAAAGCAACGTATTTGAGATCTGACGACTTGCATTATATGCATTTTATTCGTATATATGCAACATTTTGAGTTTCGAAGATTAATTTGATGTATAGATGGTGCAATTGATTTTCATGATTTTGGAGACGTTGAGATGAACAAAACAAAAGAAATCGTGAAATGCATCTAATATATGCATATGTGTCGATTAAAAGCTGAAAATACACTATGGTGTTATAATGTATATAAAATTATAGGGGTGCATATAATTTAGGAATGCGTACCGGTTGATTATGCCTCTTTTATTCCTTATTTTAAATAATATTCTTATTTGATCTTAACTTTAAAATATATATATATATATATATATATATATATATATATATATATATATATATATATATATATATATATATATATATATATATATATATAGATATAGATTTAAGGTAATTTGAGGATAAAGATTATTACATACTAGGGATCCAATCTCCACCCTCCCGTTTTTATTTGATCAATGGATGAGATTAATCCAACAATTTAAAAAGCCACTTACATCATTTTTTTCAAATATTAATATCTTTCAAACCGTTAATCGTTAAGCGAAAAAAATATATTCATTGCGAGCATTTATTATCTTCTATAGATAGGCACTTTGATATATTTTTGAAAAAAAATTTCGTATTTTTCACGCTTTTTTTTAAGTTTTTCGAGCTTTTCGTTCTTGAAATTTGCGTTAAAAATCATATATGATAAAACACTAATTTGAATATCACATGTGATATTAGTGTAATATCATATATGATATGTAATATCATTGTGATATTGGTGTAATATCACATGATATTACATATAATATCACGTGATATTACATATAATATCACATGTGATATTACATATCATATATGATTGACACTAATATCGCATGATATTCAATTTAGTGTTTTATCAAATATGATTTTTCATGCAAATTTCAAGAACGAAAACGTAAAAAACAACAGCAACGTGAAAAAAAGCTAATTTTTCTTTTTAGAAAGTATATCAAAGTGCGTGCCTATGAAAAGATAATTAAATGCTCGTCGCGATGGTGTAAATATTTTCACTTTACGATTAACGGTTTAAGAGATATTTAAATTATAAAAAATAGGTGAAATAATAAAATGCTTTTTAATATCAGTCATAGATTTCTTTTTAGATGGATGGTTGAGATGAGTCCCTTGGTATGTGAGATAAGTTTGATATGTTAAATAACTCTCCTCTATAGATATATTATAGTTTAATAACGAGTGATGAAACCCGCCCGATGCAGCGGGATTGCTTTTGTAGACGTGAATTTGGATAGGGATTATTTTTGCCAAATTGCTATAAAGGACTTACTTTGCGTGACACACTTAAAGCAGGACTATTTTGCCAACTGCGAAGAGACTGCTGCTGGCAGTAACTTAAGCCTCGTAGTTATTTTTCTTAACTACGAAAGTTGGCATTTAATGAGGACACGTGTCATGCGAAAAGAGCCATATTGCGCTTTTATATATAATAATAATGTAACAAATTAGTCTTTAAAAGTATTTAATTTATACTTTGACCCCGTGTAATAATAAAACTTAAGTAAATGTTTTCATCGGGATTCACAACTATGCTAAGGTTTGATAAAATAATAATTTAGCGTCTAAGACCTCTATACTATATACTTTTATATCCCTTCACAAATTTTTTTTTATTGTCCACAATTCTTATTTGATAAATTGTATTATTATTAACACTATTATAATAGGGCAAAAGTTCAATATAGATCTAAAATTTCTGTGATCCGATTAACAAATAATAAGCCCATTCATTTTTATTATGATAAACTTTCACTCTTTTTAAAAATTAAATATCTATGAAACCGTTAATCGTTCTACGATAAAATTATGCCATCGTTGACGAGAATTAAATTATCTTTCTATAGATATATACTACTATATATTTTAATAACTTTTTTTAAAATTTCGGTCAACAAAATCATATATGATTTGTGAAAATCATATATGATTAGATTTTTTACTGAATCACATATGATTTTGAGAATCATATATGATTGTAAAATCATATATGATTCAGAAAATCGAATCATACATGATTTTTAAAATCATATATGATTTTCTTGACGAAATTTTGAAAAAAATGTTTGCTAGAAAATATATAAAAGTGCATATCTATAGAAAGATAATTTAATTTCGTCACGATGGTATTTTATATTTTGAAGATTCTACGCTTGTAAGATATGTTGTTTAAAAAATGTGGAAAATGATTTTGTATTAATTTAGATAAAAAATTGAGGTTATGATTGGCTCATTCGTTTTATGACAAATATGAGTTATATATTGATCTCAAATAGGAGAAAACAAAGCGAAGTGGATGTATTTTAGAAATAAAAGTAATTTAAATTTACATTATTAATATTATTGTTTTATTAGTATCATTAGATATTTGCTTTTGGTGATACATTATCTAAATGAGAATCTTAAGTAAACAAAATGGAATGTTGTTTACGTTATATACGAACAAATAAATCGTTTATAAATAATAATAATAATAATAATAATAATAATAATAATAATAATAATAATAATAATAAATTATTTATCAATAAATATAAAGTATATGAGATATATGTTAATTTATAAAATTATAAAATGATAATTTTACACTTTACTCCATAAAACTCAAGTGAAATTATTTTAATAACTTTTTTGAAGTGGATGTAAATTCTACTAGAAAATCGGATGTAATGTTATTTTAAATTCAACCGCTAAAGCTTTTAAAATTACTCCACCTTATTAAGAGTTTTTGTTGTGCATAAGTTGCCCAACTTTTATAGATTCTTTTCTACAACTGAATAAATTTATTGCGAATCACCTTCGATTTGAACTTTTATCGATAAATTAAGAAGCTACATTTTGAATCAAGCCTTTTCATTTGTTTAATCAACAAATAATTTGGCCTTTTGGGCTTCTCATATTATATTAATATTAAAGATTGATACAAAATTTTAAATTCTGAAAACTCGAGAAAATTATTATGGAGTATTAAAGTTTGATTTTGATGATTTTGTTGAAATGAACGTATCTATATTTCATTCACGTAAGATTATAAGCATAAAGTTAAATGGATGAGGCATGAGCTATTTTACGAAGAGGTATATAAGTTAAATTATAGTCGTTGCTATATACGTGATGCTCTAAGAACAAAATTCTATTTTTTAATTAACTTTCGAAATAAGACCAACTTAATATCACTAGAAAATGAAATTTAGTTAGGCAAAGAAAATGAAATTAGAGCACTTAAATTTAGTTAAACCTATTTTGGTACATTAGATTTTGTTTTTGTTGTATGTACGTTAGCATTAAAAATATATTTAAAACGTAATCTCTATATATAGGTTAGCAGGCAAGGTCGCATTAATAACCGGAGCAGCAAGCGGTCTTGGAGAGTGTACTGCGAAGCTTTTTGCTAAACATGGAGCAAAAGTCATTGTCGCGGACATCCAAGACCAACTTGGGCAAGGTGTTTGTGAGGCGCTAGGCTCGTCAAACTCAAAATTTGTCCATTGTGATGTGAGCAAAGAAGAAGATGTTAAGAACGCTGTAGATGTTGCTGTTGCCACGTATGGGAAACTCGACATCGTTTTTAATAATGCAGGGATAGTAGATCCTTACAAGTCGAACGTTGTGGACATTGAAAAAAGTGACTTTGAGCATTTACTTAGTATTAACCTCACAGGTGTCTTTTTAGGCATGAAACATGCTGCTAGGGTTATGGTTCCAAGACAATCTGGCTCAATAATATCAACATCTAGCATGGCTTCACAACTCAGTGGTATGTCTTCACATGCTTACTCGGCTTCAAAATATGCCGTAGTCGGTCTAACCAAGAATATGGCAGTAGAGCTTGGACAATTTGGCATTCGAGTTAATTGTTTATCACCTAGTGGAATATTTACACCAATGGTCAAACACAACCTTAATTTTACGCAGGAAGATTTTGAGAAGACAATTAGTTCGTCTGGGATCCTTAAGGGTGTCACGTTAAAAGCAGACGATGTTGCTGATTCCGCTCTTTTTCTAGTTAGCAATGATGCTAAGTACATTACTGGGCAAAATTTGATTGTTGATGGTGGCCACACTATTGCTTCTCCACTCAACATGTTTACGACACGTTCAGAGAAATCTTAATTTAAGACTTAAGATGTGCGACATTATCATGAGACATATTATTATATATTCATATGTATTTTAAATAAGACAAACTTACGAGTTGCATGTATTTGAATTATATTACACGTGTTTGGAACCTATAATAATGTACTTAATATTATAAACTTTAAAGAGAACATCAACTCTTTAAAAACAATGAGAGATAAATCAATAACAAATATGTTTTTCATAAACTATGTATTTTTGTCGGTAGACAATTGATTGTACAATAGATTGCACTACCTGAGCTTGATGAGGATCAAAGTAATGAGAGGTGTATGTTCCGATAAGACTTGCTTTTCACGAGAATAAGAAATATGAAACACTACGTTAAGTGATTGGCAGGGTGGGACCTGCGAACCACCTCCGACATGAGAGTAAGTATGAGTTATGGTTGTTTAAGTGTGTGTAAGTAAAGAAATGAGTGTGAAATGAGCATACCATAATCCATTTCCGTCCAACCTATTTATAGTGAGTGAAATAGGGTTGAGCATACGCATGAATGTCGGAGATCATGGGCGTCCCATGATTGTGGGTAACCGCTAGGGCTTAGTGACCAGCGTTCTCGACTCAGCCAGGGGAAGCCAGAGAGAGAGAGGTCGGGTTTGACCAGTCGAGGAGTTCCACTTATCTATTGTTCCTTCGGCCATACCCAAGAAGGACTCAGGGCCGGACGTGAATTCACTAGGTAACCTTCGTGCTAACGAATGGTTTGACGCCTATGGATATTTTGGAATCCTAACTTGGGCCATCGTATGGAAGGGTTTCGACACGTCTCGGAGGAGTGTCCTTCGAGCTACTCGGAGGGTACATCATCAAGCCCCCCAGTCCAAAGTGATGTATATGAGCAAGGAGACATTGCTTTCGACTTCATGCTTCGAAAAAATTCTATCCTGCTGCAAATTGTGTTAGTTAGAGGATAATTATGTACCTAACTTAGCGATTTAATGCTAAGTACTTATTACGACGCCATCTACAGAATCACACTTCCCCAACTTAGGAGACCAAAGTCGTATTTATTCAAAATTTAAAAATTTTAACCGATAAGATATATCCTTGGGACACGTAAATGCGGTGCCTAAGAGAAAAGAGAGTATAAAAAGGGGTAGATGAAACCCTAACTTATTTTACTCTCTTCGTCTTATTTCCACACGTAGTAAATTTTCATCGCCCGTTCCAGAAACCAAAGGTAATCCTTCTTTCGTCTTGAAAGCTTGTTTGTTTTTTTTTTTTCTAGAAAATGATTCCAAGTTTATTATAGCGGCAAAAGTGTACATTGTGCGCCAAAGATCTACATGATCACTTAGTCGATTACCTATCCGGTAGAACACAAAGTCTTTGTTACCCGAACCTAATCGGGGCATCTTTGATGCTCCTCAAGGTTTCGTGAGGCGGTATACATGCATTTAGCCATTGAACCTTAGGATTCCATGCACCCATTGATATTAGAGTTTATGCAATACTACAAGGTTCACATCTATAGGTTTAACCCTTTGGTTTACCCAATAGACCACATTCATAGTGATGTGTAAAACATACGGCTATGAACCAACATTAAAGGTTTTAAGGGTTTGAACTTGTATCTTGGGGTAATTGGTTAACTTTAGTAAAAAGGCTCGAATCGGATGTCATCATATTAGTTCATGCATGGTTTTGCATTTTACGTTAAACGATAATTTCTTATTAAATAAACGCTATCGCGTAATTAATTATTTTGAACATTTGATCCGATACTTCCAAAATTATCCCGATATATTTTGATACTCATATTAAGACGTTAAAATAATATTATGAGTTTACCCGGTGTTTTAAATTTATTTCAGATATAAATTGTTATATTTATATAATTACTTACGGTTTTCGTAAATACTACCCAATAATTATTATTTCACTCAATTTTGTAAGGAATATATTTTTATAAATTTTATGACATCAATATATTTTATTTTGACCCGTTAAAATTTATTTTAGTTAACGCTACCCTACAAGCTTAAATATGCACACAAGTTATTAATTATCCTTAATTAATTACACATTTACTCTACATTAATACAATTAATTATAAAAAAAATGCATCTAGTCTTTTTGTTATATATATGTTGACATTACATGATGAGTCACACACTTGCACTAAATATCTACTTACACATTTACATATATTCATATTATACTCATTACTCAACACATACATACTTAATTTCTCAAAGTGTAAAAACCATTTTCTTCTTCTCTCTTCTCCATAACCGCCACACTAAGAGACCAAGGAGGAAAGCATAAAAATTTTTCTAGTCAAGTTCTTCACAATCTAGACACACTCTTAACTAAGGTTTTGAAATAAAACCTAGGGTGTTTAGGATAAATCCTTTGTTCATTTAACCTCATCAAGTTACTAGTAAGCATCTCATATTCATGATCATCTTTCATATTTATTTTGTATTCATTTCATCATATTCAAGAAAAACATGCAAGTCATATGTATGCTTATACCACTTTTAATGATTTTAAGTGTTATATATATATATTTCATCCTTTAATTACCCCTTGAAATATATCACTTTTGGTGATGTCTAGGAAACCATGACACCCTAAGAAGGTGTATGGTAGGATTAGAATAGCGGAGTTGTTTTGAATTGGTTAGAATAAGTTTGGCGCGAGAAAACTCATTTCGACAACTTTATTTAGAGGTCTGATCTTATTTTCAAAATCTGTAATTTCGACAAGAGACAAAAAAATTTTCCTAGATATTTAGAAAATATACTTTAAAACTAAAACGTGGCGCTTGAATGGGTTAAAACGGAGTTATAACGAAGAAGATATGAATTTTACAAGTTTGACGCGAAAACTATAAAACCAGAAAATTCAGCATGTTGTTTATACTTTTACGAGTCAAAAATAGGACTTAAGCGTTATAAAATGTGTCGACTTATCAAAATATATTAGCATACTTTAATACTGAATCTAAGGATGTAGAAAACGGACTTGTAACGATTAAATTACACGCGTTAAACCAAGTTGCCGTAACTTTATTATATAAGCAACATTAATATATTTTCTATTAAACACATACTACGGCAACGAGGGACCATGTTGAGGGTCGTTTTTAACAATGACGGAGTACTTTTTATAACACGATGTCTTCCAGTAAAAGTGTGTACGCCTAGCCTATTTTCCAAAATGTCCGACCGTTCGTTAAGCGGAGTTGTAATGAATAAAATATGATTACTTAAACTTAGCCGAAAACCCCCTTAAACGATATTTTGGACACAAGTACCATACTTAACCTATATTTTTTTCCATGATCGAGACGTCTATGATGAAAACTTAAAAGCTAAAACTTTAAGATAATGATACAAGCTTCCCAAAACCATTGAGTTTGTTTCCTAACACTCGATGTGTACCATTTTACGACTAGCTTTTCAAGGCCGTTTAGTCACCTTCATGAAATTGACAAATGACATTGTTTTACGACGAAAAGCTATGATTTCATAATAAATCACTAAAAGACTATCGTAGGATATTGTTTCAACGTAAATACTTGTAAAATAATTTATAAATTGTCAAGAAATTATAAGATTATTTTTCGATGATAAACTTTATATTTCAAAAAGTGTACAAGTGGTATGGATATCATATGAGTTTGCATGCACGACATTGTTTCATGACTTATATTAGAGCATATCATTCATAATAGGTCGCGGTTAGAGAGTTGCGTCTCATTTATGTGCATCCACTCTGTCATCACAACTATTGCAACATGTGAGTAATCACATCCCCTTTTTACCGTTTTTACTATATTTTTGGGCGAAATGCATGAACCATTCTTGAGCTAAATTGAATACTACTTTTATTAACTTGATTGACTAGAACTTGTGAACTCGAATCAAATCCTTGAACTTAATTACGAAATTCGCCTTATTTGAACTTATTGAACAGACGTACTATGACCCAAAAATTCTCGCCTTATTGGGGAGTGTGCAAATTCTCCTTGTTCGGATTGTTCTTAATTGTATATAATAGTTGTATGATGTACCGTTCGTACATTCGCATTGTTAGTCTCTATTAGTAGGTAGTATGGATAGCGCTATTAGAGGTCGGCCAACCTCTCGTCCACTATGTTACGGACGATATTATTTATTCTAGGGCTTTGCACAGCATACATTATTATATATTTGGTACTATATTGTGAACTATTATGACCACTTATACTTGACTACTTGACACGCTATATTATGTGCAATGGGTTATGAACACACAGGTTGCAAGTTTTGTGTGGGCGAACTTGAACCGAGTGGATTTACAATGCCTTTGCTTTGTGGACTATTTCCGATGACCGAAACCTTTGACTCTCTCTCTTGTAGTTTTCTTATTTTACGAAACGTGTATACTCACCAACTATTTTCATAGTTGACCCGTTTTCTCTCATGCATTTGTGTGATCGTTAGTAAGCTTTTCTACCGTGTCTTGCTTAATGAAGTTTTCACTTGTCACTACAAATCGTTATGTAATAAAACGCAATATTTTGGAATCTAATCTTTGTAATATATTTGCCGATGTCGCTAAACCTGTATTGTAATGGTATACTATTTCTTTTAATCTTAACGTTGGTATGTTCTATTATCTTGTGCTTATGTTCCTTTCCGTTGCACTCGTGTTTCCATTCCCGCGAGGGTGTGACAGATTGGTATCGAGCCAAAGGTTATAGAGAATGCCGATTTTCAAAAATAAAATCACCTATAACCGAATAAAGTTTTATTAAACACCGAACATCATCCGAGTCAACTAGTCCTATCGTTGCATCGTTACTCATAAATTATACATAGCCCGATCAACTATGTCTAATTTATGAAGAACCATGCAATGATAAGAGTGGTAGTTTTAAATCATGTTTAGTCGAGTCTTTAGAGTCCGGTCACCGAGTTAATTTTTGGTCGGGTGGGTATGCATCGCATGTTTTACGCTCACGCCTACATTACCGCACCTTGTTTATACCTTCTCTTTTCCATCTTTCGACTTGTTAGACATAGCATGTCTCTGTTCTGTCATGTTTCGATCACTATAACACATTACCACCGTTCTAAACCTCATATGCCTTCGTCCGAGTGTCATTTACTCAACCCGATATTTTGGTCCATTGCGGGATCATGGCTGCCGTGAAACACACGCCTGTGGAGTCAACAACAATGCCAATCCAAACAACAATGACAATCCAAACAACAACGTGGCTGGAATAGTGGATCTACTCACCCAAATTATGACGCACCTTGATGATAGGCGAACCAACGCCGGAGAAGGTACTTCAAACGGCGGTCAGGATGCGACTACAAAACTTTCATGACATGCAATCCAATGGAATTTTATGGTACCGAGGGTGCCATTGGACTACTAACCCGGTTCGAGAATGTTGAGTCGAAACTTATTATCACGAAATGTGTGAAGGAAACAAGGTTGAGTTCTCTCACTGGTCTACTACATGGTCGAGCATTGACCGGTGGAATAACCAACTGCAGACTAGAGGAAGAGGGGCGCAAATGCGTTACCTTGGGAAGCATTTAAGAAACTACTAAGTGATGAGTACCGAGAAAAGATGAAGTGCGTGTCGGAAGGCGTAATTTTGGAACCACTTGATGGTAGGAGTAGAAGTCGACAAGTACACGATCCGCTTCCACGAGTTAACTAGGATGGTTCCTCACATGGTTTCCACCGTGGAGAAGTTGATCGACCGATATATATGGGGATTGATACCGAAATTGGGAGGGACGTCACCTCGTCGAACCCAACCACTCTGCAAGCGTTGCTGGGTATGGCTTATCACTTGACAAATGATGTGATCAGTGCGGAGAACTAACAAAAGCAAACGACAATGGACTGAAGCGACGGAGGATCGCCAGGAAGCCGAGACCGGGACCAACAAAACAAGAGGCAGCGAATAACCGGGAACTATGGAGCGACCACTCGGGAGCGCAAAGGATATACAGTCCACATCCAATGTGTACTCGATGTAACTATCACCACTCGTGAGATCGCCCAAAGTGCAACAAATGTGGACGGACGGGTCACTTCGCGGAATTGCTCAAATAGGATTGGGAACCAAGGACAAAGAAAAGCATGTTACAGTATGGAAGTACGGATCACCTTGAATACTGTCCAAAGTTGAAAAGAACTCCCAACCAAGGAAGAAATCATCCAAACTCTAGCGTTGGCAATAGAAGGTCCACCGAACCGAACATTGATGTTTCCCACACGTGGACGAGCATTCTATCTGGTATCGAGGAAGCCCGCAACGCGTAACGGTACATTCTTATGAACAACCACCTTCTTTCTCATACAACATGATTTTGAGTGCATAACTTGCTTCCAATTCTTACCACGTTCACGACATGATTAATTTGAGACCTAACGATATCGACCTTAGTTGTAATTTATTTTGTTGATTTGATTTGATTTGTAAGCAATTCCAATATCGAGCGAATCTTTCAAAAGACTTCATTCAAAAGATTTGTTTACTAGCTTGATCTAGTGACGTTCTTGTTTGATGAGTTGCGAAAATCAAGCTAAGACACAAGTTTACTCAAGTCGGTTTAGTTTAATCTCATGACAGTTCTTGTTTGATGAGTTGTGAGATTAAATTAGAATCGACTACCTAGAGGTCTTTTGAGAGCTACGTTCGATATTGGGTAAGTTTACCTATCAAATCTAATCACGGCGCGTACTTAGTTGAATGGGAAACTATGTACGCATGGGCATTGATATGATCATTTAGATTGTTCGTCAAGCATGAACTTTTAGAACTCTTGTCGAGGTTCGGACTATAGTATCAATAATTGAATCACGAGGACGTGATTACTCGACATGGGAAGAATGTCACAATTCTTAATTTCGGTCATTTCTCACATTTACTATTTCATTATTTTTCGTAAACTAGGTTTATTAGTATCGAATTCGCGTAACCTCGGGGTTTAGCTCGAATTCATAAACAATCATCAAGGACATTTCATATAGACTAGGTTTAGTCTACATATCATTAGCATCATTATCATCATATTAGTTCATGCATGGTTTTGCATTTTACGTTAAACGATAATTTCTTATTAAATAAACGCTATAATTAATTATTTTGAACATTTGATCCGATACTTCCAAAATTATCCCGATATATTTTGATAATCATATTATGATGTTAAAAATAATATTATGAGTTTACCGTGTGTTAAATTTATTTCGTATATAAATTGTTATATTTATATAATTACGGTTTTCTTAAATACTACCCAATAATTATTATTTCACTCAAATTTTGTAAGGAATATATTTTTATAAATTTTATGACATCAATATATTTTATTTTGACCCGTTAAAATTTATTTTAGTTAACGCTACCCTACAAGCTTAAATATGCACACAAGTTATTAATTATCCTTAATTAATTACACATTTACTCTACATTAATACAATTAATTATCAAAAATGCATCTAGTCTTTTGTTATATATATGTCGACATTACATGATGAGTCACACTCTTGCACTAAATATCAACTTTACATTTACATATATTCATATTATACTCATTACTCAACACATACACACTTAATTTCTCAAAGTGTAAAACCATTTTCTTCTCTCTCTCTTCTCCATAACCGCCATACTAAGAGACCAAGGAGGAAAGCATAAAAATTTTCTAGTCAAGTTCTTCACAATCTAGACACACTCTTAAGTAAGGTTTTGAAATAAAAACCTAGGGTGTTTAGGATAAATCCTTTGTTCATTTAACCTCATCAAGTTACTAGTAAGCATCTCATATTCATGATCATCTTTCATATTTATTTTGTATTCATTTCATCATATTCAAGAAAAACATGCAAGTCATATGTATGCTTATACCACTTTTTAATGATTTTAAGTGTTATATATATATATATTTCATCCTATAATTACCCCTTGAAATATATCACTTTTGGTGATGTCTAGGAAACCATGACACCCTAAGAAGGTGTATGGTAGGATTAGAATAGCTTCGGAGTTGTTTTGAATTGGTTAGAATAAGTTTCGCGAGAAAACTCATTTCGACAACTTTATTTAGAGGTCTCGATCTTATTTTCAAAATCAGTAATTTGTTGGGGTTATCTCCCGCAGCAGGTTAAGACAATCAATGAAGAGTAATACCACTAGGTGGTTACCGGATATCACTTGGAATCGTGTGATCACTTTCCAAAGTAAACTATTCGACCCTAATGCCGGGTATCACGAATATCTACTTGGGATAAGACCAAATGCAGTTAGAGAATTAAGCACAATTCTATAACCCTTTCGCTAATAAGTGTTTAGTGTTTTATGTGTGTCTCTCATGCATAAACAGATCTCCTATTTATAGGAGGTTACTCTTGAGCTATTCCAATGGAATTATGAGTATTAATCGGCCCATTAATAGCCTCATAATTATCCCCATTATAGTCGTTAGTGGTTACATGACCAATTAAACGTGGTCATAATGCGCTTTAATCGCCATTTAGCAAGACTTTCAATAAGCAAGACTTTCACTAAGCAAAGATTTCAATAAGCAATACTTTCCACTAGCAGATTTCCACTTCGGTGGAAATACCGCTATCGATGGAAACACCGCCTATCAAGACTTTCATAGCATCATCGGTGGATACACCACTTGCTGGAAACATCGCCTATCGATGGAAACCACAAGCAAGATTTTCCACAAGGTGATTTCACCAAGCAAGTACTTTCACCAATACTACCAATACAAACCACTATAAGAGTCGGGTGTTCATGGACCTTATGGGTGTACACTCCGCACCTCCTAACCCATTGCAAGGTGTGAACTAATCCCACAAGTGCACTAAATTTTCCAACAATCCTCCCCAAATTTAGTTCACTTCCTTTGCATGAAAAATAAACATCAATCAAAACATGTGCATAAACGAAAATGTCCCGAGGATTGAATTTCCATCTTAGTAAATTACACGTTCAAATATTCGAGAATCGTGGTGTTCTAAGAATTGAACCCTTCAACCCATTTGAATACCAAGATAAAATACACACAAGTTTTCAAACACTTAACATTTCGTGACACTATACAAGCCATGTGTCCATATCCAAATTCATAAATGTTGTAAAAGCTAAAGTCCAAAGCTTCCAAGCGGCAAAACTTCAACATTTACATAGGTGGTTCCTCTTAGTCATGCTCCCGCCAAGCACTTTTTCAAAGAAAATATAACCATTAAGAAGTAAAGACTTCATCCTCCTTTCAAAGCAGTTCGAGCACAACCTTGGGATGTAAATAAAACATGTGCTCCACCACCTTGAATGTTGACTTTCCACATTGAACTCAGCTCCCAAGTTTCCTTAGGAGGAGTGGGTGTCCTATCATTCGATGACTAAGTTGGACTTAAACCCATCCCTTTAGCGGACTTTATAACCAAGTATCTAGCCGCACCTTCGTCAAGTGATCGCCTAAGTTCTGTTGAGATCTCACAAACTCTATAGATACCACCCATTCATGATAAGCTCACGAATCATGCTATGCTTGACACCTAAGTGTCTAGACTTACCATTGTACATCCGGCTATAAGCCTTAGCCAATGTAGTCGCACTATCACACCGGATAGAAATAGGTGCTATAGGTTTAGGCCACAATGGAATCTCAAGAAGCAAGTTTTCAACCATTCGACTTCTTTACCGTAATGCTAGAGCCACAAATTGATTCCATTGTTGAGCGGTGATGCAAGTTTGCTTCTTGGATGCCCAAGAAATTGCACCTCCACCAAGTAGGAATACCCACCACCGGTGAGCGAATTGTCTTGATTGTTATCGATCCAACTTGCATCGGTGTAACCTTCCAACAACGATGGGTAACCAAGATATGAGAGACTATAATCCATAGTTCTCTTCAAATACTTCAGCCCTTTGAAGCGCTTGCGTTGATGAGCACTAGGATTACTAGTATACCGCTCATTTTCCCATCGCAAAACCAATATCGGTCTTGTACAAGTCATGGCATACATCAAGACCAATTACCCTAGAATACTCAAGTTGAGATACAACTTTGCCATGATTAGGCATCGCCTTCTCACAAGTATCTATAGGTGTACTCATCGAGTACAATCAAAGTAATTGAATTTCCTTAGTACCTTCTCAATATAATGAGACCGAGAGATAGAAATTCTATTACTTTCATGTTTAATCCTTATACCAAGGATAACATCGCCTCCCCATGTCTTTCATGGAGAACCTTGATGACAAAAATTCCTTTGTCGAGTCAACTCGATTTTGAGTCGGTGCAAAGATCAACATGTCATCAACGATAGACAAATGATGACTCCTTTACCGTATTCATCAAATTTGCTATATACACATTTGTCGACTTGGTTAAGAACATAACCACTAGACAAAACCACTTCATCAAACTTTTGATGCCATTGTTAGGTGCCTGCTTAAGTCCATAAAGAGACTTAATCGGTTTACACACCTTGTTTTCATTTCTGGCATGATGAAGCCCCGAGGTTGGTTCATATAAACCTCCTCTTCCAATTCACCATTCAAGAAAGTTGTTTCACATCCATCCGATGAATAACCAGATTGTGAATAGATGCCATAGCAATCGCTAGCCTTATGGTAATGATACGAGCCACGGGGGCATAAGTATCAAAATAGTCTATTCCCGACTTTTGTTTAAAGCCCCGAATGACTAGTCTAGCCTTGAACTTTTCAATAGTTCCATCTACCTTCATTTTCCTTTTGAAAATCCATTTGCAACCCGAGGTTTGCAACCTGGAGGTAGATCAACCAACACCCAAGTGTTGTTGCCCATGATGGAATCCATCTCATCATTGATTGCTTCTTTCCGAAAGCAATGTCTTGGGACTTCATTGCTTCTTCAAATGTTTTGGGGTCATCCTCAACAATGAAGCAATAGGAGTATTGGTCCGAGACCTCATCCCTAGTACCTTCAACTAAGTATAGTTGAAACTCGTGTCCAAATGACTTTGGAGTCCCGACCCTTTTCTCTTCCCCGAGCACGGTGTTCAGTTGTTGAACCACAACCTCATCGAGGACCATCGATGGTTCATCATCGAGGACCTCGATACACCGGCTTCATGAGTTCCATTAGGAATCCTCGACTTGGTCTAGGGACCGATGAGAATCTATTCTCATCAAAGTCTCGCATCCCTTGATTCAATTATTGAGTTAATCGAAACATGTTCATTAGGTTCAATAACATAGAACCTAAAAGCCTTAGAATGCTCAAGATATCCAACAAAGATGCAAATCAATGCCTCTTTCACCCAAAGTCTTTTGCTTTGGATCGTGGAGTCTTACAATAGCCCTACAACCCCAAACCTTGAGATAGTTCAGTTGGGTTTCCTTTAGTCCATAGTTCATAAGGTAACCTTGTTCCTTTTGTTTGGAACCCTATTTAATAAATAGCAAGTCATAACATAGCTTCACCCGAACCCTTGACTCGATCCGAATAGGACAACATGGAATTAACCATCTCTTTCAAGACCTGTTTTCCTTTTAGAAATACCATTTCTTTGAGGAGTATAAGGGCGATTGTTTCATGGATTATTCGAGCAATGATCGAAAGCATCGAGTATCCATGTACTCACCTCCCCAGAGGTGGCAAAGCAGGCGTCAAGGGCACGGCACGGGCTAAAACGGCACGGGCTAGAATGGGCACGGCTTAAACGGGCACAGGGCTAAACGGCACGGGCCAAACGGCACATGTTATACAAATTGCTTAATAAAAGACCTAAAAGACTAAATAAATTCCTTAAACGTAATATCTTATTTATATTAACAAAATAAATATATTATATAAAAAAAACTTTAAAACGATCGTTAATGTTCAACAATTGAGAGAAAAAAAGTGCCCGTTTGTGCCTATTTAAGTTTTCAATGGGCTATATGTGCCCATTCAAAAAAGAGGGGCTAAATGTGCCCAAATCTTCTAAAATGTGCCCATTTAGCCCATCTTTTGCTTTTCGGGCACATTTTGCCACCTCTAACCTCCCTATCGTCCTTAATCTTTTGATTAAAGACCAGTTGTAATTCAACTTCGCTTTAAACACTTTGAATTTATCTAATGCTTCATCCTTGGTATGTAACAGATAGACATAACAAAATCTAGAAGCATCATCAAGAAATGTCACAAGTACTTCTTATTCCCCAAAGAAGGAGTGGCATGCAAATCACACAGTCATTGTGAATAAGCTCCAAGATCTTAGTCTCACGACTAACACCACGAAAGGGTTTCTTGGTTATCTTGGTCAACATGCAAGTTTTACACTTTTTAGTGTCCATGTCAAAAGTGGATTAAACCATCCCTAGACATATCTTGCATCCTTTTATAGTGAACATGACCAAGTCTAGCATGCCAAAGGTTAGAATCATCACGATCATATGTGGTCAAAAAGTCAAATAACACGTCGTTGGTAATATTAAGCTCGAACATTTGATTACATAAATAACCAAAACCAATAAAAACACCACATTTAGAAAGAACAAATTTATCGATTCAATAACTTGTTTATATCCATGATTATTCAAAACACTACTTGAAACCAAGTTTTTCCTTATATCAAGAACATGAATAACATTAAACAAAGTTACAATCTTTCCGAACTAAACCTAAGATCTACACAACCACGACCATGCACCAAGGCGGTTGACTCATTTCCCATGTGAAGAATAGAACCATCATTCGTTGACTCATAAGTCTTGAACCGGCTTCTATCTTTACACACATGAACTGTTGCACCGTAGTCAACCCACCACGCAACATAAATCATCCTTTCAATGAGTTGGTTGAACCACCACCCCGAACCATTAGTGCTCGATCCATTGGCTTTACCACCAACTTTAACACCCTTGCGGTCCCTTTAATGTAACGGTCTTGCCACATTTCCAACAAGTAGGTGTTGCCTTCTTGTTAGGATCCTCTTGTGTTGTCATGATATTTGTGTTTGCCTTTGTTGTCATTGTACCGGTAGAGTTGTTATGCTCCACCATATTGACAATGATGGTCCAAGAAGATTGTTACTCTTTGGCTTGTCATTATCACGCACTTTGAGAGATTCCTCAATGTGCGGATGATCGCCCAACTAACAAGAGTTAACTCCTCCTTCATATGTTTCAAGGTATGCTTGAAATCTTTCCATGAAGGAGGGAGTTTGTCAATGACACAAGAGACTTTGATAGCCTCATCCATGTTCATTTGGTGTTGTGTAAACCTTCCAAGTATTCCAAGAAGTTCGTTGTATTGTTCCATAACCGGTCTTGAATCAGTCATTTTGTAATTTGTGAAATTACTAACAAGGAACTTCTTACTTGATGCATCCTTAGCCATATATTTGGCATCCAAGGAATCCCAGTTCTTTGGAAGATTCAAAGTTCGATAAATATCAAACAAAGAATCGAGATATACCATTGAGAATAAGACCTTTGCATATGTAGTCATCATTCTCCACTTGCTCCTCCTCCCGATCCGATCCACCGTAGCATCATCACCATCATCGTGAATTGGAGTAGTCAAGACATAGACCACACTCATGCTTGACAGAAGAAGTGCATCTTTCCGCCACCTCCTAAAGTCCACCCTTCAAACTTGTCTAGCTTAGCAAAGTTTGAAGCCATGTGTTTCATTGCAGCAATTGCCATTGATTATCACAAAATAGTTTACTTTGATTGTTGGGGTTATCTCCCAAAATGGGTTAAGACAATCAATGAGAAACAAACAAGCGTTAGTAGTAGCAATACCACTAGGTGGTTACGGATATCACTTGAATCGTGTGATCACTTTCCAAAGTAAACTATTCGACCCTAATGCCCGGGTATCACGAATATCTACTGGGATAAGACCAAATGCGCTAGAGAATTAGGCACAATTCTATAACCCTTTCGCTAATAAGTGTTTAGTGTTTTCTGTATGTTCTCATGCATAAACAGATCTCCTATTTATAGGAGGTTACTTGAGCTATTCCAATGGAATTATGAGTATTAATCGCCCATTAATAGCCTCATAATTATCCCCATTATAGCCGTTAGTGGTTACATGACCAATTAAGCGTGGTCATAATGCGTTAAAGCCGCCATTACGATAAGTAAAATTTTTGGCCTAGATATTTAGAAAATATACTTAAAACGAAAACGTGGCGCTTGAATGGGTTAAAAGCAGACTATAACGAAGAAGTTATGAATTTTCAAGTTAGCAGCCCGATGATAACGCTGCGTCGTTCGGGTCAAGGAAACTTCCTTTTCTTGAGCAAGTTTTATAACACCTAGCGATGAACCTATGTCGTTGTAGTGTAGTAATTAGGGTAAGCCACGGGTATTGATATCGTTCTCTAGGGGAATAGGAATGCTAGTGAGAAGTTACTACGCTAAGGTTGAGGTTGAGGAAGATTATTTTTTGTATTTTTTATATTTTTTTTAGAAATGGAAAAGGTACGAATCTCGGGTATTGGATTTGGGGGGTTGGTATTGCTACCGATTACTCTACTATTATCTAATTATCTAAACTAAGGTTGTGATAGTCTATGTCTAATTTGATGTGTACTCGTATGATAGTTTAAAGATGTGTTTACTTAGGTTTTACTACTCCTTAATTATCTCCTATTGATGGTTGATTTGTCACGTCCTTATTCCTAGTTGCGTTGTGATTCTAAGGCTATAGGGCGTGCTTATTTCTAACTCTTTGAAACTACCAAAGGTCTTGTTTACAAATCCTCTAGTGATTTATAGGCGCCTACTCTACGGTTCGTCCTTGAATACTTTATCCTACAATTACCTAGATAATTATATTCTAAAGTTCACAAAGAAATTCCAAGCATTAAGTACACAACGAATAATCTAGCGCACTCTAGATCATTAGTCAACTAAGATAAGTATCAACCAATCAATATTCAATAACTAAGTTTCATATTCCCTAAGCAAACACACAAATAAATTAGCGGGACATGGAGAACATGCAAGCATACACACAAATAATCAAAGACATAATTAAATTAATGAAGTAAATACTTAGCTTGATGTATAATAGGGTTTAGAACCTAAAATCTTGCACAAGAAAGCCTTGGGTGGTTTTAGGTTTTACTCCAAAAGACAACACACAAAACCGAAAAATTCGGATTCTATATAAGATTACATCTGCGGCGTCACCTTATGTTTCGGCCGTCGTAGTGTCATATCATTAGGGTTTCGTCTTGGCCACGTAAACCTTTCGACGGCGTCACCTTATACTGCTGTGTGCCGTCCCGCCCGGTTCTGACGCCGTCTTGGCATTTGCATCTAGGCCGTCACGAGTAGTAACGGCCTACCTCCTAGAAACAGCGTCGTCCCCGAAAACATGTAATTTTCCTCGAGCCGTCGCAAAATTCCTTACCGGCGTCGCGGATATCGATGACGCCGTCGCCTTATGTTTCAGCACTTTAAGTGTCTCGATTCGACTTTGGCCATTTTCTTGTATATTAGCGCTTTTCGTCAAATAAGCATCATTCCACATTTGCCTTGAGAGACCTAAAAAGTGAAAAGGCGATATTAAGCAATAACGGATACAAAAGTGATCGAATAAGGGCTTAAATGACCCCTCAAAAAGGTACCTTTTAAAACCTTATCAAATATCCCTACACTTGGTATTTGCTTGTCCTCAAGCAAATGTGCTTTAACCAATTAATTTATAAGTTAGGGGTCATGAAGCATCCATTCAAAAGCAGTCCACAACACATATAAGCCCCATTAAAGTCATAACAAACACGGAAGTACATACTAGCACCTCACATGGGGTGTTTGGATACTCGCATCTCTCGGTGTATATATGAAATATAACAAATCGAAATGGAAGATAAACACTCATTAACGGTCTAGTACATAGATTACCATAGGCTTGAGAATAGATCAAACCTCAAGTAACTTTGGCGTAAGCACCTAGGAAAGACTATCAAAGAGGTCTTTTAAAGGGTTGTAATGTTAGAGCTTCTGTAAGGAAATAAGGGTTTGGTGGGATAGGCTATTTAGTGGTGGATAGTCAAAATCTCTATGTTGCAAGCATCTGAAGAATGGCGTTGCTAAGCGCAGAACTCGACACTCTAAAACTCTAGGCAACGAAAATAAACAAACATAATTTAAAAGATAGATGTGGGATGGTAGCCTTAGTATGTTTTTTTTTTTTTTTATTTTAATCACTCTCTTTTTTTTTTTTTTCTTTTTTTTCGATTTTTTTTTTTTTTTTTTTTTTTTTTGTGCATACACTTTACTCTACCATCCTCGGCACATCAAAATGATAGGGATTTATAGACACATCCCTACACTTGAGTTTTATTACTCTAACACTAATTTGACCGAATTGAAAAGATCAAAACACTTGGAGTACATTATTATGCAAACAAAGGGAATTTGAGTTTAACGTTCTCTTTCCTATGTTTCATAAACTTTAACTTTCCATGAATCCAATCATCCCAAAGCGTATACAAAGGATATGACTCGACTTAGCAACTCATACAAGCAACGGATAATTGAACTAAGGGTTTTGGGTGATAACATAAATTTGCACTAAAGTGAGTGCAATAAAGGTAGGCTAAGGCGATTTGGGTGTATATTTGGGGGTGGGGTGTAAACAATGCTCTTCATTGATATTCCGAAAAACCGAAACACCACGAGCCATGAAAAGGATAGGCTCGAGGGGTTAACTAGGGGTATCGTGTACTAAAGATGAGTCTGCAGAAAGGTGTGGGGAATTACTCAACCGAGGTGGAAGAAGTAATTATATTACGGGTATCAAACAAGGGTTTATCTAATGCCTCTTATCATTTAGTTATTCCTAACTACAAGTGTAATCTCACTAGCGATCTCGGAATGCATCACAAAACAAGTTCTAGAATCTAATATACTCTGGGTTCACACTCTAAGCATTAAAGATGAATGCTTTAATTCCTACTAATCTAAAGCGATCCTCGCATTTTGGGTGGAATTTAGGTGGTAAGGGTTTTGTGCTAGTCATGCAACTTCCTATCCATGAGACGCTTTTGTTAAGACTAATGGCCCTCTCTTATATGTCATGAAAAAATTTTAAATTTGGCTAAAATTACCTAACCTACATTTTCTCATGGTTTATTAACAAAGAGTAGTAGGAACAAGACCAAGGCTATTAAGTCTACCAACAAGAGGAAGAATCCCCTATCTCGCCTCCGGAGGCGAGTTGTGAAGGTAAGAGTCTTCAAGGCGTAAAGTTTGTGAAGTCGGCCTTGGTGCCGGATGAATCGGTGGAGGTGCATGGTAAGCAGTTCCTCCTTATAAAATATGTGAAGTCATAATTTTTACAACTAACTTAGCCTTTATACATTGTATTGGTCGCAAGCCTTCCATAGAAGAAGGAGCTTCCCAATGCTTTGGCCTGTCACCGGATTGTCGATCATGTCACCCCTCCTCAATGGAAAGGTATGCTGGAAAATATGTCCATTGAAAGGTTTTGTGACATGCATGACAATGGGGTTGCGAGGCAGGCAGTATTGGATAACCACTTAAATGCCAAAACCAGAGAATTGCTTAGAACTGTGGTCAAGCTGGAGGCTAAGTGTGACGAGATTGAGGGGAACGTTGAGAAGAACCCCGTCGTCCAAGACCTTCGTGGAAAGGTAGCCCAGTTGACAGTTGAAATCGGAAATCTTAAGTTAGAAGAAGCCAAGGTCATCACTCTAACAGGTCGAAATATGTTCTGAGGCGAAATGTCTTTGGATTGGAAAGTGAGAAAGCCAGGCTCTGAGAGGTAGAAGTGAAGTTAAGGGAGGAAATCGATGGCTTGTAGATGAGGTATAAGATGTTGCAAAAGGATCGTGCGGAGGTCGTTTGAAGGTGGTGCTCATATAGCCATGGAGCTCACCACATGATGAATTGGGAGCTTAGATGTGGAAGGTCATCAAATCGGCCATTTCTATGGGCGGTGCTTAGCGTTGGAGGAGGTCGCAAAGCAAAAAGCACATGGACCTTCCAAGATTGAATGCTACCGTCCTACTGAAGGCTGAGTATGATGAGGCAGTGAAATCGTTCGCAACCGCAGTACTCCTTCCTTGCCGAGGCTACCAAAGATCCTATGGCACCCTCAAGACCTCCTTTCCAAGAAACCTCGGGTCAAGCCTCTGACTCCACCAAGAAGACCATGTCTACTAAGCTGTCTCGGTGCAACCATCCCCACTCCATCTCGAAAAGCAGTATGAAGGGCGCCATGTTGTGAGAATTTGGTTTCAAAAGGTGGCATGTACCCTTAAGACAATTTATCTTATTTGACAATGTTTGTCTTGTTCTCCAAACAATTTAAATGCTTTTGATGTATGGCCATGGGCAAAACAATTTAACGGGGCTTAGGCTCCTCGATGCGGTACAAGGCACTAGCCCTCATTTTGAATGGTAAGGTGTAGGGAAATACCTCTACACACTTAGTTATTATTCGTTTGTTTTGTTAACTTCTCGTCGCCATTTTTCCGGCGCTTAAGTTTTACAACCTAAGGTTAAACAACCTCATTGTATGTAAATTGCAACACCAAGAATATAATGACCAAATTTGATCATTGATGTGGTCGCACCCGCTCTATCTCAAATCCTTTAAGTAGTATGACTTTGTATATATTTTTACAAGCGCCAAAGACTACTAGAGAGTTAATGTGAATGTTAAAGTTGGCTTAAATGATAAGGCATGTATTACACCTTGAGCCATTTTATTCGACATTGAAACTCATTAACGACTTGGTGAACAAATCTTTGTGTTTAAGAAACGAAGCAAGAGATTTGTGGAAATGTCTTATTCATCATTGAATTGGTAGGAGGATTACATCATTCTTGAAATGATAACTAAGACAACTACCAATAATGTTTGCTTTCCCTGAGAAGCTTCTAATTACAAGAAAAAGTAAAAGTACTTCTTAAACATAGAACTTTCGAAGGTTCGTACCATTTCATGTCTGTCGATGGGTTCTCAGGAAGAGTGGCGGTTGTAGGCTCCATTCAGAGTGGCCTCGGCTACCATGTAGGGTCCTTCCCAAGTTGGTCCCGGCTTTCCCACGGTACTCTACTTTGCTTGCCTTTGTTGAGGCGTAGCACATATTCTCGAGTGCTTGAAAGTGGAAGGTCGACCGCTTTTGTTATAATAGCCTTGATCTTATGTTTGTGTATTGCTTCTCGGATAGAGGCTATTTCGCCTTTCTTCCATGGATCAAGGTTTTCCCGATCCTTTCGTCATTTGAAGCATCGTATGTTGCCACACGCCCGTGTGTACAATTAGTTCGAAGGATGACCGCTTCGCTCGTGTATGTTAGGGTGAAGGGGTTTCACCATTGCTTGACTTAGGTTGCGTCCTATGAGCCCATAATACTGAGAAGCTCATCCACCCATCCATGATGAGTTCGCTGACCTTTTCTCGATCCCTTTGACGATGTCTCTGTTTGTAACCCCACTTGTCCGTTACCTCTGCGGATGGTAGCGGATGTCCAAGACCGCTTTATGTTAAGTCCTTGGCAGTCGTAGAAGACTCCTTGACAACCGCTTCCGTTGTCGAGATATGATTATATGGGGCACTCGAATGCACACAATGTGCTCCCATACAAACTTCGATCGATCTCCCCTGGATTGAGGCTAGGGATTTAGCTTCCACCCACTTAGTAAAGTAATCGATTGCTACCGGAAGAATTTGACTCCTCCGGCGCTATAGGCATAGGTCCCACGATATCGATGCCCCACCGAGAAGGGCCATGCGGATGTCACACTTGTCATGTCTTGCTTGGCATCTTTGGAGCGTTTGAGTGTATCGACAAGCTTCACATTTGAGAATGATTTACTGCTGCGTCCTGTGCATCGAATGCCAATAATAGCCCAATTTCATAATCTTGAGACAAGCGGCGGGGTCTGCATGAAGGCGCGGGATCGCCGTGGACTTCGGAGATAATGCTCGTTGCTTGCTTGGGTCCCACACATCTTAACTAAGGTGATAAAATGACCTTCATATAGGGTTTTCCCTATTAGCCCGTGCATCAAGGGACTTAACTTGAACCTTCCTTGCTAGCTTAGGATCTTGGGAGAAGACCACTTATCAAATATTCCCTATGGAGTCATCCATATCTCTCCTTCTTCGTGAATCACATCGCCAACTTCTTTGCGAGCGATGGATCTTTCGGGAAGGACTTACAAGTACTTCTTTAGTGAGATGAGTGACGCCATTGAAGCTAGCTTGCTTGGTGCGTCTGCGCTTCTTGTTACGATTCCTACTGAACATGCTTGATGGTGTAGGATTCAAGCTTTCCGGCATCTCCTTTGTTTTTCCAAGTCTTTGTTTGATGACGGCTGCCTTGCTTCATAGGAGCTTGTCACTTGGTTTGCAACCAATTGGGAGTCTCTGAAACAATGAGAGCTTTGACCTCCATATCTTTAGCCAATCAGATCTCCGCTAGCAACGTCATTACGCTTCATTGTTTGTGGTTTGAACTTAAAGCGAAGAGCATATGTGTGCTCCTTCCCGTGGTGACCAACATTAGACCGCTCCGGAACCATCGGATTTGGATGCTCCGTCTGTATAAAGTTTCCGGTCATCACCGCCTTGGCGAGATTGGTTTGGGCTCTTCCTTTCCTCGTCGGGGCTCGGAAGGTGTTTCTACCAAAAGTCTCATAGAATTTGCCTTTAATAGAGTTTAGTCCTTTGAACTCTATTTCATGCTCTCAAGCTCAATAGCCCATTTAGCCACCCTTCCGGACTTTTCGGGGTTCGACAAGATTTGTTTGAGTGGCTTATCGGTTAAAATGTGATTGGATGGGCACGGAAATAGCGTCGAAGCCTCCTTGCTGCGTAGATTAAGGCGGTATTAACTTCTCGGTGTTGGGTAGTTGATCTACGCTCCTGTGGGACCACTAACAAAGTAAATGGGGATGCATCGTTTGTCTCGTTACGCCATAAGGATTGCGCTAATACTTTCCATTGAGGATGCTAAGTACATAAATAACACTTCGCCTTTGATTGGGTCATGGTGTTGGAAGGATTCGATGAACTCCTTCATCTTACGAAAAGCGACCTCGGCATCGGCTCCATTGAAAGTTTTCTTGTCCATGCATCCTTTGAGTGTTTTGAAGAATGGTAGGGACTGTCATTGCCGACAAAAAACGGCTTAAAATTGCTAGCTTCTATTCGGGCTTTGCACATCTTTTAGACACTTAGGGGCTTGAGATGCGAAATTGCCTTGACCTTGGAGGATTAGCCTTTATCCCACTTGGTGATCAAATGCCCCAGAATTGTCCTCTTCCACACAGAAGGAGCATTTCTTAGGGTTCGACTTCATGTTAATCGCCAAGTCGGTCAAATGTTTCTGTACATCGAGGAGTAGGTCCTCCTCTGTCTTGCTTTTGATAACCATGTCGTCAACATAGGCTTGAGATTTTTGCCTATCATTTGTTGAAGGCTTTATCTACGAGACATTGATAAGTTGCCCTGCATTCTTCAATCGAAGGGCATCTTTACTGTAACGAAGAACACCTTTGCTTGTGTAGAAGGTCGTCTTTCCTCGTCCTCCTTTGCCATCGGATCGATGATACCCCTTATAGGCATCTAAGAAGCATTTTAACCGGAAGCTTGCCAAGGACTCTACCTTCAGTCAATTTACGGTAGGGAAGCAATCCTTCGGGCATGCTTTGTTGATGTCGATGAAGTCAGCACATGCGCCACCTCAGTCGCTCTTTTGACCGATCTCGGGTTGGCAACCCAAGTTTGGTATAACTTCCTCGGGATGCACCTTGTGTGAGTTCGTCAACTTTTTGCGGTGCAGCGTTTTTTCGGGGCTAGGCCTCTCCTTTTGTTTTATTGGCTCAATGTGTTTGTACTCATTGAGTTTATGCTCCGTTCAGAAGGGCTGTCCGTCTCATCGGCAATGTTCTTGGTACCCGACTATATAAGGTGAGTGTTTACGTGCGGGATAAGGGTCCTTCGCCTATGGTGATTTCAGCGTGCTTCTCCCAAAGGCCATGAGTGCTCGCCGGAGAACCCTACTAGTGGTGTTTTCGAGTCCACCATTCGTGAGCGTATGAATGACTTGAGCTTTAGGAAACAATGCTCATAAATGATCTCGCAGGAGCTTCCACAATCCATATATGCTCGATTCACCTCCCTGTTTGAGATTCGTACCCTGATGACCACGGGGTCAGTTGAAGGTGTCTGCCCCAAGATGTGAGGGAAGGTTATTTCCCCTACGCTTCCTAGCTCTTGATGCGCTTCCTTCCTTTTCAAGGTTGGATCGTGCACTGTGTACCATTAGTATCGAGCTTACGTGGGTGTAGAGTCCTTCTTGTTCCCTTCCATTCACCTAGTTGGGTGTCGGAGAACTTGTCCTTTCCCTTTTGATGCCTTTAACCGGATCGCTAATCGTCAGGACCGCGCCTCTTCGATCCTTCTTTAGTTCTCTGCGGTTGTTCGTGTCGTGTCCATGGTCTTCATGGGCCGGAAATACTTGGACATGTCTCGGCTTTGCTTCGTCTTTGTCATCCGAGGTGGTGGATCGAAGGACTTAGCGGCTTTCTCGGTAGCGAATCTCCACAGGGATTTGACTAAGTTTGCCAAGAATCCGTGGTTTGAACCTTTTTGTATGGGTGAAGCGATCTCTATTCTTCTTCTTGTTCTTGGATCCTTCCCATGAGGACCCACGAGAATTTTTGAAGCTTCCTTTTGCTCTATCAGAGCCCCATTTCTCTGCTACCTCTTTGGACTCAATCCGGTGTAAGCCTTCTCGATCGGGGCCTTGTATGTGTTAGGAAGATCGGTGGATAGGAACTCCACCAAGCTTCGAGTCCAGAAGGCCATGTACAAAACCGAGATCCTCGATCTTCGTGCAACCCTAAATTTGCAAAGTTTCATCAATATACACAACGAAGGCCTTGTGCTTTCGTTGTCCCTTTGCAGTGGTGTGCGGTTAGGTGAGTCTTGGTGTACTTCTTCTCTTGGCTAAAGTGTAACGGAACTTAGCCTTAAGATCGTCTAGACTTATAATGCTCCCCAATTTCTATCCGTTCCACCATATCCTCGCGGAGTCTCACGGCGTGTAAGTGAACATGTGGCATGTTACGGTGCATGACCCACTTTTGCATCTTAATAGCGCCTTGAATAAGTGGAGGAAGTTATCGGGATCGCCTTTCCCATCGAGGTGCCTATGAGTAGGCATCTTTACACCGTCGGTGGGGGTGATCTTGATCCACTTCACGAAAGGTGTGCTCTAGAGGTTTCGGCATGGTAAGGGTTGTATGGAGGTGGATAAGCAGTGTAGGATTATACGGGTTAGAAATGGCGGTGTGTGGGTAGGGTAAGCAGTAGAGGTTGATCTGAAGGGTTTATACCCATCGATTGTGTAGGAACATGTCCATAGGGCATTTCTTTAGTAATTACGGTTGGGAGTGAACCATTCGGAGGGTAATTGTTGTAGGTTTGAGCGGTGGGTAGGGTTCATTCCGAAGGGTGGCGATTCATGCCGGAGTATGGAGGAGGACCCCGACACTCGAAACATAAGAGGGAGTCTACTGGAACCCCGTCCCTTCTCTTCCTAGATGGGCGCCTAGAAGAGGGGTAGGTTTACTCCTCCGTTTCCTACTGGGGTTGCTTCCTCCGTTGGAGTTCTCGTTCCTTCTTTCACCATGCATTCTTTCCTTCTTCCGGATCTCCTCCGGGTCCTTCTTCAAACCCAGGTCCTTCCGTTTAGCCTTCCGATGGAAGGAGAACCATTTCACAGGTAGAGCCCCCACGCTAACGAGGTTGTGGCCTCTCCTCTATTTCAATCTCTTCATCATACTCCTAGGCGGGTATTCCAACTCTCTTGCATTTCGATGATTGCAGACACCCGCTTTGTGAGCCCTAAGTAAGGAATCCAAGGCCTCAAAGTTTTCCTCAACAGGCGGGGCTAATATCGGGGATAGGGTTAGCGGATGTTGAGGCGTGATGTACAGAGTAGTTTCAAGCGAGATCGTGTGGTAAAGGTTGAGGCCGTTATGGGGCGAGATTATTTGTGTTAGTTGTGTTGAGAGGGACCGGGTAGAAACACGGTGGAGGTGTATCTTCTCTTCCGGTTCCATCTTGGAAATGTAGTGTAGTTGGTTGGGGTTTTAGGAATGGGTGATTACGGACTAATAGTAGTGGTCCCACGGATGGTGCCAGATTGTACAATAGATTGCACTACCGGGCTTGATGAGGATCAAAGTAATGAGGGTGTATGTTCGGCCAAGACTTGCCTTTCACCGAGAATAAAATATGAAACACTACGTTAAGTGATTGCAGGGTAGGACCCTACGAACCACCTCCGGAGTGAGAGTAAGTATGAGCTATGGTTGTTTAAGTGTGTGTAAGTAAAGAAATGATTGTGAAATGAGCATACCATAATCCATTGCCCGTCCAACCTATTTATAGTGAGTGAAATAGGGTTGAGAGCACTTCTGCATGAATGTCGGAGATCATGGGGCGTCCATGATTGTGGGTAACCGCTAGGGCTTAGTGACCCGTTCTCGGACTTGACGGGAAGCCAAGAGAGAGGAGATTGTGGGTTTGACCAGTCGAGGTTCCTTATCCATTGTTCCTTCGTCGGCCATACCCCAAGGGCTTAGGGCTTCGGACGGCGAATTCCCCTTAGGTAACCTTCGTGCTAACGAATGGTTTGACGCCTATGAATATTTTAGAATCCTAACTTGGGCCTTCGTATGGAAGGGCTTCGACACGTCTCAGAGGAGTGTCCTTCGAGCTACTCGGAGGGTACATCATCAACAATTATTTTGAGATGGAAGGAGTCTTATCTTAGGTGTAATTTTTACATGTTGACAAATCATTTTCATATAAAAAAACTCTCTCTCGACTAAACGCTAAATTTGATCATTTTTAATCCTTAATTCGATCTGGTTTACCTATCGTAGTTAGATTAAGCTTGTTGTTATATTAAAGGGCTAAGTTTTGCTTATCTTTCAAATTTTTGTTGGAATTTGTACATTTAAGATAGTAGTGTGGTATTGGACTTAATTATAATTTTGTGTTATTTTTTTTTTTTTTTTTTTTTTGATAGATTAAGGGCTTGTTTGTTTACTTTTTCATTAAGTCGTTTTAATTAACAAATGACTTAATGTGAAGGACTTCACTTTTATCACTTATTATTTTAAGTCATTTATTTTGATTAAGTGAAAAACAAACAACTTTTTATATTACTTAATAAATTAAGTTTTTCATATTAAATCAATTAAGTTGCATTCAAACACGAATCCAATTTATATTGAAAGTTCTTTTATTGCAAATAATACATATAACAATAAAAGCGATTACCACTTCAAGTTTTAAAGAAATGATGCCGATATAGATTTTGTAATGGAACAATATAAACACATACTTTAATACATCAACCCCTAAATTGTTGTTGAACCACTAATAAAGGAAATGAGTTCGTGATAATATGTTTTACGGTCACTATAATAGTTTGTCAAAATAATTGTATACTCATATACAAATAATTGTTACCTTTAACTCAAACTAGCATAAATTTATGCATCCGTAATTTGATGAAATTATACTTTATTGCCATTAGATGTGGGTACTCGGTTAGATACCGTTGCCGCTAGGCATAGCTACTCGGCTAGAAAACATTAGTCTCTTTTTCTTTTGTAATGGCGTCTATTTTTACTTATTTTTCAAAGATGCTACGTATGTTCATTTCTTTCGTTTGGAGCTTGTGTTTATTTTGGATATGAAATAGTTTGGATTGTTATTGCTTAAACTTATGTTAATTTAAATTATTATTAATAAGTACAACAATTATCGTTAGAAAAACATGTAACCGAATAACATTTGCTCGCTTAAAATCTGATAACCTGGTCTTTGTCGCATTCGCGGGTACCACGCTAATTCTCACACATAGATACGAGATAATCGAAATTAAATTTGCATTAACGACTTTTATAGCTGTTGATACAAAAGTTGGGTGTTCCTTATTTGGACTCGGTTCTCGTATCAATTAGACCTTTGATGCTTGAGACTGCGCACTAAGAAAGCAGAAAACACCGTTAGGGCTTATCGTGGGATTGTCTCCCACGATTATCCTCGGCGTGAGAGTAAGTGTCGGTTTTAGGGTTTAGTGGAGAGTTAGGTTTTGTGATCGTACCTTTAATGAGGCCGAGATGCCCTTTATATACACACGAAGTCCTTGTTGGTTTCGTGTTCGCAACCTTCGCGTATCCCTCTAAGTCGGTTGATTGATACATATCCCATAAGTAAGAGATATCCGATATCAAGATCATAAATAACCGGGTTTGGGCATTCGTGAGCCCAAACCGTTACGCGTAGCCCACTCGTCTTGGGCTCGAGTGTTAGTAGCGTCCATTGGTCGGGTTCATGACCGAATGCGGACTATCGTCATCATGTCCCAGGTCTAGTATGCGAGGTGGAACTGCGGATGCTAGACTAATAACTGTAGCAAATATATTCCTCGAGGCGTAGCGGTGGAAGCTGCAAAGGTTTCCGCCTAGAGAAGATATAGTGAATCCAGGCTAATTATGTCAAATATATCCTTTGTAAAATGTGAAAATGGGTGGAAGGTGTGTCACGTCGAGAACTCATATCCACACGTTTAGAGATAGTGGGGTCAACGTGTCGATCATCGCACGGAGGTGGAACCCTATATAGCTGCCGCTTCCCTTTATCGTGGTTATCACGGTAAAATTATTTCCACCATTGTTAAAGAAAAAGCTCAAAATATCAACCAACCCACAAACTTTTAAAGGTAACAGTAGCAAGCATTCAAAATCTCATTATGGTTCGTGGATTAACCGACTTCTCATCCGATATAACCGAGGACGAACTTCGTGAGTTCACTTTGGATTATTATATCCCTTCGCGCTACATCCGAGAGTTAAATTGCGACACGTCGATAGCGGATTTCCTGAAGGAAAGTGGGGGTGTACGCGTTTTTCAATTTGCAAATCAACGTGTGCCTATCTCCTTGTTATTGTGCGACGTTCTAAATTACTATCGCTACACATATCCCAATCAGACCTTGTATAAGGCGGACAAAATAACAAACTTCGAGGTGAATTGCCGTTTGTTAGCGATTACCCCACCATCTATCTCTTCCGCGCGTTTTACCATACGTCGTGGTCAAGCGGGTGGGTTTCTTTTGCTTAGCGCAGGACGGCTGCGCATGTTATCTTGAGAAATTAGGCGGCTTAGGGCGGGAGAGAAGTTTTTCGGGTTGATGAGGCGTTGTTCCCTTCGGGCTTGACTTATACCCGAGTTCGCCATCAAGGATGGCGCCCACCCTGGAACGTATAACGCAGATGATGCGGAGATGATAACGCCAATCGATTCCCATCAATTCCTATCCGGAGGAATTTTGGTGCTCATGGGCATCGATCGCAACTATTTCGATAGTCCGACGAGGTGCCAACCTTCCTAGACGCGAATGACCGGGGTGGGTGCTCGTCCTTCCTTCTCCTTTGCTTTATTAGTGTGAGCATTTCTTTTCGCCTTTGTATTTTATATAACTCTTATTGTTGTTTGTTTATTGTTGCGCATAGATGGACTTGTTCAACGTTGTTAAACAGCAAAACCCCGCCAAGTCACCGTGGGAGTATGCCTCCGAGAGAAGGGAGGTCCCATTTTGGATGCTACTGCGGGCGCACTATTGAGATGAATCTGGAGGAATCGGGGTGGTTCCCCATTGTCTTGGAGGCGACCCTGCTGCAAGCATGCCCACCCAGTGGCACTCCCGAGTGGAGCTTTCACGCACGTGTCGGGAAGCGTGGGGTCCTCGAGGCACGGCCCGAGAGGAGGCGAGGCCAAAGAGTAAAGCGAAGAGAGTGAATCCAAAGCTAATTATGTCAAATATATCCTTTGTAAAATGTGGCGTGGGTGGAAGGTGTGTCACGTCGGCAACTCCTATCCACACGTTTAGAGATAGTGGGGTCAGCGTGTCGATCATCGCGCGGAGGTGGAACCCTATATAAGCTGCCGCCTCCCTTTTCGTGGTTATCACGGAAAATTATTTCCACCATTGTTAAAGAAAAAGCTCGAAATATCAACCAAGAAACCCACAAACTTTTAAAGGTAACGGGCGTGCGCATTCAAAATCTCATTATGGTTCGTGGATTAACCGACTTCTCATCCGATATAACCGAGGGCGAACTTCGTGAGTTCACTTTGGATTATTATATCCATTTCGCGCTACATCCGAGAGTTAAATTGCGCACTGCGTCGATAGCGGATTTCCTAAAGGAAAGTGGGGGTACACACGCGTTTTTGAATTTGCAAATCAACGTGTGCCTATCTCCTTGTTATTGTGCGACGTTCTAAATTACTATCGCCACACATATCCCAATTGCCTTTGTATAGGCGCGACAAAAATAACAAACTTGAGGTGAATTGCCGTTTGTTAGCGATTACCCCACCATCTATCTCTCTTCGCGCTTTACCATACGCCGTGGTCAAACGGGTGGGTTTCTTTTGCTTAGCGGGGACGGTGCGGTGTTATCTTGAGAAATTAGACGCGCTTAGAACCCGGAGAGAAGTTTTCGGGTTGATGAGGCGTTGTTCCTTGGGGCTTCGACTTCTATACCCGAGTTCGCCTTGAAGGATGGCGCCACCTCGGAATGTACAACGCAGATGATGCGGAGATGATAACGCCAATCGTATTCCCATCAATTCCTATCGGAGGAATTTTGGTGCTCATGGGCATCGATCGCAACTATTTCGATAGTCTGACGAGGTGCCAACCTTCCTAGACGCGAATGACCGGGTGGGTGCTCGTCCTTCCTTCTCCTTTGCTTTATTAGTGTGAGCATTTCTTTTCGCCTTTGTATTTTATATAACTCTTATTGTTGTTTGTTTATTGTTGCGAGAGATGGACTTGTTCGGCGTTGTTAAACAGCAAACCCCGCCAAGTCACCGTGGGAGTATGCCTACGAGAGAGGAATGTCCCATTTTGGATGCTACCATGGGCGCACTATTGAGATGAATCGGAGGAATCGAGGGTGGTTCCCCATTGTCTTTGAGGCGACCCTCTGCAGCGTGCTTGACCAGTGTGGCTCCCACTGAGTGGAGCTTTCACGCACGACGTGTCGGGAGCGTGGGGTCCTCAGGCGGAGAGCCGAGGAGGCGGCCAAAGATTAAAGCGCAGAGAGCGCTGGTGGTGATGGCGCGAGCTCATCCGAGAGAAAGCGTCATGTCATTCTTGATGCGGAGTCGTCATCAAGCGATGTATCGCCCCCGCAACCGAGACTACTCCCCAAGTAAGTATTGTCAAGCACTTATCTCATTCCCTATTTAAATAATCACTAATTCTCTTACATTGCGTGCGATGTTGAAACCGTTGGGGTTCTTGTTGAGCGTTCGGGATTAAATCACCCGAGGCGAGTCCGCTCACGCTAACTTTTCGAGCCAAAGAACCAAGGCGCCAGACGTTGGTATCCGGGATGTGCCCATGGACCCTCTTGTTGAGGGCGGTGTTGGCTGCTGCGCACCGAGGCTACATTGGTTCTTGTGACTAAAGTCAAGGTATTCTAGGGAGAGTAGCGAGCGCCGCTAAAAGGATAAGCAAATTGCTGCTTTGGAGGCATGGTGGCCGGTGCTCGAAGCAGAGGCGGCGAGCTCCTATGCCAAAAGACTTGCTGAAGAAAAGATGTCGTTACTTACCCAAGTGAGCCAGGAGCGTGCCGCATTAGAGGATTATAAGGCTACTTGCTTCTGGGCTCTGAAATATTTGGAGAATGGGAAGGACGAGCACTTCTCTCGGTTGGAGGAGTTTCGTGCAACCTTGGGAGGCTTTCTGGAGACGCAGGAGATGAAGCTACGCAAGCTCAGCATCGAGTACGATGAAGAGCTATATCCTCAGCTGGTTTCCACGATTGCTGAGCGCAGGTGGCTCATCAGCCATGGTTTGCGTCTTGTTGTCCTCAACACTTTGGAATCTCGAGAGGTGACATACACTTTTGGGGGTGTTGTTTAGTGCGCGTTGGCGCGTGGCAAGTCGGAGGCCATAGAAGAGCTTCATGAGAGCGGCATGTTGACAGTTCCTGCCGCACAGGTGCCCGGGTATAATGAGCGTGCCTATGATGATCTGGTCGTTGCGATGAAGAAGATGAAGCTGTTGGAGCTTCCTCAGATTGCCAATGGGCGCGCCGGGATTATCCCATAGGTTTGATTATGGAGGGTTAACCTTGGCCCGCCACCCGTCGATTATGCAGAGGCGCACTGACTACTTTGAAGCTTTGACGAGTCACGGTGCAAGTGCCTATCTTTGCTCGCCACGCGATATCCTTAACCCTTCAAGGCTAAGAAGGAAATCCCTTTGAAAGAATCCTTAGAAGCCCATGCCATGAGGCTTGCCAAGAAGAAGGCGTGAAGGAAAGGCCATTCTATGTGGTCTTGGCGCAACGATCTCCCGAGATCCGACGGGTACCTGTTAGTGTGGCCACGGTATCTCGCCAGGATTCTGATCTATTAAAGAGACTTAAAGAGAGGTCAGACGCCGCGCACCGTCTTGAGCTCATCTCTTAGGCGTTGTAATAGTATGTAGGCTATAGCATCTTTGTAGATATCCTTTGTATGAACTTGTGGTCCATAATGAAATTTCCCTTTTTGTTGAAGGTGTGTTGATCCATATGCTTTATCGAATGTGGTTGCGATTATAATGTTTGTACTTAGTTATCTGTCTTTGCATAAAAAACATCCACGTTGTCTAAGAATCCAACGGTTATATAAACGCGACAAGTATATGAAGTCCATAATTATGTATGAAAATCATGATTTAATGTACTTGAAACATAATTTCTAAGTACTTGTATCATAATCGTGTATGGTGTGATATGCAGCGTACTGTAAATATCATATCAAGGAGTCAAGAGTCTTGATTCCTAGTTTGTTAAACGCGCACAGTGTGCATTGTTGCGCATCCATCGTGGAATGCACATTGAACTTATTCCAACGTCTTGAGAATAAGGTGTTTAACAAGGATGCATGATCCGATGTTGATGGGTTTGCAACCCTCTTACTCAACGAGTTATTTAGTAGGTTTACTCATCCTTTTACCATCGTGGGTTTTAGTAAGTGCATGCACGCCATGTAGGCAAAAGATAATATAATAACAATGTTGAGACATAAATAATACGTCAATAACAAAGTGAAATGTGTCGTGGAGTTAGCTAGAAACCGCGACGCTTTATTAATACTTGCAAGTTTTGTAAAAAAGAAAAAAGACATTTGCCTAAGTAAAACAGAATGTAAATACACGGATACTTATTGAGCACTTTACTAAAGTGTGGGGGTGTCCGTGCGCTGGGCCGTAGCCTCTCCTAAAGATAACATCGTTTGAGATTGCAAATGTTCCATGTGCTTGGTAGCTCACGACCATCCATGTCACGCAGTTTGTACGCGCCCTTTCCCAATGCTTCGATGACCTCATAAGGTCCTTCCCACTTCGGTCCAAGTTTTCCTGTATCTTCTTCATGGCTCGCATCATTGGCGCGATATACAAATTCACACAGTGCGAATGAGGTGCTTCGAACTTTAGCATCGTAGTATCCTTTCATTTTGACTTAGCTCGCCTCACATATAGCTGCGCGTTCGCGCCTTTCTTCCAACAGGTCCAAGTCTATACGCCGCTCATCGTCATTGGTTGTGACATTAACTTCGGTAGTACGAATAGTTGGCATCCCAATTTCGGCTGGTATAACGGCTTCTGTCCCATAGACAAGAGAAAAGGGAGTGTCTCCCGTGCTAATTTTGATTGTCGTGCGGTGCACCCACAAAACATGCGATAATTCCTCCACCCACCTCCCTTTATGTTTGTCTAAGCGTGCTTTAATTCCTTCCCCCAGACTACGATTTGCACGCTCGACCAAACCATTGGTTTGTGGGTGTTTAATCGACAAGTGTCGTTCAATATTTAGTTCTCGCACCATTCCTTGAAAGGGTTGTCACAATTGTTTTCCGTTGTCGAAATGATCTCCCTAGGTAATCCAAACGACATACAATATTCTCCCAAACAAATCGTTTTACACGATTACACGTGATTGTCGCGACCGCCTTTGCCTCAATCCATTTAGTGAAATAGTCTATAGCCGCAATAAGGAATTTCGGTCCCCATCGCAGCGGGGAAGGGGCATGCAATGTCGATACCCCATTTATAAAATGGCCATGGCGACGTAATAGGTGTTAGCTCTGTTGTGGTCGGCGTGGGATGGGTCTATAAACTTGGCGATCGCCACACTTTTTATCAAATCCCGCGCGTCACGGTGCATCGTAGGCGGTAGTATCGACCATAAGGCGATGCTACAACGGACCGTGGTCACGAGTGCATCTTGCATGAACCGCGTGGATCTCTGGTACGTGTCGCGAAGGGTCCGACACATCGAAGCCATGGTTGTAGAAATGAGCGTCGATATAATATACCATCTCAAGTTCAAACCTACGTGATGTGCGACGTATTCGTCGGGCGTCCTACGCTCTTGGGCGATATGCTTTTTCTTATAAACTCGACGATGGGAGTCATCCATGTAGGACCTTGCTCTTCTATCACCGTGGATATCTCCATTTCTGAGATGGATTTGCTCTTAAAAGTCTCCACCAATACTTGTTTTGACAGGTTCGCAAAACTTGTGGATGCAATCTTGCTCAGTGCATCCGCCTTTCCGTTTTCCCCTCTAGGAACTTGTTTGATGGTAAACCTGTTGAAACCCTGTATTAGTGACTTGGTCTTATCGAGGTATTGAACCATGTTTTCCTCTTTAGTCACATATTCACCCAACACATGGTTGGCTACTAACCGGGAATCCACAATTGCTTCTAGGTTGCGTATGCCCATTCGAGCTGCAATGCGTAATCCGCAATCGTGGCTTCATACTACGCTTCGTTGTTTGTGACTGTGAATTCAAAACGTAGTGCGTAAGTGAATTCCATTCCTTCTGGATCCGTGAGGATAAGGCTGCGCTGACCCGTCCACGCATAAAGATCCATCCGTGAATAGGATCCATGGTTCTTGTAGTTCCACCTTGCTTTGTGAAGGTGCATCATCGATGATCTGGTTTTTGATGATGAGGTGCGCTAGTATCGCCCTTAACCGCGATCGTGAGTCTGTAGGAGATGTTATGCTCACCTAGCAACACGCTCCACTTTTGTAGTCGTCCCGATGCGTCGGGTTTGGAGATGACTTGCTTGATAGGTTGGTCTGTGATCACCGCTATTGGGTGCGCCTGGAAGTACCTGCGCAGCCGTTTGGCGGCGAATACTAATGCCAAAACCAACTTCTCCATTGCCATATAGTTAACCTCCGTTTATCTTGAGTGCTTTGCTTACAGAATATACCGGTGTTTGTATTGAATTCCTGTCCGTCAATAGTACCGCGCTGACTGCTCCCTGGGTTAGGCGCGACTAGTGTGGGAAGTGCTGCTATGTGTTGTTTAAGCTGTATAAAAGCTTCTTCTGCTTCCGTAGTCCAGCGAAAGTCTCCCTTTTTTGTACACTTCTTGAGCGTTTTGAAGAGGGGGAGTGACTTATCCGTTGATTTGGACAAGAATCTGTTCAAACCGGCTAATTTGCCATTCAGAGACTGGACTTCCTTCAACGTCGCGGTGAAGGAAGTTGGATGACGACCGTTTTTACGGACACGGTTTAATGCCGACGGCTCTATCAAATATCCGAGGAACATGTCTTCAGAGCGTAGAAGGTGCATTTCTTAGGATTTAACTTCATATAGATCTTTGTAGTGTCTTGAATGTTTCCTCGATGTCGCGCACCAATTCATCCTCAGTATGGCTTTTTATGACAAGGTCGTCAACATAAACCTCTAGGTTGCGGCCCACCTGTTTTTCAAATGCATTATCTACCAATCGCTGGTAGGTGGTGCCTGCATTCTTCAAGCCAAAGGGCATTTTTGTATAACAATAGACACCTTGGCTTGTATGGAAGGCCGTTTTTCCTCATCTTCTTTAGCCATCGGATTTGGTGGTACCTTTGTATCGTCTAAGAAACATTTAAGTGAGTATCCGCACAAAGATTCTACCTTCCAATCTATCTCGGTAGTGGGTATGATCTTGTGGACATGCTTTGTTGAGATCCGTGAAGTCCACGCACATCCGCCAACTACCATCGCTCGACCATCACTTGGTTGGAAAGCCGGTCATGGTAATAGACTTAGCACATGATACCGCATCCACAAGTTTATGTACTTCCTCCGAATTGCTTTTGCGCGCTCTATAGCCCGGTCGCGCTTCTTCATCGTCTTCGGGAGTATCCTTGTCGGATTCTCAACTTGTGTTCTCAGAATCGAGCGTGGTACACCGGTCATGTGCTTTGGTTCCCATGCAAAGATGTCCGATTCTTTTGCAAGAGTGCACACACGGCCGCCCGCCTTTATCGACGGCGATCCCGATTGATACTTCTTGCTCGGGTAATCGGGATGAATTGCGACCCTCGGGTTTGATACTTTAGTTGCGTTGTTCAGGATGTGTTCCGTCTCACATGTAATCGTGTTACATTCTCCAGGTGGTACGGTGGTATTGTAAAGAGTAACAATGCCCCCTCCACCGGGAACTTGAGCATTCCATGTGCTGTAGACGGTACCGTGCGTATGGCTGATATCTCTGGCCTTACAATAATGACATTGTATGGCGAAGGGGATTTGATCACCATAAAGTTCATCCAGGCTGTAACGGAGTGTTCCTTATTACCAACACTGACGAGTAGGCGTATTTGCCCCATGGGCCATATTTTTTCTCTCGTAAAACCAGTCAATGACGTCATGGTCGGGCTTAAGCGACCGTATCTCGGTCGCGATCGCTTGAAACAATGTTCATACATTATATCTGCGGATGCTCCTCCATCAACATACATGCGGTGGATATCGTAACCCCGCATTAATTTCGATGGTAAGAGGTTCTACTCTGCGTTGTCCATGACCAAGCGGGAAAGAAATTTCGCTTCCACGGAAAACTTTGGCTAACCTTCGCCTAGTCTTTCATTGCCATGATCAGTATCATGTAAATGGTATCGACCTTATCTTTGGGTGCTTCTTTTTGTTCCCGTCTTTTGCTTATCTTTCCCATCCTTGATGCTCTTAACTAAATGGTCCAATTTGCCTTCTTTACTAGCTTATCAATTAGTTGGCGTAATTGGACACACTCATTAGTGGTGTGGCCCTTCATCCATGATAGTCGCATATCCGTTCCCCGCGCCGCTCTTACGGGGTGCGCATTGGTGGGGTCTCGGGAAGTTTGCGCTACATTGCGAATATCTCCTTTGGAGTCTTGGTTAGCGGGTATACTTGTCATTCTCGTCCGCTCCCACGACCGCGGTAGTTCTTGTTGCGGTTGCTACTCGGTCAATGGATTGTCTCTAGGTCATTCTTGTGACCTATAGTTTGAGTAGCCTTTCTTCTTTGTCTGCTGCAGCAGCTTCTCCTTGGATAAAGGACCTCGTGCGTTTCATAAGTTCATCAAAGGCTTGGGGGACCTTGTCGTTCAACCTTTTGATGAGTTCTGGGTTATTGACACCGTTCATGAACCCTAAGATCTTTAGTATTTCGGGACATGCCTTGACATGTATGCATTCGTCTTTGTAGCGTTCCACATAAGCGCTTGTAGATTCCCCGACTGCTTTTACCTCGGCAAGTTCGAAAGGGTTTTGGCGCATTTCTTCCTTTGAATAAAGTTCGGCAAACGCCTCCGTAACTCTTCAAAACCACCAATGCTTCGTGGAAGCTTCTTGAACCGCCGCGCATTTCTAATGTGGAATTGAACATGTGGCACCACGAGTTGTGGCCAATTTTCGATGGTAGCGGTGACTCGAAAATTTTTAGGTGATCGTCCGGATCACTGTTCCATCGTAGGTTTTCACATTGGCGGGCATGCGCTCTTATCTTTTGAAAAATCGCCGATGCGCCGGTGAACGCATCCACCTTTTGGCGGCGCGAGGGAAGAGACATATCTTCGTCCTCCGGTTGCGATATCTTCTCTGGACTTCGGTGTCTGTTTCTCTGTCCTCGTTGTCGAGGAGTCACCGGAGACGAGCTTCCTCTCTTTTCGAGCTTGCCGTTGTCCTCGGAATCCGAGCTCGAAGAGCTTTCACTGGGAGTGTCGTCGCCCAAGTCTCATGGACCCTGCGGCTACCAAGCCTAGCGTGGACATTGATGCGCCGTCCATCATCTTCGTGTTCTCCCGGATCATGAGGTCGGTTGCTTCATCGCTTTCAACTCTCCTCCCGATCTGGTAAACACCGGGGCCGACGGTTGTCCCTCGCGCCTCTTCCTCCGGTGACGATGGGGATGTCTCATATTCGAGTCGAAGTTGAGTCGGGCTTGTAGGCTCGACTTGACCTCTTTTCGCTCCTCTTGCATGAGGCGACCAAGGTTTCGTAGTTTTGAGACACGAAGTCACTTGGCGCTAGTTCGAGCGCGACTCCTTCTAGCGGTGTCATTTTCACCTCTAGACCCTGTTTCGATCGGTAGCGTCTGGCGGGGTTGTGAGGTTCGTTTCGCACCGATTGGAGGGAGTGGTAAGGAGGGGCTGTTGTGGAACTTCTGCTGTTGGTGGTTGTCGTAGTGGCATGGGTTGTCCCGTGCGTGGTTCCACCGTCGTGAAGACCCGATATGGGCGACCTTGGTTTCGGGTCGCACTGGTTGTTCGAGGCCGACCAGAGGCCGATTCGCTTTCACGCTTCTTTCCTTGTAGGTCACTATGTGATCGCCGGCTTAGGTTTCCGTGCTTTGTCATTCTAGTTCATAGTGATTGGTCCCACGGATGGCGCCACTTGTTGATCTGAGTTGGGCGTTCGCTTATTTGGACCCGGTTCGTATCAATTAGACCTTTGATGCTTGAGACGCGCACTAAGAAAACAGAAAACATTGTTAGCTTACCGTGGGATTGTCTCCACGATTATCCTCCCGTGAGAGTAAGTAATCGGTTTTAGGGTTTAGTGGAGAGTTAGGTTTTGTGATCGTATTTTAATGAGGCCGAGATGCCCTTTATATACACACGAAGTCCTTGTTGGTTTAGTGTTCATGCAGGTCGGCGTATCCCGCCTAAGTCGGTTGATTGATACATATCCCATAAATAAAAGATATCCGATATCAAGACCATAAATAACGGGTTTGGCGCCCGTGAGCCCAAACCGTTATCGCTGAAGCCCACTCGTCTTGAGACTCGAGTGTTAGTAGCGTCCTTTGGTCGGGTTCATGACCAGAATCGCGACTATACATCATCAATAACCGAAATATAATCACTGATAACTCTCTTATTAAATTTTGACCAATATAATTATATTGATTGATATTAAATTTGCATTTAAAATTATTGAAAATGATTTGAGCCATACTTATGATTGACTTCATATTATTGTACAATGAACATTAATACTTGTACCTTTAAAAACTTTGTTATATATGCATTTTATAAGAGCAAGATAAACTAACAATTTTATTTTACTGCTTACTTTAATCGCAACATGTATGAATGTGATTATTTGTGTCCAAACATCATTGGAATAACAACACGTTAATCACCAATAAATTTAAGAATACGAATCCAAAGATCTAAAATCAATGTATCTTCTAAGAACGAAAAGCCCACATAAAGTGGTAATGTTAGCTTTTGACAAAATTGGTTATTACCCATTTTAACTAATCAAATCGGAGTGAGAGATTCTCCAAACGACACAAGCCAACAACTCTTGTGAGCGCCATATTATCATTACGATATAATAAATATTACTCCGTAACACGTTAAGCTTTGGTGAGAGAATATAGTAAACCCACACTTTCCAACCTCTACTCGATGTAAAAAGCACCCAAACGAGAAATTTAGTGAAAGGTAAGTCGATTCTCTCTATCTAGTTATCCGAAATATAGTGACAAAAGGTCAACTGAGGTTTTAAAAAAAAACTGTACGGATTTAAATTGCGAATCAAAACTGGGCAAGTAACAACACACAAGAGCAGGCCTCTAAAAGTTTTAGACACAACAACACAGCTTTGCGCAACACTACCAGAAAATGTTTGGAGCATTCTGTTACAAGCTAGCTATTCATTCTCTTTAATCGTCTCTTTTTTTTGTGGCTTCTCTTCATATTTGTCTCAACAAGACACCTCTGTACACTCGTATTCCACTTGGATTCATGTACTATGATCACCTACTAGATTTCTAGATACTAAACTGTAGCAGAATGTTCCTATACTCGGTATGCCTAGCTCCCATTTGGTGTCTCTTCCGTCCCCTGCAAATTAAACACCATCCTAGTAACAATTAGTCACATATAGACACAAGTCTTTTACCTGATAAATCGGTAGTTAACACTTAACACAGAGTTGTCAAATATGACAAGATATACTTCTGATAAGCGGGTCCATAAAGAGTGGAACAGGAAATAGCTTAAAAGCGAAGGTGATAAGCAGATCCTAAGTTTGACCAATATGTTTTTTAAGTAAAAAATATCATTAATAACACTCTTGCCCCAAAAAATGGATTATTATTGACGTAACTTAACTTGAAATTATATTTGATACATATGTTTATTGTGGTGACTTTCATTACGTTCAATGTGAAAGGGAGGCCTTTAAAAGGAACCTAAAATGAACTGTGGTATTATAATGCCAAATCATGGCTTCATTACTAAAGGTGAAAGATTAGTCGCTTGTAGATCCATAACTTTTCATTAGTGGAGAGACATAAAAACATCATCGTTTTTTACTAAGTTTCAAAGAATCTTGTACCTGAATTTCCTGGAGCAATCTATCGAGTTCAACTTTGATTTCAGAAAAGAAGGGCGCTTGCGGGATCAGTTTCCCAACATCTTTGCATCAATTCCAAGAGTTTAGGGTTTGTATTTGTGGGAAGATCTGGCGGCGTCCCTGATAGAGATTAAATATAGCAGTATCATACACTTGGATCTTCATCTCAATAATTAAAGAGGATACAAATGTTTTCTATCGCTTCTCCCTTGACTTCAAATGTCGAACTTGTATTTAGCAATATCAAAATTATCAACTATTTCTCCTACAGTGTGAACAAAACATCTTGTCTAGCTGTCTTGTGTCTGCGTTTGTATAGAGTTATTGCTATCTCCTCATAGGCTAAATATATCCGGCTCACTTGAAAATTTAAACTATATCTGATCTGATATTTAATAGTCAAGTATGACAACTAATAAACAAATCAGAGGATGCAGATATTAATATGTACATATAGGCGATTTCCAGCTTATAATCTATACTTCAAATCAACATGTTAGGGTCCACTCTTTCAGAAATAGATACATTACTCCCAACCTTATTTGCTGATCTAGCAAAGAAAATAAATGGAGGTATTAACCCTATAATGTTTTGAAGTGAAAGTGCAGACCCTGAATTCCTTGAAATGTTCATGTCAATAATATGAATCATAGAGCTGAAATAGGCTAAAGCATATGCCCTTTTCGTACAGTTGCCCTAAAAAATTTAGAACGGCAATTTTAACTATCACACAATATATCTATCTCACATGTCCTAAGCAGGACTTGAACCCACAACCATTTGGTTGGGGAGCTTCTCACACAACATGGGATACCATTCGGACACAAGCCCTTTGAAATTAGAAAGCAGTGGATCAGACCTCCAAAGTTGAAGTATAATCTTTTCAAGAGCAGGTCATAAAGTGTTATATCAAATCATACAAGCTGTTGCTAGCTTAATAAACCTTTTAAGATCAGTAAATAATTGATTCTATAGATAATTTTAAAACAGTTCAGCTTATATGAGGTTAAACCCGAAACTATTTCAAGTTCGAACTTTGACAAAAAAAAAATCAATATTAGCTTTATTGAAACCATTTAGCAATGCACAAATCTAATATGTTATCACAATTTCACTTATTTACAGACTTGGGTCATACCAATCAGCACTTTCCAACGGTAAAAGTATTTAATTGTAGTCTATGGACATACTAATATTACATATAGTATTACAAACACGCAATGGTCTCTCTCTCTCATATTTGATTTGAACTTTGTTTGGTATTAAACATGTTTTCATCTCGACTATTCTACTTTCAAGTCGTTACCAAATCTCCATGTTTTCTATTGTTTCTTTAATCCATATGCAGATTGTAGAGTCATCTCTTGAAAAAGAAAAGTCATAATAAACCGCCTCAGTAAGTTATGCAAGTCTTAGGCTTCTATAATGAAGTAATATTCTAATAAATTATCTTTAGTGCTACAGGAAAATTAATGAAAACTAGCCTCTTCTGTAAACTATCTTTACTAAGAGCTAGATGTAGAGAACTGACCTGTCTTACTCCCAAGGCTGCTTGTAATGGTGTCATGTTATCATAAGGAATCTATAACACAAATATATTTTAGTTAACACTTGACAATATAATATTAAAATTCAGCTAACAACAGTATCAACAAGTGAGAATTAAGCCTTCTTTCATTTACATTAACATTTCAACCCCATTATGAATCCAAATTACCTTGGCTGTTACAAGCTCCCACAGAACAATTGCAAAACTGAAAACATCAGCTTTCTGATCATACGGTTGATGATTTATAATCTGAAAAATAGGACAATACAGAAAAGATGTCATCAATCGGATTGTGCTTAAAGGAATGACAGATAGATACATTATGACACTCCATCTTTTGTGAGAACTAATGTATAATTGATGTTGACAAATATGTGTTCCTCGCAGATATAAGTGTCTCAAATTCTCAATCTTAAAGCCCCATCCAGGGATGTTGATGATACAATCATTTCACCCCTATCCAACTCAAATGATGAAAATAAAAGAGCATTAAAGAGAGACCTCAGGAGCCATCCATCTATATGTTCCTGTCTCTGCAGTCATAACTCCTCTTGATTCTGAAAGCGAGCAACCCCAAAATCCGCCACCTTTACAACCTAAGGGAACATTAACAAACTGAAGTTAGAAAACTGTGAGAGTATAATGTAACAGCCCTGTCAATAGAGAAAAACTAAGAGAGTGCGTGCGTTGCTTAAGAACTCCAAGGAAAATTTCACAATTTTAGAGATAATTCCTTTTAAGCCCACAATACCATACAAATTTCATACTCAACTTCAATAATATACAAACCCTATTGCTACAACTCGACATGTAAGTGTTTAACTTTATGCTAGAAGTGAGAAAACTTTGGGAGTAAGGTTATTAATAGTGAGGAGCAAAATTTGTTTTATATGGCTCACATCTTTCTCCACTAATATCTCAACACACCTATTACCTGCTTCTAGTACCTGTGATGGGTCACTTATCCTCTCTGGAGATGAAGGATATAATATATAACTTGAAAAATGTCTACAAGGAATATCACTGATTTTCTTCCATAATGAGATTCGCAGAACATAGCAAAATGACAACTACATGGCTAAATAGAGAAGGTGTACCCTCTAAACAGAATTTATATACGTCCAATAAAAGCGTCACTTTCTCCCAATTTATACGTGTTCAATGTAGTTACAATATGTTAAATGTATCATGAACTGAACCAATCAACACATATGAGACATGATGAAAACGTAAAACCAGCATTTAATCTTGATAAGTAAACTCTTTCACCCTTGATACTTGCATATGACATATAACCGGTTTTAACCATTAAGTATTTATATGATAAGATAGACAGGAGACATACATTATCACTGTCCATAAGCAAGTTTGCAGTCTTCAAGTCCCTATGGATGATATTGCTCTTATGCAAGTACTCCATTCCTCTACAAACGTCTATTGCAAACTGCACCAACTGGGAAATTGTCAAGGTGTTATGGTTCTTATGTAGATATTCATAGAGGCTGCCTCCAGGCATGTATTCTGCAAGCAAAAACAGACAACGATGTCCTTAGAATGTGAATTATGTGGTCAACAAAAAAACCATGTACATGTTTTCTAAATACACAAGCTAAGAGAGAATCTAATGTGAATATTGAACAGCAATGGTGACATTAAAACTATACGGTATAAAGGGACAAATTTCGTTTGTTAAAGAGCGACAATAGCTGTTCTAAAGAAATACAACCATTGGTACATCCAACTAGGGGTGGAAACGAGCAGAGCCGCTCGTGAAAAGCTCGGAGGGATCGGATCGCTAAAAAACTCGAGCGAGCCGAGCCTAAGCAGCGAGCCCGAGCCTAAATTGGAGCTCATTTGATAAACGAGCCGAGCCCGAGCTTTATATACAAAGCTAGACTAGGCTCATGAGCCTAAGCGAGCTTTAGTACATTTTGTGTATGTATACTAACGAGCACATTAACGAACTCAAAAAAATAAACGAGCTTGAACACGTAAGCTCAAGAAGCCAAGCATTTTTTATAGGCACATCACAAACGAGTCGAGCTCGAGCTTTATATATTATACCACGAGTCGAGCTCGAGCTCAAATCTTAAGGCTCGAACCGAGCCGAGCTCGAGCTTTCTAAAATATAAACAAGCCGAGCTCTGCACGCCGGGCTCGGCACGGCTTGTTTCCACCCCTACCTCCAACCATGTTATGTCTGTTTTAAATGACCGGTCAGATAAACAAACTACTCCGCAAGAAACGTTTTCCATATGGCTGTTAACTTATTTATAAGTTTCATATATATTTCACATATAACTAAGTTGCTCCACCCAATCAAACACAAATTGTATCTTACACTATCATGTTTGCAGAAATATATCATCTAACCTTCGGTTCCCGTAACCAAGTTTTTCTCTCATTCCTTATGTACTTTTTCTTACTTCATCCATACTTTTTGACTTTTTCTGAAGTGTGTATATGATCGAATAACCCTTCGTATTGGATTCAAAAGGCTTTAAAAAAGGCCAAAATGTACTTGTAGGGACACTAATTTAAAGCCAAATAAGATGAGAATATGTATTAAGTAGTGTAAATCGAGATTAAAACTGTGTGAAAACTTCTAACAAAAACACTTGGTGGCAAGTATTTAACAAATAAAAAACAACAGGTTCAGTACCTGTTACTATGCACATGTAAGGTTGCTTTGTACAAGCACCAATAAAACGAACAACATTTTTATGTTGGACCTCCCTGCAATAATAAACAAACCATGAAATTGTTAGCTGTCCCCAATCACAACAATCACAGCAGAATATGGTATAATGTAGAGATGTTGCACCTCATAAATATGTGAATTTAGTTCATTAAAACTCACAAAGTCCAGAACACAGCTTCACTTATAACTCGGAAATTCCAAAAACTCAGTTAATAGTTTATGAGGGAAAAAAATAGCCTGCTTAGTAAGAAATTGATTATATGAAACCATGTTGCAACTTAGACTCTCTAGAGTGACACCCTTGTGCACCAAGCATGTCAGCCTTGCAAGGGTTAGGAGAGAACTTCTGATATACGCATATAACAAATATACATTTTTGTTCTTTGATGAAAATAACTCTGGTACACATATAAGTATACACACACACATATAAAGGGACACACACACAGGAAAGGGGGATTGCTAACAGTATACGGGTAACAATAAAAAGAAAATTAAAGGAAACCTGGCAAAATAAGGGTATGTTTGGTAGAGAGAAAATCAGTGAAATGAAATGAAGCAGAGAATAGAAATCTAGAGAATAGAAATCTGTAAAGAATTTGAATGCATTCTTGTGTTTGGTAACAATCAAGACTTGACCCCGAGAAATGAAAAAAAAAAAATACATCACGTGAAAGGAAAAAAAAAAAAAAACACACCCTTGGAATAAGCAGAAGAGAGCTTTGTAAATTAGAAAATTTGATACTGTAAGTAATCATCAACCAAAGAATCTCATATATATAATGGGGTCATAAGCATAAACTTGGTGTTTATGTAATCTGAAAATGAGAGAAAATTCAAAATTTTCATAACCCAGCTTGTTAAAGTTGAGACTCATGATCCTTTTCAACAACAATTAGTGATAAGCAAATCAAGGATAATGATCAGTTATACAACCAATTGATCTGAAAGTTGTCAACTCAAATATGAACACAAATCAAACTTGCCAACTACTCCGTAACAAACTGTGATGGGGTGAGGTAGAAATATTTGGAGGTGTTTATGATTTGTTGTGTCATTTGGAACTCAAGTGATGTTATTTTATAGCAAAAATATAGAGAATTGGTTCTCCGCTCAAAAGAAGGGGAATGTAGAGAATTTGAGTTATGTGTAAATGCAATTCTCAGGAATATGAATTCACCGCTTTTTATTCTCTAGCTACCAAACAAAGGAATTTTTATTTCCATTTCTTTGGGTTCATTTCCTCAACCAAACATGCCCTAAGAACAAGGAAGTTACCTGAGAATGGCTACTTCATGGCGGAATTCATCCTCCAATGCTTCATTCAGCGTCTCAGATCTTAGAATTTTAACAGCAACATCCTGACCAAGATACACTCCTCGGTGCCTTGACAAAATTAACAGGATACAGATATTAATCAAGATATTGACATGAAAACCAATGATATATAGCACAATTAAACTATAAGACACAATTGACTTACAAATCACCACAAGATCCAGATGCAACTTTTTCCCCTACTTTAAGTAATCTTATATCTATCTCTGTATCTACAATATTGGGTGGAGCAGCTAGTGCTCTCTATGCCTGATTTTGAGCGTGAAGAACCAGACCATGAACCCTGCAAGGTAGAAGGTAATGTAGTTTCAGGACACATGCTGATATTTATCCGTGTTATATACAGCTTGAAAGAACGATGATATATATAAACATCAAACTAGATCCTTTGACAGACAATTGACAATTCCAATTTACTTGTACGAATTGAAAGGAAAGATTTAATCAGTCAAACTTTTAAAACAGCCCGCCATGCCTAGCAACCTATCATTAGATATAATCTTATAGCATAACATGATAACAGCTGGTTTTAGTAGAAAGCACAAATAGTAAATATAAGCAGAAAAGCAGTGAAAAAAAAAACAATCTCAAACACCTCCAAAAGACGTGGGCACTAATTTAAATCAGTAGACACTGGAAGTGATGGTCTGAATAAGATTTTACTATCAAATAGTCATCAGCAAATGCACTCCAAAAGATGCGTACAGATTTGAACATTGGCAAAATCATACACGTGTACTTTCTTACTATATATAGACCATAGCCTAGGCATCGAATTACTCCATACTATAATCAGAGACAAACGCAAATTGTAGAAAGCATTAATAACTGTAACAAAATTAGAAGATCCAGTTACCAATAAATGGAACTTTACAATCACAATGTACCATCAGAAGTAATTAACACCAAAACGTAAAGATAAATGACCGAATCACTTCGAAATGTCCAAAATCTTGAAGAAATGGTGTATCAAAAAATTTACTAAATACACAAAATGACTGGACACGTTTAAACAAAACTAAAGCAAAATAATGTTGAAGTTAGGTAGAAACAGAAAATCTTTTTATGGTTCTTTCATAGATTTCTAAGTATTTGTCGTATACTACAAAAACTATCAAATTTTGTTGGAACATGTATCTGATTCCCGGTCCACTACAATCTCATTAAGGAATTTGGCATCCATTAGAGATGATATCAAGGGAAATACTCTACCAAAAACTTGGGGCATACTGCTGATATTAAATGACTCCATCAAGCTAGAATGCTCTTAATGTTTATATTGGATTCATATCGGAGGAGAAGCCTACTAGGGCTTGGGATATTCTAAACGAGGTCTCGCTTCTAAATCCCGTAAGCTGCAACTTTTCGGGGGCTACCCGCCGCAACCTTATAATCCATATGGTGAGATCTTTATATTAAGGCTTCATTCGTCTAGTGGATTCGTTTGTGGAGTCCGGGATTTACCTCCCACGTCACCGAAGGTGGCTCCTGTGGGGTTTCCCTATATCTGAAAGAGTAAATTGCAAAAAAACTCCATGTGGTATGTCTAAATCTCGCAATCCCTACCTTTTTGAAAGTGCAAGCGTCATCCATGTGGGAAACCTTTGGTGAGGATAGCGTCCCTGCCTAAAGTGAAATGACCAAAAGGCATGGACGATATACGCACCAATGGTTTTATGAGGGACCACGCCTCCACTTTCTAAAAGCGAGGATTGCACATGCGATTTGGACATAACATAGGGACTATTTTGCAATTTAATCTATAATCTATATCTATAATCTATAATCTATAATCTATATCTATAATCTATATATATAACTATCTATAATGCATTTGAGACTTTTATAAATAGAAAGCTTAATTTTTTAAGCTTACACATGTTACTATATTTAGTAATTCATATAATTAAATACTACACTACACTAATTGTGTTATAATGTACATTAATGACACATTAAATTTTAATATTAAAAAGGATGTTACAAACCTACAATGATACAAGTTTTAAAGTTCTAAATTTTATCATATACATTTAATTTTTACTAAGTTCAAATGAATATAACTATGAAAATCTATATTTGTATTAATATATTTTACGGAAATTTAAAACACATTTAACTTTTAGAACTATCAAACCGGTAAAGCTGTCATATACTAAATATCATTGCATTGCATCTCGCTAAAGGATCAAGATCGACAAAAGCGATATTTGATATCCCGCCGCTTATGCGGGTACCATGCTAGTCTATCTAAAAGATGAAACTATCCTACCACTACATTTAATAAACCACGACATGAGTATGTCATAGATTCCTAACTTTTCAAAATAAAAAAATAAAAAAAATCATATCGATTAATGCATGTGGTTCATATACTCCTAAGGTGTGGTCAATCTATACTTAATTTCATATGTTGCATTGTGATCTTTTGCCTCATCCCATTAAGTTGGTTTCTCGTTTCGAACACCTCACTCTACCCGTTGATTAGTAATCTCATAATGGTTTTACATGGGTGTAGGATGAAAGTAAATATATCCCTACTTTGTTTATATTTTTTTTATTATCATTATATATTTAAGATTTTTGTTTTTTTATAATTTATGTTTGGTGGGAGACAAAGGAACCTCAACCGCGTAATGAACCATCTAAACACCGGACTACACATACCTCCCACAAGACCCATAATACTAGCCTCCATGATTCTTTAGATATCGTTTTGGGCATGTGGTCCAAGGAGTTCTGACTAACACGTTGAAGCTTAGGACCTCTAATTGAGACTCTCAAACTCTTAATGTTAAACTACCAAGAGGGTTTAAATTGAATTTTATGGTAAGGTATCCAATATTCCAATAAGGTAATATAATGAAAGAAAACATTCAATTGATTTGAATAAACTAGTTTTAGAGGTAGAATTTTGCATATGTCCTCTGGCGCCACAAAACCTCGGCTTTTATACTGACTCAAAAGACTTCTAATGTTCCCAAATATGGATGATCTTGATAGCAATATAAAAAATTGGATGGAAGACTCTTATCGGTCATTAGTTACTCATTTGTGAATAGTCGATGTCTCGACAATATATGTGGTCGCTCATACTTTACCCATTACCTTTGAACATAAATCCTTGGAATGGGTAATTCTTATGTTAAAGAGCATGGTTGTTTATGTCAATCATTATGATCTAAGCATCATTTTTCCTATAATGTACATGCGTCTCGCGCTCACTACCTATTCATACGCTTTTATACTACTTTCTCTAAAAAGATGTCATGTTCAAGTAATTACAAACACGACTCGTAAAGATGGGATTGGGAGCCCAATTATTGAGAGGTCCAAACATTATTTTGTCTCTTTAATTGAAAACCTCCGCTCTTGAAAGAGTAGTGGGATCTAGCCATTATAGCAATATATTAGTATAACGTGTCAAGGAAATCTCACATGCTAACTCACGCAGACTTGTCTTTGCGCCTTACACGGACTTGTTATTCATTATGTTTAGCGTTTTCCGTGAGAGAAACAAATAAAGATATTGGTTCTTATCTCGTGTCGAATCATGTAGTCCATCTTCATGTATAGCGAAATCAAATATGGGTGAAAAATATCACACACAATTTATCAATTTCTTCGTACTTTTCATCATAAAACTTAGTTAGGTTTTAGTTCTTGCTTTCATTGCATCCCATTTTAGGTTCTATAATAATTCTCCTTACGAGCGATTTAGTAGTTAGTTATTATACATCAAGGAAATCCGCTCATCATATTCCAAATTAGATATTGCATAACCAAATGACCTATATGGAATAGATGAGTCTCAAGATCGTTATTGTTGGATGTTTCATATAAGCATTCACGTCTATATCCACCATCTTGTATTTGTCCTAATTATGTGGTTGTGTTGGCTATGAACTCCTTATGTAGGAACAAACTAAAGTTGGTCTTATTTCCCAGTAACTTTAAGAGCATCCTCAATGTAATAGCTAATTATCAAAGACTTGTTTTCTTTCTGAGCTTTGCTACACCCTCCTACTATTTCCTCCTACAAATCCTCCTACACACACAACAATATTATATAGTTTTTTCCCACTCATTCTCTTTGTATCCAAACCGTCATTTCTGACAAGTGTCAGCATCGTGTGAGTAGGCACATTTGTAGGAGGCTTTTGTAGGAATGTTTAGCATTTCTCTTTCTATAAAGCTTTTGAGTTTTGATCCAATGTATAAAGTCATCAAAAAGTACAAAATCAATCAAAGGGGTTTAAAATAAGAAGAAAGAGGTTGTGAGATTGCACCTAAAGTTTGAGGTTTATCAATCTATACCCAAAAAGCTTTTAACTCCAATAAGAAAAGGCTTTTAAAACGCTTTTTGTAATAGTATATAGTCTTTACAAAAGATCCCATCGAAGATGCTCTTACAACCTTTTTTAGTCACTTGTAGATATTTTGCTCATTTTCGTCTAGTTTTTTAACAAATATTAATCAAAACAAGGTTTTTAAGATCGGGATCCTACCTAGGATCGTTGTCTTTGCGAGAGCGAATTGGAATCTTAAGTGACTACTATAGTGTCATTTTCTTATAGGCGTAAGGTGTTGTAAAATTATGCAAAACTACATATTATCATATATCATATTTCATGAAAATGTAGGTCAAAATTATGACTATGAAGTGTTTAATACAATTCGCCTCTTGTTTTTCATATTCTACAAATCTTAATACATAAATTTGTAGTTTTTTAGCTTGTGGGTCGAGAAAAGTAAGATCGGATTCTTAAGATCCTATGGTCAAGAACGGGATCTTATTAAGATCCTATCTTGCAAAGATCCTACGTAGGATCGGGATTGTTTTCTTTTCGGTGATCGTAAACCGTAAGATCCTAGGATCGGGATCGGGATGACGAGATCTTAACAACCATGAGTCAAAATTTCCTTAGTAATGTCTTGCAAGTTGCAACCTTATTTTTCTAGAATATACACTTGAAATAAGAACATCACATAATTGCATAATAAAAGGTCACCAAACTCACAAAACCATTTCGCATTAATTCCTGGAACCTTGTGTCTTTATTAGCCACTTAGCTATAAGCAAATCATCCATAATTACCATACCATATCCATAGATAGCAACTTTATTCCAAAAAATGAAACAAATGCCAAACATGATCATGGTAACATGCGACGTATGACAAATGAGTGCCCGGCGAGAAGATAACACCATGATTTGTGGAGTCGCCTTCATATTAAAGAGGGCTACGTAGGATACAAGTGAAGTATCACAATGAAGCTATATCCTAATAGCTCCCTTCTTCACTTGAAGCTTTGTCACGGAGCTAAGGGTTACTCAAGGTATGGTATAGATTATACGCGGAATTTATATGCCTTTTTGGCTATTAATTACCTCCCATGACTCTCTCATCGCTAGACATCAAGAATGTCTAGTCTTGAGGTCTATATCGAACAATAATTAACGGCTATAATGTTTAAAGAGCTATTGAAGTGTTTCATCGCGAAGGCGACTTCCACACAATTAGCACACATGAAGTTTGAGGGCTACAATTGTGGTCAACTCCATGTAGTCATAAACCATTATGGTTCAAAGACTTATATATTGCGTAAGATGACTTCTACACAAGTTGGGCACACACGATGAAGTTTACAAAGGCATTCTTGTGGTCTATATGGTCGAGAACCATGAACCATGTGTTTTGGAAGTAGACTATGAGGTTAATAGTAATCCAGCATGAAAGCATGTTAGGATTACCATAACATAGGGCATCACATTACGACCTCCATAAAACATACTGGTTTACTACTAACAAGACTTACATGACACGACCTATTTTTATTCTTTGCACAAACATTGTTGTCCCATATATACAGCATACACTTAGGCCTAGACAGGATACTTGCTCATGTGCGGAGAATTTAAAACAAACCTTCACAGACATATATTATAATCAATATGACCAGAATCATACTGAACACTTCAAGCAGTGTTAGATATTATGTACCTCACTCCTAGCAATTGCTCTCTCCATTGCTGCCTGTAAAGCCTGTGATTCCTGACCAAAACATAGCAATAGTCAGATCTCAGCACAGATGATACTCAGAATGATCCTATCTAGGGCACACAGACACAACCAAATAAAATAAGTCACACATATTATTAAACCATTATTTTTTGGGTTCAGACAAGCAAGTAGCTTCCGCATGCAAAAGCAGCATAACATGAAACGAAATCATAAAGGGAACATGAAATTATGAATGTTATAATTTACGACACCATTAAGAGCAAGAAGTACCTGGAGAGGCCATCCATCAACCACAAACACATCCAAGGAATAACCATCAGTTGTTGAAAACACATGTGCTTCACGTATGTTGAGTCCTATGTCAGAAAGTAACGCTGACAGCTGTTGGAGAAAGTAGACTGGTTAAACCAAACATCAAAAACAGCAAAGATAATAGACAACAGAAACATGACCAAAGAAATTGATTGATTCGAGAAATCTAAATGCAGAAAAAGTGCTAGAACTAGAGCATCATCTTGTCCTTCACTCAGATACCTGACTGAGAAGCTTAGGCTTGTCAACAGCTGAAAATATAACTTCATGAATTGGCACATGGGAATCATCCTTCCTGTGAAATATTCACCACAGGTTAACTAATTTCACTTTGAGAATGTGCACAACATTGGTGTCCAATATTAGAGAGGGATAGCAGTGATAAAATGAATTGAAAATGCAATAGTAGATCAACTAAAATATAAGAAGATAAAAATGCTTTTCATAAGCTCTAATTTAACCAGGTTTATATTTGGAATTCCATGTGATGCAGTTTCATGTTATCATGCAATGATGTGCAGCCACAGATCTGGGACATAGTAGCTTGCTGCAATTAATGACACCTTAATGTCCTTTATTGCAACCTTCTATAAGAAATGCTTAATATATGGAGTCCTCAAATAGAAAGGTTTAATTATGAACATAGAAAGATACATTCATTTTTTTCTAATAATAGCAAAGGCACTCTGAAATTTAATAGAATTAGCAAAGTATTTCCATTTTTACCAATGTTTGCAACGTACTTCAATCTTTATATTTTCATTTTTTACCAATGTTAGCGCGTACATTTTGGACCAATGTTAAAACACACTTTAAGGTTGATTTGCGACAGATTGCTAACAATTGTGACACGATGCAAGGATGTTATAATAATTTGCGGTAAAATCAAAATATCTAGTTATTTTCACCGAGATTAAACCAATTACAAAATAGAAAATAATGAATATTACTATTTATGGTAGAGGAACTGAATTGAAAAGCAAAACAAAAAATTCTATCAATAATAGGTTTTCATTAACCAAATCCTTGTTGTGAATTAAATTTTAGATTAAAGCCTGCTAAATGACAACCTATAAAGATACATGGGACTTCAGCAATATTTATTTTACTGAGGCAGCCACAGAGAACCTACAGTCATCATTTTGGGAACTGAAAGACCACTCATAGCTTCAGAGTAACATATTTAGCAATTATTAAGACTGAAGCCAGATCTGAGAGAGGATTATGTTGTGCTCATTATAGAGATACAAGCCAACCTCCCTCAATTTTACATATCATGGCTGCCTATAGATGAACATTAATGGGAACTCGAGAGAACATACAAAACATCCATAAGTAGCTTGAATTTATATTAATGATATATGAGCGTCATAAATCACAAAGAAAGGAATATGAAGCAGAAAGCTTCATGAAAATTACTGAAACAGAAATCTCGTTATCTAGCAAACCAGTAGTACCTTGTATAAGAGTCTCCGTCGAGATCCTCTTTATCCTTGTCAAGAGAGTTTCTTTTGACCTCCAAGTTTAGGTCCTCGAGTTTAAAGCACGGTTCAAAACCCATCTCACGGTTCCGGTCACTTTATAAACCAATTGGAGTAAGTAGCAAATGACATAAGTGTGCCAGTATGCACCTTTAAATGGTGAAACAGAGGAAAGAATAGCAGCCTAGTAATGCATTTTTCTAAAATATACCTGCTATCTGATACTGCAGGTCCAACAGTTAATTCTTGATGGTCTTCATCAGCATCTGCTCGAGCCCAGAAATTCTGCAATGCTCAATTGTAAGACCAATAAGATTAAAAAAGGTGCGAAATATAATTTTTAACTTAAAATAACGAGACCACACACAAAAGGGTTAAACAATCATTATGCAGCAGATATGATCAACAAAAGTAAGAGTCAGATTGGATATTTAATATGAAGTTCTGCAAAGTTGGGCAGAAAGATACCAAAATTGAACCCTGTCTACTAGTGGAATTTGCATCTATGAACAACATGTCGGAGAATTCTTCCCGGTTTTCTATCTAAAGCAAGTGATTCTTATAGTTTCTCATCAGGCTGTGATACATGATCATGCTCAGGCTATGAAGTTATAATACCTAATATAGTAATCGCTATCTAGAATAATTCATCAAGATCAATACTACACCTCAGCACATATAGCATGCCCCTAGTTAGCAAAGAAAAAGATTATTGCACAAGGGACGATGAAATGCCACCAACTTCTAAAAAGAAAGATAGGTTAGAACCATATTCAGATATGCATACAGCAATAGTAACTTTATCCAATAAACAAAATGCTTTGGAGCACATATTTCCTATCACATTGTACAAGAACAAAATTACTAGATTCAATTCCCATCAAAAGGTAAAACTAGACTTCAAATTTCCTTGTCTAATATAACAATCCACAAAACCCAAGTTCCTAGGTATATACTAATCCTCAGAGGTTAGTAACACAAAATCAGTAGCCCACAGTATTGACTTAAACCATTACCTCCAAAAGACGGACATGAAAAACAGGTCGATTCTCAGGATCCTTGGCCAAGGCAAGGAGCTTCTGATGCAGTAATACTTCTTCGGCTCTATCCAAGTTGATATCCAGCGCATAACTGGCACACAGATGCATCAGAAAATTGAAATAAATACTTAACCAAATTGACATGAATTTTTTGAGCATGTGTTATCACACTTTTTACTACCTAAAATACTAACTAGGAATAGACTTAAATTCAGATTCAAAACAGGAATTACATTACAAAATATACCAAGTCAAAACACAGTCACCAAAAGGAAAGAAGCGCACTCATTTAGCGTTTATATACCAAATTAAGCTCCTTAAGATCAAAATAAATGTGCTAGTGCCTAAATATAAATAAACATAAATAGCAAATGAATTAATATTAGTTTGTCATGTTTACTAAAAATACACAATCTAATAACAGAATATACAGTGTCACAAGTTCACGGCACCTTCTTTTGCACAGTATAAACTAATCAACCGCTAAATATCTAAAATAGCAAGAAAAAATCCACTTAAAACAGGAATCTTCAACATAAACATAATAAGTGAAACAAAAGCATATAAACCGTACACGCAAGCACTCATTTAAAGTAATCCACATAATTAATCACCAAATTCTATTCCCTATAATCCAAAAACAACTGTTTATTAACACTTTACCCTATTTGCATTATTAAGCTACCTCAACAGAAATTCCATGCACAATAAACTAATAAACATCAATCATAATCAGTAAATTAATGCTCAAAAAAATATCACAAAATACAAAACCTGATCACACACCTAACAGAAACGAAATTCAGCATTCACAGTAACCTCTTTGCTATCTATATCAACTGAGTAACTGATTATACATCAATCATAATCAATTAAATAAAGCGCCAAAAAAACCACACACAAACACCAAAACACAAACTAGATAACCTAAGCATACACCTAACTGGCAATCGGTTGCACGAAATACGAATTATCGTTAACCTCTTCGTTATCAATATCAACCAACAGATTATACACATAGCAGGTAATCGATTGAACGAAATTCACGATCAGATTTAACCTCTTCATTGTCGATATTAGCTAGCTTATTTTACATTAATCATAACGAATCAAATAATGCTCAAAAACACACACACAAACACCGAAACACACGCATATCAGGTAATTGATTACACAAATTCGAAGTAGCGCGTTATCGATCTCAACTAACTAGTTACACAATAATAGATATAAAAATGCACCAAAACACACACATAAACACCAAAACACACACTAACATAACCTAATCATACAATAAACATATAACCGATTATACATAATAATAATAAACAAAACAGTGCTTAAACAAAAACACACACCAACACCGAAGCACACACATATCAGGTAATCAATTACACAAAATTCGAACTAGCACGTTATCGATCTCAACTAACTAATTACACAATAATAGATATATAAATGCACCAGAAAACACACATAAACACCGAAAAACACACTAACATAACCTAATCATACAATAAGCATATAACCGATTATACATAATGCTTCAATAAAAAACACACACACACACAGAAACACACACTTACATAACCTAGTCATACACTTAGCAAATAAACGATTATACATAATGCTTCAATAAAAAACACACACAAACACCGAAACACACACTTACATAACCTGATCATACAATAAGCATATAACCAATTATACATAATGCTTCAATAAAAACACACACAAACACCGAAACACACAGTAAGCAAATGATCGATTACACGCTAATTTTAACAAATCAAATAATGCTTCAATAAAAACATACACTAAGCAAATAACCGATTAATTATAACAAATTAACTAATGCTTGAAGAAAAACACACAGTAACACCGAAACACACAGTAGATAAGTATACTACCTAGAAGGTAAGCTCTTGAAATGAGCGTCTAACTGGCGACGCAAATCATCAGGAGAAGTTAAAGCCTGTTGATTATTAGTCTCAAGTAACCGATTAAACACATCGTTAACTATCTCCGAAAACAAACTACACCGTGGCGGTGATGAACTCTCACCTACTCCTTCAACTAAATCCATCATCACTTCATTTCATTTTCCTACTACTGGAAAGTAGTTATAGCATATTTGTTTAACGGAATCAATCTAGAAAGTTTTGTAGGGGTAGAATGGTAATATTTGGGGGGGAGTTTTTGGAGTAGGAATGAAGAAAAAGGTTTGAAAAGTGAGTCTGGATTTGAAGAGGGGGTTATGTTATGTTATGTAGGAGTGTGTGTTTAGGTGGGAGTGTGTGAGAGAGAGTGGGTTATGGATAGGGTTGTGAGGAGTTTGTTGGGGGCGTGTGAAATGACGAAAGTGGGTGTGGGGTGTGGGGTGGGTTGGGTATTGATGACGGTGGTTAGAGGTGTCAATTTGTGCTCAAAATCAAAAAAATGAGTTAAATGAAGAATTTTAAAGATTTAGGCGTATTTGGACCTTCTTTTTTGAAATGCATGTATTATTGCATTTAGAAGTTTTAAATAGCGTAATCTAGCGTGTATGTTTTCGAACATTATATTGTTTTAAAGAAAACTTATATTTCATTTTTAAATATAAATGAGGTGTTAAGTTAGAAATTTATATCGTCGTTTGGGTCTTTTAAAGCGATTAAATATAACGTGGTAGTTTGCTGCTCTGCCTGTTTAAATTGCCGTTACCCATAAAATTGCTTGACCCAGTGCATGCGCCCGCTTGGCCTGCTTTTGCCACCTCTAATGGTGGTTAAATGGTTTATTATTTGGTTTTAACGTATGCGTGAGCGCATGTTATGCATGACGCAAAAGAACGACGGACTCGCGAAAGGACGTTCGGACCATAAATAATCATTTTGAATAAAATATGTGGGTTAGAAAGTCATTTTCATAAGGGTTAAAATCCGTTCTTTTTTAATGTCTTACTTGTCTTCCATTGCATATTGAAAAATCCTTATTATTTTTGGCCATGTTTCATGATGAGTTTTTTTAATATTGGATGAGATTATAAATAGCGTGAGTTGTGGCGTTGAAGCTGGTTAAGTCTCAAGTTTTAGCGTGAGACATGGCAATATATATATTTTTAAAGCGGTAAAAAGTATTTATAGATTTATAGTATTATATTTTATAATTATAGAGGTTACTAATAGCATTAGTATATCTAAGTCTAAATCCAAAAATATTAGTAAACGTAAACTCAAATCCCAAATATTAGTAAATCATTTAAACGTTCAAAAAAACTCGTCTTGCCTTTGCACTTTCGCGCGTTTTTTCACACCTCAACTCACGCCGTGCACCAGAGCCGTCTTTAGTGTATTTCGTAGCTTTAAAGTAGCGCGCCGTGACTTTGAGTCTTGTGTAGCGTGCTTTTTAGAACAACCTGATATTTTATATGTAATGTTTGTCAAAATTGTTGTTATAATTAAAAATAAAGATGCATATGGAGAGTGATGTTATAAAAAATCAAAATATATTATTTGATAAGCTGTGTGAGTATTTAATTTTCAAAAATTATGAAAAAATTATTTTTTTAATTTAATAATTTTGTTTGTAAACAAAGTTTTATATTTTAAATAGTTTATTTTTTTTCAAAAAATAAGCATAACCTATCAATAATATTGTGTGCGCCAAACATACCCATTGTCATGTTTGACGAATTTTAGTTGCATTTATAGCTTCCGATGGGTAAAGGTGGAACTGCGGCTTCTTTTTATAATGAATATTTTTTGCGGGGTTAATTGAAGTTACAATTTACAAGAGCGAAATATAGAATCGAAACTTTTACTTTTGTATATGTTTTGTAAATTTGTTGAAGCTTATAATTATGAAATAACATATGAGAACAAATAAATCAATTTGTAATTTAAATCATAAGGGTATACATGTAAATTAATATTATCAAAAGCTCAAACTTCTTTATAAGTTACTTTCAAAAAACTTTATATATAAAATATTAAAAAAAGCTTTTAATTTTATACGAAGAAAAAAAGCTTGGAAATTTATTGAGATAGGTGAATGATGAAAATGGGTACGAAGTTGGTTGGATATTGATGAGGTGGTGTGAAGGGTAGTTTGTTACAACTATGAAGAAAGAATTTATGGGCAATAGGAATTTAGGGGCATGCTTGGTGTGTTTGGTATCTCCCAATCGGAATAGAGGAATGGATATCATTTCGATTTAAAGTGTTTAGTATCGCATAATGACTATCAAAATTAGAAATGATATAAAAATAAATTCTATACTTGATAGGTATTAAAAGAGTAGTATATGATTGATTCATTCTCGGGCCCATCATTTCCTCTCACATAATTTATACTACAATTTTACCTCAATTTATGGTCATTCCTATTCTACCCCTATATCAAATCCATACCGATTATCAAACGTATAACGCCAAACGGGGTCGGTTATTATTCAAGAGAAATGATAGGGTGACAAGGTTGTTTCAAAGTGGAAGATGATTCATCTCCAATGGATAACTTTGTGTTCTGCAAGGGGTGTATTTAAATATTAATTTTGTTTTTTGGACATGATTCTTGCTTCAACTACTTCAATTTATTATTGCCAATAACTTTATTTTTATTTTATTTTTTTGTTTCTGCTTGATTATAGTATGTATGTAGGTCACGTTTGATTTGCAATATAAAGTTTTTATAGTTACGAGTTTGAAGGTCGGGTAGAATAGAAAAAATGAGAGTGAGATCCTAAACTTACGTGTAAGTGTTAGAAAACTAATGTTATTCTTGAACTAAAATTATGCTCCACTAAACTTTTTAAACTATGATTATTAACATAATTTCAACAGACTCTTAAGAAATAAACATTAAGAAATTGTCATTTCATGTGAAGTGAAAACTCGATAAATTAATAATCGATTAAACAATAAACACTTTTAGAAAATATCTTTTATAAATCATGGATTCACTAATTTATTATTTAATTCAAATCAATTAGTAATAACTTTTTTAGTTAATAAATTCACATAGTCTAAGTAATTTATAGAGTTTCCATTGTATATAGCATTGAGTTTTTTATTTTTTTATTTTTTATTTATTATTATTTTTTTTTTTTAAGTTTAATTTAATATGGCATATTGTTAAGTTGTTTAGTATATTCGTATATTTGTTCGTAATGCAATTCATTTCAAGTAGGTTTGAGCCATACTTGAGGTTGCATATTAAAGAGTCGTCGAGCCATTGAGTAAAGTGTAAGTATACCGTAGTGTATATGACTTGAGCTCAATTATTGCGAACTCAACTTGGCTCTTTGCTCTATTGCACCTCTAGTATTAAATGCTTAGAATCTTAAAATAGTATAGTATTGAAACTTAGCTAAATATACGTCATAATACATAGTTCACATAGATGATTTTGAATTTGTATTTCTAAAATTGGATAATTACATGGGCATGATGAATTGTTTCTATATTTAGTAGCCTATCTTCTTGAATTAGAAAAACCAGTTTTAGAAGTCTTTCAAGTTTGGTATTTTGATGATAAGAAATGATGTACATACGATTAGGTTAGCCGGTAGTTTGCCATAGTTACTAAAGGTCGGATGTGATATTTGCAAATGGATCTTCTTTTCAAAAGAAAAACAATACATCATTTAGAAGTTAGAACAACGCATAAGTTATGTTAGTATTTCTTCGTTTAAACACCAAACGTCTTGAATTAACCTTATTTTTATTTTGCATAATGCTCAAAGCTCGTAAGTCATACCAATAGTGTGAAAGTTTTGTCCATGATTCTACTTTTATTATAATCTTAGAAAGATGCGATGCGTATGTCGTGGCATGGGTATTCGATGTTAAATATTGACGATATTGTTATGATGGCAGCAGAGGGCGGTGGGGATGGAGTAAGACGGAGATTGTGTTTTGAGGATAGAGAAATATATGTGAAATATCAAATATACTGCGTGTGTTTTTATGTGTTTGTTCATTGGTGTATAATAGGTTTATATACGCAGTAGATTGCTTAAAAGTTAACGTTTGGTTTTAATGGGATGTTACAAGCTTTTAATGGCTATTACAATTATAGGTTGTTATAAATATATGCAATTTTTTTAAATGGGTTGGATTAATATGGTGTTATAATTTAAAACATTTAATTTTCTATAATGTAGTAGAGATTTATTATTAAAATAATATTTTTGATCTTAAAATTTTTTAAACTTCTTTATTTAAAAAGTCTTAAACCTTCTATAAAGTAGTATTGTAGTATAGATAATTATACAAACTTGTCTAGACAATTAACTTGAAAAGTATAAAGCATTCATTTTATATAACTAAGTTTTATCATCTATCAAAATTATGGATCTGGATCCTCCTTATTGACTGAGCATGAGAAGTAATGTTGTCTTAATATAATTATACATTTGAACTAAAATAAAATAAATGACTTACAATAATGTGATGTCTTATCATAACGTAGCATTACTTACCGTATTGAGTTAACGTACGAGGATCTTATCCCAAATTTGTGGTTACTACTTCTTATTCTTGTTTAATTAGGCACCTCTAGTTTAATTAGAGAACCTTGCTATTTACTCATTCCTTTACGAGAGCAAACATCTAATCTTGTCTTTATTTAGATAAAAACGTTATACATGCATGCTTAACTATTTTTAAGGAGTTTAGTGTCGCCATTTTTGACAAACACGTATGATTTTTGTCATTTACTAGTTTATAACAAAAGGGGTAAAATGGAGCTCTTTCCATATTAATATAAGTGGATTAATTTATAAGCTTTCTTTATCATACGATACTTATTTATCTTAGTTCATCTCATGTTATATATAGGATGACGTTGGTCCGGGAAGGACATAAAGAATGAGTCCCGGCTAGAGCAAGACCTTTCTGGGGTTGGAACAAGACTTTTTCGGGGCTGGAGCAAACCCTTCCAAGGCTGGAGGAAGACATTTCCTGGCTGGACTTATCCGATTCGGACTTACCCTTTCACAGCTGGCTTAGGCAATCTCAGGAAAAGGAACATTCTGCTTTCGCCTAAATGTTCTTCTTTTAAACGTGTTATTATCGCGACTCGTGACCATAGGATAAGACGAGGAAGCCACCTATAAATAGAAGATCATTCTACCACTCTACACTGTATGATCTCTCTCACACTAAAATACACACTTCTTTATCTACATCGATTTGATCGTCGGAAGGTGGTTAGAAATTGACGCCGGGCCCTTCTAACAGTTGTTCTTGTACAACAATGATTTCCATGCTTGGGATGACGTGAAACGACTCACTCTATCGTCAAAACTAGCCCGACGGATTTATGCTTCAACAATATATATATTTATCGATAGGATAAGAAACCTAATATGTGTCTTTCTCAAAAGACGTCTACAAGTTGCAACACATTTGCAAAAAGGCTTATCCGCAAAGATTTATTGAAAGTGATTTCAATGGTCTTTTGGTATTCTAATGCTTGCACGTTTTATTCACTTCGAAATTATTTGATTCTTAGATTAAATAATTCTTACATGAACCAAAGTTTCATATACAAGGTGGATTGATTGGCCCACTTAAATGCATCACAATTCACAAGTCATGATGCATGTCGAGGGTTCCGTAATCACGTTTCAAAATACATCAATTAATATGTACCAACAAGCAAAGTTGCTCGCGCGTTGCTGCGAGCTTTTTTTTGTTAAATAGCCTTATGTATTATACATTCTATTTTATTCTTTGTTAAAGGGCCGTTTTCGGTGTATGCTTATTTAAAAGTGTAATTTTTGGTGTTTATTTGTAATTGTTTGAGTATTTGCTTCCGTTTGAGTTTGTATATTTATATGTTTTTGTGTTATGTTATAAAGTATAGTTTGCATATTTTTTCTAGTTAAAAAAAGAGTGTATAATGTATTTGTAAAGTAGATCAAGAAGCTACTTAATGTACAAACCGACTATAAAAGTCTTAATTTCAGTACATGTTTGGTGTACACATGTATGGTTGTAGTTACATAGTACACCCATTAGGTGTTGAATCAACCACTAATTAAGTTTGAAAGCGTACTACATGGTCATTAGGGGAAGATTAGGGTGAACAGTAAATGTGGCACCTCCCTTCGGCCAATGGTAGTTTGCCAACATTCTAGCCTATCAACTAATGGGCTTGTTAAAATCCTTAATAACCCACCATGGACCAATCAAATGGCTTATTACAAAAAAAGCGGGGGTGGGGTGGTTAAGGATTTACTAATAGGGTAAAGCGTGAGGTGCAGTGGTGTTAGCTAGTTTAACATGACGCTGAAGTTACAAGACCGATACCTCTCGCAAAAAGTACTCGCTACCAAAACTAATGACCAAGATTTTTTTTTTTTTTTTTTTTTTTTTTTTTTTTTTTTTTTTTTGAAAAGTAGCAGTTGGAGGTGGCAAATATAGCCATTTTTTGAATTTATACCCAAATTTTTATAAAACCTCCTTATTCTTCCATATTTTCACACTCTTCAAACCTAATTCACACCTCAAAAAACACTCATTTTCTTTCATTATGGATCCAAACCATCCCCTACGTGAAGCACTTTAGATAATTATGAAGATTTTTTAAAGACGACAGAGAGATATATTCGTTCGTATGAAGAGTATGAACAATATATGAATTTGTGTAATCAAAGCCCGGTGGATCAAGATCGAGTCCTAAAGGAGGCATATATACCACGTCAACGAGAAGCGGTGAACGTCTGTCGGCGACTATTTCGGCGACGCGAGATTGGTCCTAAATATCCGTAAGAGAATTTTCGTGAAGGTATCGTATAGACTCTACACTTTTTAAAAATAGTTAACGCTATTCTAAGTTATGATGCCCACCCCTTCCCAAATACTTTCAATTTTTTAGAGATGGTTATGATGCTACCGGTCGTAAAAGTATTGATCCTATTTTGAAGATCACATCCGCTATCTGACAATTAGCATCTGACCTGCACCGATCGTTTGATGAGTACTTGCAAATTGTCGAAACGAACTCAACGACAATGTTTAATCGACTTTACAAAATGCATACATGTTTTATCGTTGAGAAGTATTTAAGAAGCCACTTTAATGATATTGAAATGTTATATGAATTGCATAAACAAAACATGGACTCAGGGAATGCTCGGGAGTATTGATTCTATGCATTGGGATTGGAAAATTGCCAAAAGCCTTAGCCCTCAATTCAAAAGGCGTGGCCATAAATACCCAACTATTATGTTAGAAGTGGTTGCGGATCAGCGGTTATGGATATGGCATGCTTATTTTGGGGTTCACAGTGCAAATAATGATCTAAATGTTTATATGGTTCTCGTTATTTGATGATGAACTTGCTTAAGATGCAACTCGGAATGCCGTTTGAAGTAAATGGGCATGTGTACAACAAAGGTTACTATCTAGCCGATGGCATTTATCCAACATGGTTAGTGTTTGTGAAAACGTTTACATTGCAAGGTGCGAAAAAGCGTTGAGGTTTAAAATAATTCGGAAAGTTCTAGAAAGGATATCGAAAGAGCTTTGAGTCCTACAAGGTCGTTGAGGAATTATCGACAACCCGCGTGCTTCGAAATCAACGCTTTGACAAGGATCATGAATTGTTTGTGTAATGTTGCATAACATGATATTGGAAGGCGAAAATTACGTAGTGAATTTAAGAGATGTGTTCGTTGATCCAGCGCCGGACATTGCGGGAATGGACCGAAAGATGTGATTTACATGTTCGAAACACAAAGAACTCGAGAGATAGCAAAATACACAACGATCTTCGAGATGACCTTGTGGAACATGTTTGGAGAAATTATAACTAGTTTGTAATTTTATCTTTTAAGTTTTATGTTTTTTTATTGTAATGTTTTTTTAATGAATAAAGTAATTTTAGGATATATTGTTTTAAATTTTATAAAAAATAAAAATAAAAAATTGAGTTTAGCACGAGAAATTACAGTGCCAACGGATCTTACAGAAATGTGGTCTAAACACTTCGGTCCCAACTCAAAAGCGGCGTGGCGGTTTGGCTGTTGCTGCACGAGAGTTTAGCAGACCACTGTCTAAAGTCTTTCTTATATTATATATTAATGTTTTAGATGAAACCATTCGCGAAGGGAGGTGATCTGTACACCCATCAAATTGATTGGGACACTCCATTTTAGAGTGTGTTGATAATTATGCCCTACAAAGTAAAAATGTATAAAAATAATGTGAGAGTATAAATGTCAAAAAACTCTAAAATAAAATGTACCAATCAATTTAGTGAGTGTACAAATCACCTTCATTCGCAAAGCCTTTCACATAAAACTCGTACGCAAAAAAGTTATCATCATTTCCACAAATAATGTTTTACATTTCCATTCTAGATCTTTTGTTTTTGCAACTTGACCGGTAACTATATAAACATATTATATTAAATTTAAAACATTCTCTACATACCGGTCTCCATTTTTATTTAATCTAATAGATGAGATTAATTTAACAATTTAAAAAATATTATTTCATTTTTTTTTCCAAATATTAATATCTTTCAAATCGTTAATCGTTAATCGAAAAAAAAAAATACCATCACAACAAACATTTAATTATCCTTCCATAAATAGGCACTTTGATATACTTTTGACAAATTTTTTTTCACGTTTTTCATGTTTTTTTTTATATATTTTTTTTGTTACTAAAATTTGCATTAACAAAATCACATGTGATTAAATACTAATTTGAATATCACATGTGATATTATATATCATATGTGATTACACTAATATCACATGTGATATTGAAATTAGTGGTTAATAACATGTGATTTTTTAATGCAAATCTCAGATTAAAAAAAAAAAACGAAAAAAGACGAAAAAACTTGAAAAAAATATTTTTTTTTTCTTTTTTCGAATGTATATCAAAGTGCCCGACTATAGAAAGATAATTAAATACTCGTCGCGATGGTGTAATTATTTTCGTTTAACGATTAACGGTGTAAGAGATATTTAAATTATAAAAAATATGTGAAATAATAAAATGCTTTTAATCTTAACCATTGATTTCTTTTTAATAGTGAGGATGAGTCACTTGGTATGTGAGAAAAGTTTGTTATATAAAATAACTCTCCTCATTATAGTATACTATGTATAAAAGATTTAAGATCATTTGAGGACAAAACATTCTTTACATAACAAGTGATCAATCTCCACCCTCTATATTTCCTCAATTTTTATTTGATCTAATAGATGAGATTAATCTCAACAATTTAAAAACTCGGTTTATCATTTTTTCAAATATTAATATCTTTGAAACCGTTAATGGTTAAGTGAAAAAATATATCAATTCTGACAAACGTTTAATTATATTTTATAAATATGCACTTTTGTATACTTTCGACATTTTTTTTTTTTTTTTTTTTATTTTTCATTTTTTCGTTCTTTGAAATTTACATGAAAAAAATCACATATGATTAAACACTAATTTGAATATCACATGTGATATTAGTGTTAAATCACATATGATATAACACTAATATCACATGTGATATTACATATTATATGTGATTTAACACTAATATAACATGTGATATTTAAATTATTGGTTAACCACATGTGATTTTTTCATGCAAATCTCATATTCGAAAAAAAAACGAAAAAAAGACGAAAAACGTGAAAAAACGATTTTTTCTTTCTTTTTTCGAAAGTATATCAAAGTGCCCGTCTATATAAAGATAATTAAACGTTCGTCGCGATAGTGTAATTATTTTCGCTTAACGATTAACGGTAATTAAGAGATATTTAAATTATAAAAAATATGTGAAATAATAAAATATTTTTAATATCAACAATTGATTTTTTTTTAGATGGAGGGTAGGAATGATTATTTTAGTATGTGAGAAAAATTTGATATGTAAAATACATTTGCTTAAAACTTAAAAAGTTAACAAATAAATAATGTTGTTAGACTACAATATATCTACTTATAAAAAAAATGCATTCTATTAAATACTTAATTATAAATTAAACCACCGTTCTTTCTTCACTATCACTTGCTCCACAATTAACGCAACTATATACCGTCGCCGTTATACGAGGGTAATCGTTTAATGTATATAAAGCAAAAATTTTTTATTTAAAACTTAAAAAACAAGTAATGTTCGATCCTCTAAATACATTTCTAAAACTTAAATTTCAATCAGTTGTTTACTTTTGCACATAAAAATTCAATTAATGTTGCCTTAATGAAATAGTTGTTTTAACAATGTTTCGCTCAAAATTAAAAAAAAAAAATATATATGCATGACAATCTTTGTCGTATGTACTTTGTAAAAAGAAAGAGGGGATTTATTTATTTATTTTGGTATTTAATCTCATCATTAAGAATTTCTAAAAGTTCATTCACAAACTTTACTATACAAGATACTACGTATCATATTACAATCTCTTTTATTATTGCGTTAATCCATAATTGATGAAAATGAATAATCAAAAAAGTATTAATGTTATTATTGAACAATTTTCAAACCAAAACTAGGTTAGTATAATCGCGATCTTTTATTTATTGTGTCTTTTGTTTTAATATTTGTATTCATATTTTTTTTTTTCATATTTTGCAGATTTGTAAAATTCTTGCTCTCAATCCCGACCCGTATATCACTTCTAATATCGCGACTATAATTGTTTACTGCTATAAAATATCGTTGCTATACACGAATAATCGCTAAGGGTAGCAATTCTCGACACGACACGATAAACTATACGAATCTGACGCGAAGTTAAACTGGTTTGGGTTGAGGATAAACATGTTTTGGTCAAAAGCAGGTCAACACGTCTAACCCGTATAATAAACGGGTCGTGTTTAGGTTGAGTAATATTAAGTAGGTCAACCTGTGAACCCGTTTAAGCATATAAGTCTCTAAAAAATAAAATACAAAGTATATAACTTTGATTTTATGTTCGATTTGAATTACATGCATTTTGTTATGTATTTAATAAGACTATGAATTACGATAATAACTCATACCATTCAAATTGTTGTATAGTTATCTGTGTGTTACATATATATTTTATTTTTATTTAAACTTGTTGAGTCAACAAACAACCAACCTTCTTCACTGCTTAGAACTATTTACTTAAACATGTTAACGGGTCACAAACAGGTTACACGTGTTATGCATGTCTGTGTTATGGTTGAGTTACTTGACTCGATTAATAAACGGGTCATACTTTAGTAGAGGTTATATATTAACCCGCCAACCCAAATCCAAATAGATCAACCCAAGCACGACTCGATTGCTATCCCTCATAATAACTTGTCCATATAAGTTGGGTAAAAGGTATCTAAATAGTAGGATTTGTACCTAGTAAATCAGAATTGCAGACACGATTAAGATTTTATGCTTATGATGGTATGGCCTTTGGGAACAAGTTATGGCCCATGATCAACTTGTGATCACTTTTGTGTCAAAATTTTCAAAATCGCGCTTGTTATATATATCATTTCACTACACGTGATTATTTCTACATTTTTGTATAAATCCGGTGAATTCAAGTTACATTTGTCTTGATAAAATTTCCGACACATGAAAAATAATTAGCTACAAAGAAAAACGAGTTTACAATGTGTCGATAGCATTTTCAGCGTTTATAAACACCACAAAATCGTATATAAGAACTTTTTGTATCACTTATACAAAAGTGAATGGAAGAATATAAGATCACACTTACGTTAATTTTAATGTTGACATGACAATACCAAAACAACGGAATTTCAAAGGACAAATTCGTTGTTGTGCAAACATGTTCTTCTAGTAATGGGCAAATCACTAAAAACAGAATCATTTTTAGCAACAAGCTAGAGTAATTGTTGTAAAACATACCACATATATATTAAAGATAACATTCGTTGTTTTTAAACTTTGATCCAGTTCTAGAGAAAGTAAACACAAAAATAAATTATAATAAAAGACATGCCTATAAACCATGATTAGTTATAACGAGTGTGGAAACCCGCGTTGCAATGGATTGAGCTTCAAAGCGACTTACTAGAAAGACACTTAAACCTTAGGAACTAATTTTGCAAGTTGCTATAGATAGCAATTAATGGTACATGACTTACTGCAACGGACACTTAAACCTCAAGGATTTGTTTTGCCAAGTTGTGAAACTTTGCATTTAATGTTTGAACTTACTTTGTGGCGACACTTGACCTCGAAATTTTTTTGCCAAGTTGGCAAAGTTTGCGTTTAATGCTCTAATGTTTTGCTTGTTGTGCAAAACTTATATACGATAAATAGTATATAGATACAACGAAGTGTGGAAACCGCGACACGCAATGGGATTGACTTAAAAGGACTTACTTTGTGACACTTAAACCTCGGGGGATTGCTTTTGCCAAGTTGTGAAACTTTGCATTTAATATTTGGACTTATTTTGGAGCGACACTTAAACCTTAGGGACTTTTTGCCAAGTTATGAAACTTTGCATTTAATGTTGGACTTACTTTGCAGCCTCTTGAGCACTCGCGCTATTCTTGCCAAGTCGGAAAAGATTCGTTTAATCGTGTTTTGCAAAACAAAGGCTCCTGCCTTTTAGTATATATAGTAATAGTAATTTGTCTCGTTTTCAGGCAATTTCTGTAAAGCCATGTATTAAAGCGGCAAATATGAGATAATTTCATGATGTTTGTCTAAACGTGTTTGATAGACTTATGACCTTATTGAAATATTTAAAAGTTTATAAAGTTATTTTTATATAGCTTATGAGGTTATTAACTTGGGCTTGTAATTGATTGAGTTTATAAAGCTCAAATTGATAAGCCAATAAGCTATAAGAAAACAAGTATGGAGTATTGTCTTTTTAATTCTTCTATGATATCATAAGCCTATCAAATAAGCTCATATGAAGACCTTTTAAACATTACAATTCTTACATTATTGCTACTTTTGTGTCGTATGATCCTTATATTTAGCCACTGAGGGATGGCTTAGTGGTCATGTGACTGTCATTATTGAAATGTTCACGATAATTTTCTCAAAAAAAAAAAAAAAAAAAAAAACTTTACCTTGCTTGATTTTGTGTGGCGGTTGACTCAATCCCCGTAAATTAATTGACCAGAAGATCAAAAACTATGGTTATCAAACATAAAAATCCTTATGCCTTATGGGAATTGATCCACTAAAAAGAAAAATAAAAATAAGAAGAATGATAAATGTTTTCAGCCACACACTTCAAATGAAGAAGGAGAATTTCATGGAAGATGCATATCTTTTTGTAGGTGCATCTGAAATGTGCGGTTGTGGTTATTTCTCATCCTTTTCATTTTACTTTTATTTCTTATTTGATTCTTACTCTATGCCTTATTCTTAAGTCCAGGAACAACAATATTTTAAGTACTAGGGAAAGAATCAAGGAAGAAGAAAAAATAAAATGAGAAGGATGAGAAAAGAATGTTCGTATAATAACAGGCAATTCACTAAGAAAAGAATCATTTTTAACAAACACGCCAGATTAATTGCTGTAAAATATTCCACATATGTATATTGAAGATAATATTCGTTGTTTTAAACTTTGATCCAGTTCTAGAGAAAGTAAAAACAAGAATAAACGATGATATCACACATGTCTATAAATCATGATTAGTTATAAACAGTCTCGTTTTCAAGCAATTTGTGTAAAGTCATGTATGAAAGCAGTAATGTGAGGTGTTGTTTGTTTATTAAGAGGCTTTGAATCTGAATCTGATTCGCACATCTGAATCTGAATCTGTGGTTGAAATGTCTGAATCTGATTCCATCTTAATGTGTATTAGAGGCCGTGAAATCTGAATCTGACTTATATAAAGTGTTTGTTTTTGTAAAAAAAAAATTCAGTACTTTTTTGGGTAAAAGTTGTCAGTATCTGTTAGATTATCATGAAAATTTTTCATCCATCACAAAACACGACTTGATATCGACACAACAATAAAACAAATTATGGTTAAATTTTTAAAGCTTTATAGGGGTCATGTTTGGGTTGACATTATAAACCCGTCAAAACTTGTTTGAATTATATTATAATGTTTCAATATGAATTGTCACTCATAACTTTTATCATTTTTTAAATTTATTATTTAAAAAAAAGATATGCGGTGATTTTCATTAAAGGTACTTTTTATATGAATTGAAATGTCGAAACAAGAACAAAAAATACATAATGAAGAAAAAAAAATTATGAGACATTAAGAGGTGTTAAGACACTCTCAACATCTAGTTCAATAAGAGTTTTAGCCTCTTATTAGCTCTTAATGAGTAGAAAAAAACAAACACTCTAAATCTTAACCACCTCTTACACCTCTTAGAAGCACTTTCAATGTTAACGCCAAGCGGCGTTAAGCCCCATTCAACGGCGTTATTGCGTTATTACCCTTGGAAGTGCGGGTTATTCACGTCGTTAGTCCACAGGCGTTACTGGGGCTAGCGCGTTATATATTAAAAAAATCATTTCACCCCTATACAATTTCAAATAAATTTTCACTTACACCCCTCAACCTATTCAAATTATCTTTGGTCGATTCTAGCGGGATAAATTCAAATTCAAATTTGAAATTTAAAATCAAATATAGCGGGATTTATTCAATTTCAAAATCAAAGCGCTTATATATACAACTCTACCGAGTTGTTTACACACACAAGTTACACACACAACTCACACACAAAAATGTCTCGAAAGATTTTTCTCAAGAATTCCCGGCCGGAAAAGTTCTGGGAAACCGCCTTTCTAAATCGAATCACTTGGAAACCGAACTTTCCAACTCTACGAACGATGTTTACTCTACACCACCGAAAATGTCTTTCGGTGGGTTTTGAAAACATCCCGTACCTCCCAATTGTTCCTACTCCACTGTGAACAACCCGGGTGGATTTTCAAACCACCCCGTTAGTTAAGTGAGGCTTCCTCAAGAATGGAACGAGATGAAGAAACCGTAGTGGAGATTATGGAAGAAGCGGAGCACGTGAAGAGGCTGCGTCAGGTGAAGCAAGCACGGAAGCTCGGTATTTAGACATAATGGAGAGTCGATACTTTAATGGGAGTTTTATTCTCCACCAACCGATTCGATGGTTGGGACTCGGATGATTCGTTTTTTAAGTTTAGTAGTTTTATTTTAAATCGATGTCGTTGTATCTTTAATTTTTAATGTAACTCGTGTTTAACGTTTAATGTACTTGGTGTTTTAATGTTAAATGTGATATGTGTTTTAATAAATGAAGTGTTTGTTTTAGTTTAGGGTTGAAATTGAAAATATGAAATGTTATTGGTGTTATTGATGTTATTGGGATGTTATGGTTGTGGGTGTTTTTGGGATGTTAATGTTAAATGTTAAAAGTCGATGTAACATGACGCGTGGGCGGTGTTATTGGTGTTATAATGTTATGAATGGGAGTGCTCTTAATGACTGAGAAAAAACAAACACACTTTTTGGTCAAAACCTCTTACTGCATCTGACTGAGTTAGATTAAGAGGCTATTAAGAGGTTTTTTTCGAAAAACAAACGCAACCTGAGATAATTTCATAGTGTTTGTCTGAACGTGTTTGATAGACTTATGACTTTATTGAAATATTGAAAAGTTTATAAAGTTATTTTATATAGCTTATGAGGTTATTAACTTGGGCTTGTAATTGATTGAGTTTATAAGCTCAAATTGATAAGCCAATAAGCTATAAGAAAACAAGTACTCTATATTTAAATTTTTCTATAATATATCCTAAGCCTATCAAATAAGCTCAGATGAAGACCTCTTATACACTAGAATCCTTACATTATTGCTACTTTTGTGTCGTATGATCATTAGGATACCCGTAATAGTGACCATAACAGAATTGAGAACACCAATGTCATATCAGTTTTATCTTTCTACAACAACTTCATGACCAATTTAGTGTAATAAAAAGATCGAGGGCACCACTTAAATATACCCAACTTATACAAATTAAATCACTCATACAAATCAATTTTGGGCCCACATAACTCTTCAACGACTCGGTGTTAAAGTCGAACGAGTTTTTCATTTTGTGCCTCCAAGACGCGTCCACACGGGGTCGCCGTAATGGCAAGAACGCGTCCTATCTTTGCCACGTGGGATGAGAACCGACTTCATGACCGATGCATTACGCCTGCTCTTATATCTATCTACTGAGGGATGGCTTAGTGGTCATGTGACTATCATTACTGAAATGTTCACGATAATTTTCTCAAAAACAAAAAGACTTTACCCAATTTGATTTTGTGTGACAGATAACTCAAACCCGTAAATTAATCGACTAAAAGATAAAAAAATTATGCTTATCAAACATAAAAATCCTTATGCATTATTTTTAAGTCTAGGAACGACAGTATTTTAAAGTACTAATTACTAAAACCAAAAAAAAAAAAAAAAAAAAAAAAAAAAAAAAGACCAAAAATTGTTTGATGTAAAAGATACTTGTACGTTTCTACACTTAAAATACGTTTCATGATGCATTTCTAAAACAAAAAAGATACGTTTCATGATGATTTAGTATTTTGTATTACATCAGCATTTGGGGTCGCCATGTTAGTGCGTCCTCGTCACCATAGCATGCTTTGGTAATTAGGCACCTACAATTTTACACAAATAGTGTTGTAAACGTAAGTTTAGTTAATATAAACAAATATTTTCAAAGGAAACATTTAAGTCATAAAATGAGTCATGTTTTGAAATACAATTGTGAATTCTTTAGCAAGGTGACACACAGAGTGATCGGTAAAAGGTTCAGTGTCATAAACGAGCAATCTTCATCAATCTTCATAAGTTTTTATAAGCTATTTGTTTAATTATTGAAAAATAAGTAGTGATAAAAGAACTTACGCAACTATCATCTAAAAATAAATAAAAGAAAAATATAAAAACTGATAAAAGTATGATAAATTATCCGTCTCAAGATGAATAATTAAAATATTTCTAAAATAAAGTTAAGACATTTGATTGGTAAATAAATGAATTATGTAATTTTTCAAGACTATATGTCACTACTAAAATGAACATTTAATTTGAAATATAGTACTGTAGTTTAAATCAGCCGAATGAATATGATATATTGCAGTGACGAAGCTAGGTTATGACTTGAGTAGGCCATGGGCCCATGGCCAATTCAAAATTTTGAATAGAAACACATATATTCATCTTGTGCTACATTGGTCCTTTTGAATTCATTTGGCCATCTTTATCATTAAGATCTCATTCATTTTTTTAAGATAGGAAGAGATATCATTTTATATTACACAAGAGTATATCTTTAGTCATTCATACATTCACACAGCTTAGAATACTACCATCTAAAATAATCTTATGAGAACAACTCAAAGAAGCTATGCTATAAGCTACCCTATTTTCATCCCTAGCTTTTAACAAAAGACCATTTACAAACGTTGAAAATTATTGGTGGGATAATATCTCTGAAAAAAAAGACTCACAATTTGTAGCAAGGTGGCTTTATTGTAAAGCACTTTAACAAGACACAATGAGTTTGTCTCGAATATAACGTGAGACTACCATCTACTAAGTGCATGACTCATAGCCCAATGAACGGCTTTTGCTTCGACTTCCAGGAGAAACTTGCCTAACATTCCAATCGAGCACCTGAAAATAAGACCTCACCATTACAGTCACGGGCTACAAAACCCAACCCGCTTTTTCAAACTCTTTTTTTTTTCACGCAACATCAATTCAACATCTGGCCTTAACCACACACGTATGAGTAAGGGTGGCAATTCCTGACATGACTCGAAACACAACATGAGACTGACACGAAAATAAACGGGTTTGGTTCGAGGCTAAACAAGTTCGGGTTGGAAATAGGTCGACACGAATGACCTATTTTTAATAAGTAGTTTAGGTTTGGGTTGAGATTACCAATGGGCCTTTAGTCAATGGTAGAGTTTCCAACCTTGTGTCAATAGACCGGGGTTCGAATCTCTCCGTTGGCTAAAAGTTTTCAATTGGTACCATCCCACCCATCGCAATCTTTCGATTATTTGGTCGTGAGGCCTATGGAGAAAATGGCGGGGTTCAAATGCCATCTCTCTCGATAAGTCTGATCACCAGGACATGTGCTTTCATTCTGCAGGTCGGGTCCTGGGGAGGGTCCGGTTGACATCCTTAGGATGCATGGGACCAGGGTGATCCCACCGTTCTTCACCTTTTGGAGGTTTGGGTTGAGATTCTCAACCCGATTACAACCTGTTTAAAAATAGATTAAAAAAATATTAAATATTAGAAGTTATGAGTTTAATTTCATTACAATATGACCGTATCTCTATCTTATGAACTATATCGTTCTTTGAAATATTTGATAATGGTATACTTATATCAAAGTATATATCGTGTTGCTTAAAATGTTTCTAACATACAACCTACTATATTCGATATGTCCCATTAAAATTATATTCAAATCATAAATGGGTCGACACGACTAACCCGTTTAATAAATGTGTTAAGGTTAGTGTTGAACTTCTCGACACGATTAGCAAAACATGTTAGGTTTGGGTTGAGATTTTTGAACCCGCCACCCCGAATACGACCGAACTAGTCACCCCCAACATATATGAGTATTATGTACCCCACTGGTGTCACCAATAATTTCTCTCTGATTTTCCTTAGTAAGATAAAACCAATTTCGCTATAACTTTCACATTCCCCTCCCTAGAATTCAACTGGCATGAAAATGTTTGTTTCTTTTCATCCACAATATCTTCATGAATATATCCCATTCAGTTGGACAACTATCAAGAATTACCTGACAAAAATCATGAAACGTGAAAGCCCTTTTTGTATCATAAAAACAACCGAAATTACAACGGTCCCATACATCATTTGCTGCCGAGCATTTGAACAAGACATGTGCTAAATTTCCGTTGTCTCGCCACAATGAGTACAAGAAGATGTTTGATTCAACCCACGAGACTGTGAGTTGTCAAAGCATTTTTCAATTAGTTTAGTGCAATTACAATTCATCTATTTTGTTACATGGATTTGAATCGTAAAATATGTTGTATTATGCAGTATTCATCCATTAAAATTAGTTAGCTATTTTATTTTTGTTTATCTTGAATAGTAATCTAATATTTATTTTTCACTTTTTTAAAAAGATAGCTACGTCTTTTGAAATAAGCTATTATGTTAGCGATATCAATTTGTAGGCTAAACAAGAAATTGGTTTAAGGCTCACCCTTAACTAAAATGTTGGCTTTGTCAATGATCTATTGGAATATGGATATAGAATTTGAGTAGACACGTCTATACATTGTGACTGAGTAAATTGCAAAAACGTCTTTGGGGTTTGGTTAAATTGCGCGGTTTCATCTCTAACCTTTTGAAAGTCGAGCCTTTGTTTTTATGTGAAACTTGTTTGAGTTTTCGTTTTAGGTTGCGGTTTTTGAAAGCGTTTTAGTCGTTTCTTTAGTTAGGGACGCTTGCTAAACCCAGTTTCACACAAAACGATGCTACCATTTCAAAAGTTAGAGACAAAACTACAATTTGACTAAACCAAAACGATTTTGTAATTTACTTTATCATTGTCTACTTTTTGTTTAGAATATTACACGTTTTAAACATTAGATCACCGATTAGTAAGATTACTCTTTCAGCTATACACAAAGTATATTCCAAAAAAAATGTAGATTGGCGAACATCTTAACTTGGATGTTTTTAGACCAACCATTATTCACCCCATAAAGAATAATCATTAATCCTTTCCGCTGGTCAAGACTAACCTGGAGTGAAGACGAGCCAAAGCTCGAATACGAGCTCTTATTTGAAAAGTCTCTTGATGTGTGCGTAGATTTTGCGAAGATGTCATCTATCAAAACAAATGTCGAGGATGAGACTTAAAACTTGTGGCAAGTCTATTGACTCAAGCACAAGTATTGGACTAATGCTCCGGTGATTGTACACAAAGCATATATTTATAGTTATTATTAGATTTAATTATCCCTTAAAGGAGCACAATACGAAAAAAGACAATAGCAAATATGTTAATTGGTTATTTTGAGAAATAAGTCGTACAATGATAATATAGCAAGTTCAAAAGAGGCAAATAGATAAGAACTAGTCCATTGGCATGAGCTATAATTATATTGCATGTGCAATTATAAAAATGATTTTGTGGTCCTAGATATAATTTTACTTGATAAAAATGTAATGATGGTACCCTATAACAGACCGATATCCAATTAATGTATAGTACAAATCACTTTCAGAAACATGGAAATTTTGATAATGGAATAAATTCCAAATCTTTTTATCCGAAAGAAAGTTACGAGTAACCTCTCACACCAATATACTTTTTTTTTTTTTTTAACACTAAAATGTAATAGCAAGACCAAGACGAGTCTTGGGCATCCAAGACTGAGTGTTCCCTATTACACCTTTTCATGGAGCACGCGTCTTTAACCAAGAAATTACAAGACTCGATCTCGAGGATGACCGAGTCGTGCACTATTTGTTTTTGTGTGTGTGTGTTTTGGTGAGGTATGGTTGGGGCATGTTTTGGTGGTGAAGTTGGTTGTTTATTACACTAAGTTAGTAGTGAAGTTGTTGTAATGAGAGAAAGATGAGGTAACGCGGAGGTACCGATGATGAATACGGTCTTAAAGCTTCCTTCTTACACCCGGTCTTAAGATGCAGTTTCAAATGTGATTATTTCGATACGCGTAGTAATCACTCATCACTCATCACTCATCAATGAGAGTAATTGTGGTCCATCAAAGCTTATAATTTAGTCCATCAAACTTTATAATTTAGTTATATTTGTATAGCGAAATATGTATTATATGTTTTTATCATCTTATTGTGTCCAGAAACTACATCAAGCATATCTTTTTTTTAAGGATGTTAATCAACCATGGACAATAGATCCCTTCTAAAACCTTAACTCGCTCTTAGAGTCTTGGGGTCACCATACAGGCATACATGTCCTACCAACATCAATGCAGGAAATAAAGAGCGACAAAGCATAGCTAGTTCGAATCATAACTTTGCCAAACAAGTTGGTATTTTACTCGTAACATGCTTTGTACCACGTTAAAGTAGCTCATTGTCTCACACTCAAAGGTCAGTCGGCATGACTCACTATCTCGCATGCCTAATTAAGCACAAGCATATGAAAGACCCAAACTTTGGTCGTTTGGCCTCATCTATTTATTCATTTGCCGAAAGCAAGCTTTTGTGCTTATTTTTTAAGCATGTTAAGCTTACCAAGTCTTGACTCGATGCCCAGGATCCATAATCGGCTGCTAGACCCAACAAAAATGATAACCAAAGTAATATTTTACACCGTTGCCTCAGTTTTGTTAAGAGCCGAAGCATTTTAGTAATAAAACAAAGAATATGTTGCTAGACATAACGAAAACAAAGTTCACATTCGACTTTTTAACAGTAAAACCACAAGTATCACCACTTGTAACCATCATTTAAACGATTGCGCTATCATATGCATCGACAACCAGTTTTTATCTACATGATATACTTGCTACCTATCATATCTCCCACTTTACAAAATGGGCAAAATACTTCATATAAAAAACTTCCATCCTCCTTATACCTCTTATGTTATATAGTGTAGCCCTATTAATTGAAGTCCATGAAGGTGGGTTTGGGTGGACGGTTTGCAGTAGCATCCGTTGTTCGAGTCTGTTGTTGGGGTTGTTGCTGCTGCTGGTTAGAGAAGTGATGAAATGCTTGTTGGTGTGACATATATTGTGGTGGTAATGATCGGTTGTAGTTCATCCCGTTGTGTGGTGGCATTTGACCTGTCTCAATTTTGAGCCGCTGGACTTCTGCTTTAAGTGTGTCGTTCAACGCTGTTTAAATGAAAGAAAAAAATATATTAGCAATTTATAAAATTACTTGGGACAATATTGGTACTCTTACTAATTGCAAAATTAATCGTTTACTTTAAAGTAATACTCAAATTTTCAGTGTGCTTTTAAAGAAGTAACAACTAGAAAATCATATGTACAAATGTTTGGCAGATTCTAGCTATAAGAGATTAAAAACAACAATTCAGTGAAAATGGTAGACGGGTTATTAAAAGGAAATATAAGTCTCAAATTAGGATTAATAAAAAGGTTACTAAATAGCAGAATTTGTTTATCCGAACATTAGAAATAAACTAATTATTGTGAATTTGTGATTTCAAATAATGAACTCCAAATCGCAAGTTGAAACACCCCTGAAATATATGATCCACTTAGAAAGTTTTAGTCCACTTGACCGCAAAAATACGAAATTTACAGCCATCCCATAAGAAATGTAAGCTTATCCATGTCAACAAAGTTCGAAAACACTACTCAGTGTTCGCCTATCATTCAGTTTTATATATGTTACGTAATAACGATAACTTGTTCCACGCAATTCTTCTGTTCAACATTCTTGAGGGGTGTTTTGAAAGTTTTATTAAGATTATTTATTTTGGGATGGAACCATCTTTTTTTATTATGGTTATGAGAGCAACTATTGTTTAACTTTTAAATAAATAAATACATTAATCAAATAAAAGACTTGCCATCTCTGAGTTTTGCTTGTTGTTCCATTGCTTGTAACCGCAGCTTGAGCTCCTTGTTCTCAGAAGTTAGGCCCGTAGTGTCCCTCTGAAAATCAATTGGCAATAATGAAATATTTGAAATAATCAACTCAGGTTTACTATTTATAGATACACGGTCAAAAGGGCCAAATAGCTTTTTTACTTTGCTTCAAATAAAATGAGTCGCAACTCTCCTAAAGCACATCAAAATGCTTAACAATATAAGATTACAATTTTACTAATATCGATTGCTTAACACAAAGACACCAAGTCCACATGATATATTGAAACAATTAAGCTAACAAAGAACAAAAGAACTGATGCTCAGTTAAAAAGTGAGCAGGTGTCTAAATACTCGGTTCAAAAGTACTATTGAAATCTTTATGCATACACGGCGTGTTAAAAATGTTCTTGAGTGAATCGAATTAATGCATAATCTTATAATACCATCTTTTAGACTTTTTGAGTGGTATTTGTGAATTTCCCCAAGAATAAAGTTAATCAAGAATTAACAATGCTACACTTATAAGTGTGTGCAGAACTACAAAAACATGGGTCATATTCATGTTAGGCACCTTGAACAACTTTGCATATACCAAATCATAAATTGATTAGCAAAATAGTGATACTCAGCTAGTTTCTCTCCATTAGGAGAGAATTTCATATTTATCCATCAAATTCTTTGGGGTTAAATATGACATGAAATGTGGATCCAAGTTTCGGTTAACTGATCATAGTTTCCTCTAAATTTATATACAACTTTTTGCAACCAGCAACAACCAAAGAGTGTAGCGGTAATCAAGTACCAACTAAAACCAATTCTTCACTGACAGCCCAATTTTACTTGGGAGATTTGCAAGTACACAAGACACGCACGTGCTTGCTTATCCGCACGCTAAAAAGAGACGTAATTGATTGTTGCTCTTTCCGAAAAAAAGGAAAAATCCAACACGCACAGCCAGAAAATATTGTGTCGTCTTATCGTGTAGATGCACAACAAACCCCATCTTGCATATTGCCAAACTCTCAAGCAAAACTGAGAAGACAGCGATTTTTTTTTTCAAGTAATGATTCCGCATACAAACAATGATATACCACCATCCAAAAACTTGTATCAATGAACAAAAAGTTCATGTTTAAATACTTTTTTTCCCAAAATCAGTTTACAGCTTGGTGCCTTGTTATATGCAAAATTATCCAAAGTTCCCCTAGCATAAACCTGACTGAAGTAGTCTGTTAATGTGACGGCACTTATAAGTCTAGCATATGTTAAAACTACTCATTAGCTACCACCTTGTCAACAAAGGTTACGCACTCTTAGTCATTAATAAAATGTACAAACATATGTGAACTACCTATATTTTTGCTACTTTGCAAATGATTTGTATGCCTATTTTATCCCTTGCAATGGAATATGAAAAACTTGTTAGCACAACGGAACCAAAGATAAGATTACACAAAGAATCCGCTTCTAGATGCATACCAACTCAAATCCAGCTTTAAAATGTGAATACGTTGTTTTCCAAAATCTAAAATTCGATAACTATAAAATTACAGTACAATACATCTCAAACTCTCAAAGTTCATTTTTATACTAGTTAATCATAGATGAAGGTTTTTTAATAAAATCATATGCACAATACTTTTTCCATCCCCATAGAAGTTCATCCATAGTAGCAAATTCGACCCGTTTACTAAGGAAGGAACCGATTTGGTTTTGAGTCTGGACATATGAAGATTTTAGCTAAAAAGAAAATGTGTCAAACACGTTCAGAGTCAGATTGTTTTCATTGCATGCAAGCTAAAATGTCATACATCATTTTCCTTAACTTGTTATAATTAAGGTATTAATTATTTAAAGTTACAAGCTTTACAAGAAAATACAAAATGTACCTGGAGCATTGTGACTTGGGTTGAAAGTGTTGTTGCCTCATTTTGAAGGGTCTGTACTTTTCTCTCCAACTCACCTGTATATCGTATTTTCCTCTCTTTAGAACGCGCAGCTGATTGTCTATTTGCAAGAATCCTACCAAAAAAAATACAAAAACGTAAGTTTATGTACTTTTACTTTCAAATAACTATTGTCAAATAATGCACCAAGATATGATGAAACTAAACTTCAATATCTAAGCGTGTTTGGATGTGCAGTTTAGAATTTGATTATGCAAGATTGAATCATCAGAAATCAGCTAGACAGGGTGTTTGTTTTAGCTTATTTTACGGGCTTATTAGCTTATTTAGAAAGAATGAGCTCATTGCTATGTTTGAATGAGCTTATAAGCTTAGGTTTGTGAGATTATGTATGGGGGTTTTGATAAGCTTCTTTCATGTGGCTTATGCACTCATTCAAGTTTACAAGCTCTTTTTTCCCCTTTTCAATCAATAGCTAATCCAAACTTTTAGCATGAGCTTATAAACTTATTTCGTAAGCGGTAAGCTACTTATTACAAATAAGCCTAAGCCCATACAACAACCTCAAGGTTCAACTATCGCCTTTTTTTTTTACCAAATTTGAAGACTTTCACCTCTCTTTTCACAATAAGTATCACCCTTTTAGCAAATAAATGTCATTTTATATACTAGTTTGCTTAGTTTGCTAAAAAAAACCTGATTTATTTGACCCCGAAACAAGATATCACCCTTTTACACATAAATGTCATTTTACGTATGTCTGCTAATTTTTTTAAAAGATATGCAGTGTCAAGTCTTTGCCCCAAAAAAAAGTTTTCACTAATTGAAAATATCTTTCTTTTACAAGCCATATACTAACCTAGGGGGTGTTTGAATTAGCTTATTGTATGGGCTTATCGGCTCATTGAGATTCATTTGGAAAAGCCAAAAAGCTTAATTTGTTCAGCTTCTGCGATATTACTTTGAACTTATGGCTTATGCCATAAACTCAAGCTCTTAAACCCAAAAAATTAAGGGCCCGTTTAGTTGGTGAAAATTTTTCCTATTTTTCCGTTTCTAAATTCCTAGAGGAGGGAATGATTTTTCTCCTCTAGAGAAGAGTTGAAAATTTTAAAAATCCGTTTAGTTGGAGTTATATTTTTCCTTTTTGTTAAATGAAAAGTTGTTTAGTTGAAGGTGGAGGATGGAGGATGGAAGAGGCATGATAAAAGTGTAGGGTGAAAGAAAATGGTGTTATTATTTTGGAAATGAAAAAAGTGAGAATGGTGTAATGTTATTTTCATTTTTTCTATTAAAACTTGGAAAATGAGAATTTCATATTTTTGGAAAATTATTGGAAAAAAGTGCGACTAAACGGATTTTCTGTTTTTCCCTTTTCATATGAAAAATTTTGTGGAAAAATGGAGTATTTCTCTCCAACTAAACGGCCTCAAGCTTTTCGGCTTTTCCAGATTTCATTCAGCCAATAAGCCCATAAAAATAAGCTAATTCAGACACCCCCTAATTAAAAATAACCTCAAGTTTCAATTATCTCTTATCAGAATATGTATTACCCTTTTGCTACAAAGGGTGGCGGACCCAGGACCACGAAGTACCGAAAATCGTAACCCAAAAATTAAGAACTAGGTTTATTTTAGAAAAATCGGTATATTTGACATAATTTTACACCACGTAAGAAAATTCCATGGGTTTCCCGTGCACCCGAACCCCCCTCGGTCCGCCCCTGGCTAAAAAATCTGATCATTTCACCCCTAAACACTAGTTACACAACCAAATGAAACTATTACTAGTATAAATATAAATATATACGAACCACCTTTTAGCTCTTTTAGTAAGCCATACACTAACCTAGGGGGTGTTTGAATTAGCTTATTTTAATGGGCTTATCGGCTCATTGAGATTTGGAAAAGCCAAAAAGCTTAATTTGTTGAGCTTGTGAGAATATTACTTTGAACTTATGGCTTATGCCATAAACTCAAGCTCATAAGCCCAAAAAATTAAGCTTTTCGGCTTTTCCAGATTTCAATCAGCTGATAAGCCCATTAAAATAAGCTAATCCAGACACCCCCTAAACAAAAATCACATAACCAAATGAAATAACTTGTAGTATAAATATATGAAGCACCACCTTTTAGCTCTTTTAGGATCACTCAAAGCCAACTCAGCGAGCTTCTCAGGAGCAAGAGCTTTCTTACTATTATCCAACCCACCAAACCCATCAAACGACGACGTAACACTCCCATCCATAGAATTACTCCTCACATGACCACCACCACCATCACCACCACCACCAAACCCTAACCCTTCAAAAAACCCACCATCAACAGACAAGCTCCTCACATGGCTCAACGGCGGCCTCGACCCACCACCACCCACCTCACAAGACTCACTCTCCGACTTACTAGACGACTCGCCGCCGCCGTTGTTGTTCAGCGACGGGGGTAGGTCGATGCTGGCAAAGTTGAAATCTGCAACCACGTCGTCTAGTAAGATGTCGTCGTCTGTGAAACGGTAGAAGGAGGTTTCGGATTGGGCTCTGCGGTGGTGGGCCCCGCGGTTGGGTGTTTCCGGCATGGTGTCTATCGTGCCGGAAAAGTATGGTTTTCCGGCGAACTTTGATGAGTCCATTTTGGTGTGTGTGTTTGTGTGTGTGTGAGAAAAAAAGGGGGCGTGTGTTTTAAGATGTTTGGTACTTTGGTGTAATAAAGGTGTTCAAGACTTTTTTATGTTTGGAAATTATTTTCTTGTTTTTGTGTTTTTTTTTTCTTCAAAGATTTGAGTATTTTGACTTTTATTTATTATTTTTTTTTTGAAGTTGTTTGACTAGTTTTTACTCCTCCAAATCCGATATAATTGTCGCATTTCCTTTTGGATGTCTCCGAAATTATTGTCAAACTTTCCTTTTATAGTAAAAGAAAGAGAATTTAGTGGAGGAATATTCCTTTTGAATGGTTGAAAATTAAAGTATTTCCACTTTTATTAAATTGTGTGAATCTTGTCTCAGTAATGATAATTTTGAGACGGAGGGTATATGTTAGTAAGGGAAAAATGTGGTGAATTTCATGGTAATTTGACTAATGTTTGAGAATCCGAGTTGATCTGAAACGGTTAAATTATGGTTTTGAAAAAGAAAAAACAATTAAATAGTCGGTTGAGTCAGAAACTCGACCAAATCAATTAAAAACCTGGTTTTTAAACACAATGATTTGACTTAGGTGTTGTTTGTTTATTAAGAGGCTCTGAATCTGAATCTGATTCGCACATCTGAATCTGAATATGCGATAGAAAAGTCTGAATCTGATTCCTATCTCAATCTGAATAAGTGGTTGAAAATCTGAATCTGACTCAAATAAAACTGTTTGTTTTTCTAAAAATGTTTGGATGTGTTAAACTAATAGTTTTTTACAATTTAAATATAAAACCATTCCATTCGTACAATAAATAAATTTTATTAAATATAAGAAACCAAATTTTATAATATAATCAATTTAAAGTTAAAAGTATTTTAAAAAACATGCAATGTCATGTTTATTTGACAAAAATAAAAGTGTCAGAGTTTAAATTGAACTTTTTAAAAGGATTAATTATATGTATCGCGTTAGAGTACAGATATATGGGTCCGAAATTGAACTCTTCAACTTGAAAAAAAATGAATTACCATATATCATCTTATACATTCTTTATTTAACAAAACATATGCAGTGATTTTATTTAATTCTTTTAATACGAGAAATAAAGGTGAAACAAGGGAAAAAAACAAACAAATGAAATGAAAAAAATAAAAAAACTAAAAATAAAAAACACCAAAATAAAAAAGTAAAATAACAAAATAAAATTAGATAATAAAAAGAAAAAAGAAAAGAAAAGACATTAATAGGTGTTAAGACACCCCCTCAACATCTAGTTCAATAAGAGTTTTATGCCTCTTATTGTCTCTTAATAGTCTGAAAAAAACAAACGGTCTTAATAAAGATTGCCTCTTACCGTCTCTGAATGACATGAAAAAAACAAACAGTCTTAATGATCTAAAAGTCTGACCGCGTCTGAATGAGTTAGATTAAGATGTTGTTAAGAGGCATTTTTAAAAAAACAAACACCACCTTAGTAGTTGCTTATAATGGAAATGTATTTCCTTTTTGTATTGAGCTTAATCATAATCAAATAAAATTTATTTTCGAATAGATATACGTACGTATAACTTAAAGCTTAAACGACTATCGTAATGAATGTTGGTTTGTATGAATATGCTATTACACATTAGGTTATGCTCGAGCTGGTATGTATGTATGAATTTGATTAGTGATAGTGAATTTATTCTACAACTGAAGCATAGCCTCCGAGTATTGTACACATGATGCTCAAAAGTGATCATTGGCGTAAAGCCTACTGAGCTACCATACGGAAACCCACTAATACACAAGAGTCCATCTCTCGAAACATGAGCCTCCGAGGAGCTTTAGCCTCCGAAGAGATCAATGCTCCATAACTAAAAGACAAACAGAATATTTCGTGGATCCTACCACAAATGACGGGTTTCTTATATTCCCGTATTTGCGACAACTGCACATGGGCACGATCTCGCAGCCTATGCTCAAAGCTCTCCCATTGACTAGAGAGAATGTGCTCCATCCCAACCAATATGGCTGAGACATGTGGCAGGCTTTAGGTCTTTCCTATAAATACCAATTTCACTTATCAATTTCAGGTATGTCATCACCCCGTTTGTTACTTTCTCTCTCTAAACACTTACTCGATTATTCTGATGACTTATTCTCACGCCGAAAATGGTTCGCAAAGTCAACCCCTACGTTCCGACTAACCTAGTGTGCTTCTTTGTTGTGTTTCAGGTCATATCAAGCCCATAAAAGTATCTAGGTTACAACACAACAACACAAGTATGTTTTGATCAATAAGATGCAACCCGTTGTACGATCAGTTAGCTAACGTGAGAAGGAAAGAAATACATTGTCAAAAGCTGATTGCGCGTACCATGTATCAAGGTTTTCACATACACGGGCAAGCCTTTCTTTATTTAGATTTCTTCTTTATTGTATCAGGGCGATAATTTTGTTTCAACTTTCATTTATACGATAATTATTACTTGTAAATTACAAAGTCTTGTCTTACATATCACATGCTCAATGTTCTTGTCCTTTTTATTTCAAGTTTAGGAATTCAAGTTACTTCATTGTCATCTCATTTTCCCAATCTCAATTAATCTAAGTTTATCGTGACTTACATAAAATACTCACCGATTATCTTGTCAACATTTGAGAAGTATCACTTTTTTCATAATTCCCATTACAAGGATAGTGGATTTTCATAGAATATGAATCTCAACATCGATCAATTCAACATATAGCGACATATTTAACCTAAATGGAAATGTGATATGCTATAATTTAGCTTCAAGTCAAAATATATAATCATTTGCACCTATTGATATCCATGAATTTCTTTCTACGAGTGCTAATTTTCCACTCTTGGAGTTGATTAAGTGGTTGAATTACTCGTAGTTTGTAATTTAGTTGTAGTGGACGGTATATTCTCCTTGAAAATCCCCATCTATTGGTGTACATATTTTCCCTCTCTATGTGGAAACTTGGAATGCATGAGAAAAAATATTGCAACTTGTTTAAATATGAAATATTTTGTGCAATTTTTATGGTGATAAAAGTATACATGTATATATATATAGTTCTGCATTTTTAAGAGTCACAACTCCTTTATATCTTGGGATTCTTAAGAAAAAAATATATATACTGTAGTGGTTTTGGTTAAGTTATTGCCAAGTTCACTTAATTGTTGAGTTGATTATGTACCATAAGCTTTAGTGCTCCATTAAGTTTTATATTGCAAGTAAAAAGGGAAGCTTGTAGATTTATTTTTCCCAGTGCTCCATTAAGTTTTATCTTGCAAGTAAAAAAGGGAAGTTTTTAGAATTATTTTCTAGCTGAAGGAGTGCACTTATCACAAGATAGAAAGGTTTTGATAAGAGTGATAAGATGCCATTCATTTGTTAATAAGTTTGCGAACATGACTTTGAAATCACTCAACATATTAATATTGCTGGTTTTATAAGTGAAAGAAAAAATATATAATATATGTATTAGTATACCATTATTATAGGGGTAAGGGTTCGAGACAAAGAAAGATCAAAGGCACCCAAGAGGACAAGGCGGTAACAGAAATAAGACAACTCAAAGCATCATGCGTGCATGAGTTAGTTATGGTCTAGGAGAACTTATGAGACTATATCATTTGAACTATATTCTTGAGGAGGAGATCCTACCGAGTTATGAACACAACTTGACTCGAGTTAAGGGAATTATAAGCGGGTTGGTTTTGATTCAATAACTCAAATAAAAAACTTATTTTGATTTGGTAGCTGGATCAAATCTAATAACTCACAATTATCTAACATAAGTCAAGTTGTGTTATACAACTTAAGAAAATCCTCTCAATTCTTGATTATTAGACATCTTGTAAAAATAAATCTCTAGAAGTGTTGTACTATCAAGTACTATATGATAATTTGTTATTTTTCCACGACCATCGACCTAGGCATTTAAGCGGTCGGTATGCATCATTCATGTGATTTTCAAGCGAAATTGATACTCACACCATCAAAATTGATCATAAACCACGATATCACATTCTAATGCATATATTACAACATGGTATGTACGTATTTATGATGTGTGCATCATCCCTTTTCAAATTGGTCCATGCTTTTATGTATTTTAGTATATAGTTATCACGTTAACAACTAACTTATGTTTAGATTAATAGCTAAGCTAAGAGCATATACAACGATAACGTTGTAACGCCGTTGGAGGGTGTTTTAACGCGTTGGGCGTTATGCCGTTGGAGGCGAAGGGAACTAACGGCGTTATATGGCTGCGTTGGGTAGTTAACGCCTGATTAAGGCAAGAGAAAAAAAATTGAAAAAGTTACAAAACTAGCCCTCGGCGGCTAGTAGCGTTACATTTTCAAAAAATTTACATAAAACCCCTAACGGCTAGTTTTTAAAAAAATTCAAAACATTTTTTACCACTATAAATCCAACTAAAACTCTATTTTTTCACACTTCCTCTCACACTTTATATACTTCTCTCACACTTTCATAATTCAAAATCAAATTAGTTCATGATGGATCCAAATGAATTTGGTGATATTCCTCTGTCTTGGTCGGACATTGATGTGAAGAGGACTTCAATTTATGGCGTCGCGTCTGAGCATCACCCGGTTGGAGCAGGAAGAAGGTATTGAATCTCAACATCCTAGTCGTTCTCGTAGCCATGTATATCGTGAATGTGAGCTAGCGGAAGAACGTCTCTGCATAGCGATTATTCGTAGAAGGTTGTAAGTATTCAAACCGGAATTTTCGTAGAAGATTTCGTATGGTAGGAAACTATTCACGCAAATAGTTGAAGGTATTGAATCTTATACTTCGATAATATTCGGATCATTTTACCTTTAGGCAAACACCGATTATGCGGTCGAATGAGTTTAAGTGCTACAATGAAGTGTCGTCATAAACACGCCAATTGGCGTCTGACATCACCGTGCATTTGATGAATACTTGCAAATGGGTGTGAGTACTTCAAAAGTATGTCTTGATAATTTTAACAAATGCATTCTTGATTTGTTTATGCGGGATATTTAAGAAAACCAACATGGGCCGACATTCAAAAATTATCAAACATCATGAAGAAAAACATGGTTTTAAGGAATGCTTGGTAGCATTATTGTATGCACTCGGAATGGAAAAATTGTCCGATGGCTTGGCAAGGGCATTTTGCTAGGGGTGATAAAAATACCCAACAATTATCTTGAAGTTGTTCTTCTCAAGATTTATGGATCGGCATGCATTTTTGGGATGGCGGGGCAAATAACGATATTAATGTTTTAGATAACTCTCCGTTATTCGACGACCTTCTTCACGACAATGCCCAAAGAGCACCTTATATGGTCAGCGGAACTAGAGTGCGAGCGGGGTATTCTTGGTGATGGAATTTACCGCGTGGGCAACTTTCGTCAAATCCTTCACGGCAACAATGACGAAAAACATCGTGCTTTAAAGAAGACACGAAAGTGCCGAAAGGATATTGAGCGTGCTTTTGGTGTGCTTGAGGTCGTTGGGGTATCTTTGCAACAACCGTGGCGTCGATGGGAAATTGCCACGATCGTAGAATCATGTATTCTTGCATTATTTTGCATAACATGATTATAAAAGATCAAAATTTGCATTACGTGACTATAACGAAGTGTGGGTGGATCCGTCACCAAATTTGAAGCAGCGAAGATGGGTCGACGGATGTGATCTTCGCGATCGCAAAGCGAAAAGAAATCTGCGACCAACAACGATACCCAACTCCAACGGGACCTTATGGAGCATGTTTGTGAAGAACGCGAGCAGCGTGGACAACAACGAAGGCGGCGATGATGAATAAGTATTTCTTTATGTTTTGTTTTTTTTCGTTGTCATTTCTTTATGTTTTAACGTTTAATTTGCGGTGTGTTTTTTAATTTCGATGTATTTTTTATTTGTTGTAATTTTTTCGATGTATTTTTTAATTTCGTATTGTAATATGTTTTCAAATTTAATGTTATGTTTAGTTTAATAAATGAAGTGTTTGTTTTAGTTTAGGGGTTGAAATTGAAAATATAAAATGTTATTGATGTTATTGGGATGTTATTGTTGTGGGTATTTTTTTAAAGTTAAGGTGGAATGTTAAAGATGATGTGTGTGGCGTGGGCGGTGTTATTGGTGTTATGGTGTTATTGTTGTACATGATCTAAGCTTCATAAAATATTTATGACTGGTAATGTATCAACATTTCAATGAATGTGGGTCTTCAAATAGATACAACTAGTAAAATAAGTTATCCGATAATGACCTTAATGCCCCGTCCTTGTCACATAAAACTATCGCTCCTTCCTCAAATATTTTTTCTCAAACAAATCCATACCTTTTAATCATTTGGGGACACACAAATACTTTACAAATGCTAAAGTTAACTTTTTCACCATTTATTTTTAAATTTTTTTTAACCTACCTCAGTGACAATGTACACGTTTATACCAAATAAGGCAAAAGGAAATGAAATACACACTCAGAACCTTCAAACCTGTGAGAGCATCACCTTAAACGAAGAATGCCCACAATCATGTTGGTCGGGGAAGCAATAACATGAAAATCAAATGTCTTATGTGGCGGAAAATTCGCCCATATAAGTATGAGTAATCACTAAGTTGATAGTATTTATGTAAACTTGAATTTTTGTTTGCGCTTTTTGAACTTCCGATATAAAATTTTTGCTTAAAATATCACTCTTTTTATCTTCAGTCGTCACCGTATTTATTGTTAATATTTTCGTTTCGAGTTATCACGAATAAATTGTTCACTTTCAAAATAAATGAAGAATTTAGTTCAGGTTCTATATTACCTTCACTGAAGTTATTATTGCAAATATTATAGAAGTTTTTAATTAATTAGTTAAAAATTCTCATAGTCATAATTATTGTCATCTTTGATTTTTTTTTAGTCTTTTTGTTCATTTTGATCGTTAATATTTTTGTTTGTGTTATATAATCTTGATAAAAATTATATCGAATGAAAATACGTTTAAAATCCAATCGTTTGATATAATTTTATCAGTATTATATTAAACAAATAAAATATTTATAGTTAGAGTTGAATAAAAAACTTAAAAAGTTAAAAAAACAATTATTATGGGACGGAGGTAGTATAATAATAATATTTTTTTTTAAACTATTTTATTTATTATTTATTTATTATTTTTTTGTATTTGAATAATTATTTTGAGACCGATACAGTAATAAAAAAGTAATAATAAAAAGGGAAAAAAAAAGAAATAAAAAACATGTTTTCTGTGAGTTTAGGTAAGAGGGGTATGGGTGGTATTATGATGTGTCGATACTTTGAAGGTGGGGCCCGCTTTTACTTCCTTTTTTACTCAACGTGGCACTTATTATTTGTTAAAAAGAGAAAGACACAAGACACATGGCATGAATAAAGTATCATGGAATTTTATTTAGGGCCGTTTGGTTGGATACTTGGTTGTATGGGTATAAGTTTATGACTTTAAAAGTCGTTAATATTGTTTAGTTAGTTATAAAGTACATCGCGATAGATTAAGGATCTTAAATGTGAAAGTTTCGCCGTATTTTATGTGTGTTGATGATTTAAATCATACCCTTCATTATCATTTCACCCTATATCAACACCCATACCCATTTTTATTCATAAGAACAAACCAATTGCACCCTTAGAGTATCGGGTGTCATAACATTCATTTGACTAGTTACTTTGGCTTTACGGTTCAACACTCACACTTTAAAATCTTTTTCACCATAATTAAAACTAAGTCGTTTGGGCGCGGCCTACATACAATTTTATTTTCTTTTCCATTTCTCAATCAAACTATATTTTATTCATTAAAATAAAAATACGATACTAAACAAACATTTAAAATATCTGAAGAAAAACCATACAAAAAAGCGTAACAAAAATAAAATACATACGACAAATAAAAATCTTAAAATACAAATTCTTATAGCCCTTTATGACCCTTCAAAATTCGGTTTAATCCATTAAATGTTCAACTAAAACTTGCTAGCACATTAACCAACATGACCTAACCACGAAATAAGATTATATAAGCCTAACATTTATCAATTTTGACCTAATTTCACTCCCTTTAAACGTCTCGACCTCATATTATGTACGGTCAAATTTCTCAGGAAAAACACAAAACCTGCAACTTTATAGATATAAAAAACAAAACCTGCAGCTTTTTTTGTCGTTACCTTTGTCGATTCCTCAGCTAAAATGGTTTCAGCGAGCTGGGATGGTGTTGTGGCGAGGGTTCGGCGGCGCCGAATGGCTAGCCACGTGGGATTCGGCGAGGTTTGTCGATGTGATACCTAATGCTCTTATGTTATTTTTACTTTCTGTGATTATTTTTTTTTCTTCATTTGATTAACTTTTCTAAGAGTCTAGAAGTACAATTGGTGCTATAGAGCGATGTTATGGGTACAAGTGTTTCACTCGGCATTTTTTGCCCATGCAATACTTTTGCCCATTGCACCAAAACGTCCCTCTAATACAAAAGTGGTGTCATGGAGTAAAAGTGGTGTCATTAGTCGCATATACCTACTAAAAACACGACAACAAAAGGTTGATTTGCGTGGTGGTAATTACCGGTAGAGACACGATGGCACGAGGTCCGGTATGGTTTGTGGCGCCATAGACTCGTGTAGTAGGCTATGGTTTGAGTAATCAGCCATAGTACCGAGGCCTCAAAGAGCAAAAGGTATCATGTCAAATCTCACTTTTTAGTGTCATGTCAGCATTTTCATTATTAATACTAAACATCAAAATAGCCCCACTCATAACACCCTTTTTATATGTCAAAAGGGGCTCACCCACTATTTCATTTTATTTTTCATTTTTTTCAAACAAATTAAATTTCATTCATTAGATGAAATGTAAATTACAATCTAAAAAAAAAAAGAAAATACCAAATTTGAAAAGCGATGCGAAAATTAAAAATACATAAAATTATAAACAAACTAATTTTATTGTTGATGTTATTGATGTCGTTGCCAAATATGCTCAATAAGATTTCATTGAATACTTGCGTGTGTTTGTTTATCATGTAGTTTTTAAGCTTTCCTCCATTGTACTTCGCATCTCTCAAACCAAATACGTTGTATATTTGCCAGCGAACTAATATACAATTCGTTGAATTCACTTATCGCAAATTTTTGATCTTTCAAAATTATGTTATGCAATATGATGCACGTGTACATGATTCTTCGTAGCTTGTTGATAGTCCAAGCACGCGTCGGTTGGTGTATAGTTACCCCAACGTCCTTGGAGGACACCAAAAGCTCTTTCAACATCCTTTCGAGCTCCTTATTGTCACCGTTTAAATAAGGCATTTTTCTCGTCTTGTGCAACCAAAAATGATTTGACAAAACTTTCCCAGTGTGAGTAAGTCTCGTCAGCTAGGTAATAACCTTTTTCAAATGTAAATCCGTTTACTTTAAACGAAGCCACATGGGTCATATCATCAAGAAGGTTGTCTAATAACGGAGTATTAATTAACTATAAGATCGTTATTCGCACCCGTTACCCAAAAATGCATGTCGAATCCACAAATAAATCGACGCCTTGCAACTTCAAGCATTATAGTTGAATATTTTTTATCGCATCTTTCAATTATCATCCTATACTTTCAGCGAGTTAACCGATTCCCAATGCATACAATCGGTACTTTTAAGCATTCTCGGAAAGCCATTGATAAGGTTTTAAAAGGTACCATTTTGAGGGTCGTTTAAGTCCTTATTTGATCACTTTTGTATCCGTTATTGCTTAATATCGTTCCTTTTCACTTTTAGGTCTCGTGAAGGCAAAATCTTTGGAATGGCACTTATTTGGACAAAAGCGCGAATATATGAAGAAAATGGCCAAAGTCGAAATCGAGACACTCGCGATTCTTTGAAAGTAGAAAGCGGCGTCGGGTGCTATTGGCGGCCGTCCCAAAAGTATGTGTGGCGTAACCCAAACTCGTATTTTCAAGAGGCGGCGTCTAGTGGTGAAAGAGTAGGCCGTCGCTACTCGGGACGGCCTAGATGCAATCAGACGGCGTCGAGGTGAAGAGGACGGCGTCATGGACATAAGGTGGCGCCGTCGCAAGGTTAACGTGGCGAGACGAAACCCAATGGCGGCGACACGGCGTCACTAAACATAAGGTGGCGCCGTCGCAATTGTAATCTTATATATAGAATCCGAATTTTTAGGTCTTTGTGTGGAGAGTCTTTGGAGTAAAACCTAAAACCGAACCTAGGGTGTCTTGTACAGTATTTTAGGGTTTTAAACCTATCTTACATCAAGATAAGTCTTTACTTCATTAATTCAATTATGTCTTTGATTATTTGTGTGTATGCTTGCATGTTCTCCATGTCAGGCTAATTTATTTGTGTGTTTGCTTAGGAAGTATGAAACTTAATTATTGAATATTGATTGGTTGTTTCTTCTCTTAGTTGATTAATGATCTAGTAATGCGATAGGTCATTCGTTGTGTATAATGCTTGATTCATCTTTGTGAACCTTAGAGTATAATTACACGAGTAATTGTAGGCTAAACCATCAAAAGCGCCTTAGAGTAGGAGTTTATAATCTCTAGTGGGGTTTGTAGACAAGACCCTTTGGTAAGTTCAAAGAGTTGGGAGAAAGCGCATACCTACAACTTTAGACACACAACTGTGACTAGGAATAAGGCGTGACACTCAACCATCGATAGGAGATAATTAAGGAGTAATACAAACTAAGTAAACACATCTTTAAACTATCATACGAGCACACATTAATTAGACATAGACTCCCACAACCTTAGTTTAGATAATTAGATAATAGTAGAGTAATCGGTGAAATACCAACCCCCAATCCAATATCCGAGATTAGTACCTTTCCATTTTCATAAAATATAAAAGATAAAAATAATCTTCCTCGACCTTAACCTTAGCGTAGTAACTCCTACTAGCATTCCTATTCCCCAGAGAGCGATATCAATACCCGTGGCACCTAATTACTACACTACAGCGATTAGGTTCCTTTGCTGGGGTGTTATAAAACTTGCTCGAAAAAGGAAGTTTCCTTGACCCCGAGCAGCGTGTGGCGTTATCAAGTTTTAGGCGCCGTTCAGGGAATAGAATAGCTAGTTAGTAGTCCACCTCGTTTAGGTTTCTTTGTGATTCCTATCAAGTAAATTTTCTCATTTTTTTTAGATTTCTCATTAGTCTATCCCCCTCTTCGTGACCTTTGTTAGTAACCTCATCACTTTTCATCATGGAGAATGATAACCCGACCACCACTTAATAACCCAACACAAAAAATTCAATGCCCAACCTAATAACCAACACAACCGTCGAAGCCGATATGTGAGTAGAAACACCGACCTTGAGTTTGCGAAAATATTCGATGGTACAATTAGGGAAATTTGTTGAGAAAGTAGTCGGTATTGCTATAGTTGGTTCGATGATTAGCGATAATTCGGAAAATGGCATGATAAACAACAACGTGGATGTGGAAAATAGTGCTTACTTCAATCTTTACCCACTAAGGAAGAGGTTGCGTACCATCGATACATAATCGATAATCACGATCACCCATCATTAGGATATGCCCAAAGATTAGGAGAGAAATCACGGAATCTAAAATCCCATGTATGATTGGATATAGGGTGTCGACCACGCTTACATAGATACGGAATCCCCATCAACATAATGTCATCATTGTCTACAATGACATTATGAATGAGCGACTCAATATTAGGAGAGACCCTAAGTATCAGGAGGAGTTTGCAACTTTGTGGGAAGAGTCGAGGGCGTGCATGTCTTTATAGGAAATTTCACCTACCTAGTTGATTTTATGGTTCTAGAAGATGTAGGATCGTCATTGACTATAGTTTATCCCAAGTAGTGCTAGGAAACCGTTTGTTGAAACATCTAGAATGAGCCATAACAAGCATGATGGAGCAGTTGGGTTCGAGGAAGGAACCGATGAGATCACCTATAGGATGCCTTGGAAAACAAGCGAGTATGGCCACTTGTCCATTTATGATCGAGACAACATCAAAGCTTTTGAGGACAAAAGCAAGGAAGATGTTGAAAAGGTTATAAATTCATGTGGGAAAGAAGGAGGCATATTATAAGGATTGCTTGACTTTAGGGCCTAGGTATAGAGTCGATGAAGATTTTGTCAACATGATAGAATTCTCATTGAGGATGCGTGAGGAAACGTAGGAGCACGACTACGAGTCTAGCTACAAGACTCTTTAATAAAGAAAAGCGCTTCGTGGGAGGCAACCCATGTTTAATTGTTTGCTTATTAGTGTCATATATCTTTTATTAATTATTTATCCTCATGTTTAAATTTGTGAAAATGCTTTATTTTGTTTTTAACCTCGTCTTAATTGCATATAAAGGTATTTTACATAAGGGATAAGTGTAGGGAGAATTACACACGTTTTCAAAAAAGCGTAAACATGAGAATAAAAATTAATTAAAAGATATTTATGTTTGTTTGTTCGAGTCAAATGCTTGTATCGAGTCATAATGGATGTTTTGCGAAATTTTCCAGATTCTAAAGATGTAAATTTTCGAATTTTTTCGAAAATCATGAGACCGGTTTTGTCGGGATAACTTTGGCGTCGAGATTGCGACTGACGGCGTCGGGAAGGAGTAAAACATCGATTACTTTTTCTCGTTTTCGAGCTACTTATAAATTTTGGAATTTTCGGTCTTAATTTTCTTATAAATTCGTAAACATCCATTCCACAACATTATATCTAGTTTAAATCGAGTCTTATATATATTATTACCGCCGATTTTCTGCGAAGGTTTCGTTTGTTTTCTTCAAGTGTGCGGGTTTAGTTTGTCAAGAAGAAGTTACATAAGATTGGAAGGAGCTTTTCACGCAATAATTCTTCTTGGAAAGAGTTTAACCACCACTTTACGGATCCTACCGAGCTAATCGGGAGTATTAGTTTCTTTCATTTTAATTACCTTCTTCTATCATAACTTTGATACTTTCGGGGAACATTGGGGACAATGTTCGGTTTAAATGTAGGGAGGAAAATAAAGCGGGAACTTTGAAACTATGCTTATCCTTGATTATTTGCTTCGTCAATTGTATTTGTGTAATAAACCATGAGAAAATGTCGGTTAGGGTAATTTTGGCACCAAATTTAAAATTTTTATGACATATAGGAGTGGGCCATTAGTCTTAACAAAAGCGTCTCACGGATAGGAAGTTGCATGACTAGCACAAAACCATTTACCACCCAAATTCCACCCAAAATGTGAGGATCGCCCTTAGATTAGTAGGAATTAAAGCATTCATCTTCAATGCTTAGAGTGTGAACCGGTAGTATAATAGATTCTAGAACTTGTTTTGTGATGCATTCGAGATCATAAGTGAGGCTACACTTGTGTAGTTAGGAATAACTAAATGATAAGAGGCATTAGGATAACCCTTGTTTGATACATCATATAATTACTTCTTCCACATCGGTTGAATAATTCCCCACACCACTGCGTTGTACTCATCTTTAGTACACGATACCCTAGTTAACCCTCGAGCCTATCCTTTTCGCGGTTCTCGTGATGTTTCGGTTTTCGGAATATCAATGAAAACATTGTTTACACCCCACCCCGAATATACACCCAAATCGCCTTAGCCTACCCTTATGCGCTCACTTTTAGTGCAAATGTTTATTATCACCCCAAACCCTTAGTTCAATTATCTAGTTGCTTGCATAAGTTGCTAAGTCGAGTCATATCCTTTGTATCTGATTTTGGGATGATTGGGATTCATGGGAAAAGTTAAAGTTTATGAAATGACGGGAAGGAGCGTTAAATTCAAATTCCCTTTGTTTGTGTAATAATGTACCCCAAGTGTTTTGATCTTTTCAAATCGGGTCAAATTAGTGTTAGAGTAATAAAAACTCAAGTGTAGGGATGTGCCTATAAATCCCTATCATGTTACCGTAGAGGATGGTAGAGTAAAAGTGTATGAAAAAAAAAAAAAAAAAAAAAGTGATATAAAAAATAAAAAAATAAAATAATACGGGCTACCATCCTACATCTATCCTTTAAATTTATGTTTATTTATTTGAGTTATCTAGAGTTTAGAGTGTCGAGTCTTGGCTTAGCAGCGCCATTCTTCATATGCATTTAACATAGAGATTTTGACTTACCACCACTAAATAGCCTATCCCACCAAACCCTTATTTCCCTACAAGTAAGCCTAACGTTGCAACCCTTTAAAGACCTCTTTGATAGTCTTTCCTAGGTGCTTACGCCAAAGTGATGGAGGTTTGATCTATTCTCAAGCCTATGGTAATCTATGTACTAGGACCGGTTAATAAGTGTTTATCTTCCATTTTCTATATTGTTATATTTCATATATACACCCGAGAGAGATGTGAGTATCCAAACACCCCATGTGAGGTGCTAGTATGTAATTTCCGTGCTTGTTATGACTTTTGCGGGGCTTATATGTGTTGTTGACCGTTTTGAATTAATGCTTCATTACCCCAACTTATAAATTAATTGGCTAAAAGCACATTTGCTTGAGGACAAGCAAATAACAAGTGTAGGGATATTTGATAAGGTTTTAAAGGTACCATTTTGAGGGTCGTTTAACTCCTTATTTGATCACTTTTGTATCCGTTATTGCTTAATATCGTTCCTTTTCACTTTTTAGGTCTCGTGAAGGCAAAATCTTTGGAATGACACTTATTTGGACAAAAAGGCGCGAATATATGAAGAAAATGGCCAAAGTCGAAATCGAGACACTCACGATTCTTTGAAAGTAGAAAGCGGCGTCGGGTGCTATTGGCGGCGCGTCCAAAATTATGTGTGACGGGCGGAACCCAAACTTCGTATTTTCAGAGGCGGCGTCTAGTGGTGAAAGAGTAGGCCGTCGCTACTCGGGCGGCCTAGCCTGCAATCGAGACGGCGTCGGAAGGCGAAGAGGATGGCGTCATGGACATAAGGTGGCGGTCGCAAGGTTAACGTGGCAAGAGCGAAACCACAATGGCGGCGACACGGCGGCGTCACTAAACATAAGGTGGCGCCTTCGCAATTGTAATCTTATATATAGAATCCGAATTTTTGGTCTTTGTGTGGAGAGTCTTTGGAGTAAAACCTAAAACCGAACCTAAGGTGTCTTGTACAATATTTTAGGGTTTTAAACCTATCTTACATCAAGATAAGTCTTTACTTCATTAATTCAATTATGTCTTTGATTATTTGTGTGTATGCTTGCATGTTCTCCATGTCTGACTAATTTATTTGTGTGTTTGCTTAGGAAGTATGAAACTTAATTATTGAATATTGATTGGTTGTTTCTTCTCTTAGTTGATTAATGATCTAGTAATGCGATAGGTCATTCGTTGTGTATAATGCTTGATTCATCTTTGTGAACCTTAGAGTATAATTACGAGTAATTGTAGGCTAAACCATCCAAAGCGCCTTAGAGTAGGAGTTTATAATCTCTAGTGGGGTTTGTAGACAAGACCCTTTGGTAAGTTCAAAGAGTTAGGGAGAAAGCATACCTACAACTTTAGACACACAACGCATGACTAGGAATAAGGCGTGACACTCAACCATCGATAGGAGATAATTAAGGAGTAATACAAACTAAGTAAACACATCTTTAAACTATCATACGAGCACACATTAATTAGACATAGACTCCCATGACCTTAGTTTAGATAATTAGATAATAGTAGAGTAATCGGTAGAAATACCAACCCCAAATCAATATCCGAGATTCGTACCTTTCCATTTTCATAAAATATAAAAGATAAAAATAATCTTCCTCAACCTTAACCTTAGCGTAGTAACTCCTACTAGCATTCCTATTCCCAGAGAACGATATCAATATCAAGTGACACCTAATTACTACACTACAACGATTAGGTTCTTTGCCTAGGGTGTTATAAAACTTGCTCGAAGACAAGGAAGTTTCCTTGACCCCGAACGACGCGTGTAGCGTTATCAGCTATGAATCTCTTATGCATTGCATATAAATTTTGAATGTCATTAAAGTTGGGATTTCTTGAAAACTCGGGCATATACAAATCAATAATACACTTAGTAAAATGATCTCGACAATCGCGTGCACAACTTTCGCCTATTTGTAAATATTCATCAAATGCATTGGGAGTTTTGTCATATGGCAATTGACGTATGACGGAAGTGCATTTCATAATAACACTAAAACTCATTTGAACTGTTGCATCGGGTTGGACCTCAAAGAATTTAAAATGATAAGGAAGAGGATCATAATTATAAGTTTCAATACCTTTGACTATTTTTAAAAATAATTTACGGCTCATACGATATCGTCGTCTAAATAGTACTCCGGATATCTTGGTTCATCACCAAAATAGTCGGCCAACAAACGATTTATCGGATTACGGGTACGTGGACTTTCAGCTTGTTGCAATGATTGTTGATATGTAACAACTTGTGTAATCAACAATATGTCACTCGAATCATCGCGATCGGATGCATCGATCTAATAATCTTCACACATGGTTATAAGAATATGTTTTTGGTAAAAAAGCGTGTTTTTATAGAAAATTGTGTAAAAATCGTTAAAATGGGGTAGCATATATAGTGTTAAAAAGGTTATTTTGACTTAAAAATAAAAAGTAAAATTAATAATAAAAAAAGAAAAAGAAAAAGTAGCCGTTGAAAGCGATATTATTATCAGGGCATGTGGCCTAGTGGTCAAAGCTTAGGTTGTTAAGCGAGCAGCAGTGAGAGTAATCTAGGGTGGGTGACCCACAGGAAGTCCTCACTTGTGGTCCCATCTTCATTGATATTTGCTGATGAGGATTTGAGCCCTTAGACTAAGCGGCTGGGGTTCGAATCTGAACAAGGTCGAGGTTTTCATCGGACGTTACTCCAACAAGGAAAACTTGTGTGGAGGCAGTGCAGTTTCCTCGCGACAGAGAGCCATACATCGTGCAGCGTGGACCCGGTTAAGACAACATAGTGCAGTCGATGTGGTGGTTAGGGCCCTTGATTTGAGGGTGGTAAAACCTAAGTTGGAAGTTACTGTCAAAATATATATATATATATATATATATATATATATATATATATATATATATATATATATATATATATATATATATATATATATATGATTTTCTTTGTCTTTTCCCATTTTCACACACGCCAAATAATTGGAGTTTGCAAGGGCTAGGTCGGTGTCGTGGCATGCCTTGACAGCGCCAAAACAAGAGCCGCATGAGACTTGGGGTATACAACTATTGTCTCAAAGAAATATGATATTGCTTAGCTTGCAACTTTAGTCTAGACATCTTAATCGATGCAAATCCAAACTTGATTTTTGTACTAATGAAACTTATTCAAACTGTTATTTTTTTTAAACGGCGAAATTTATTAGAAAGCAAAGAAAAAGCAAGAAACTTTTCCTTGCAAAAGAGAACAATTACAAAGGATTAGAAACACAATCATTCCAAGACATATGCATCTTAGAAGCTCGGGCCCTTAAGTAGTTAAACGGCGTTAAGACAATCAAATAAAAAATGTCATTTTTTCTAATCGGATTCTTAATAAAGGATAAATATATTCAAATTACAAAATTTATAATATTTCATTTATCATTGGTTTTGGATTCTATAAAAGAACATGCATCAAACCATCTTTTCCACCTAAAAATAGCATACCTTCTTCGTTCTCTAATAAATGTTCATGTTTTTGTTTTTGAATATTTCATAATAATGTTCACTTTTTTTTATTTTCACAATGAAAATAGAGTTTAGTAGGTAGAGATGATATCGATTGGTAGATATCGTAGTTGTATAGTTAGTGAGATTTCTTAAAACGTTGTTCATTTTGAAAGTGAACATTTATTTTGGGTCTAAAGGAGTAGTAATAAAGTATCATAATTTTAGGGGTGTTCACAAATTGGGTAATATCCACAAGATCCGAAAACCGAAACCGAGCCAAATGAAATTGAACTGAATTTGTAACCGAACCAAACTAATTATTTGATTTTCGGTTTGGATATGGTTTTGGAAAAAGAAACTCTGAACCGAAACCGAATTCACATAAATATATTATATAAAAAAACCATTTTTTAAGCTTGAACATTATATAATTAAATGAAAGAGTATATATAAATTATGTAATTTGGGTCAACTCGAAAATCAAACCGAATTCAAATTCAGTTCAATTTAGTTTTCGATTTTAAACAAAAAAAAATCTATCGAATGAATCAAACAACCCGATAACCAAACCGATAAGCACCTCTAAATTATTTAATAGACTAAAATACACCGTTGGTCCCTAAACTTGTAGCGGAGGATCGCGATGGGGCGAAACCATGCATAATCATCGCCGGGTCCAAGCGGTAGCAATTAAATGCCAAATCGGTCCGCTTTGACAATTTCTCATTAGTCAAAGTCATTAAGGTTAGGGTGTGCCTTGCACATGAGGTTAAACTAAATCATTTCATTTTTGCTCTATTTTATTTCATCTTCATCTTCTCGTGGGCTCGACCAGTTAAAGCGACCTTAAACCCGAATCCGCGACCGCAGAGGACAATCATCATATGAGAATGAGACATGTCTTTCTATAAGCTATCCATAAGGACTGCTATTGGATGAGTATGATGACTCTATCACACGTATACATACGACAATTCTATATACGAGTATGAAGGTGAATTTGACACTTTACTTTGGTGGAAGAACAACAGTAAAAGATTTCCAATTCTTTCTAAAATTGCAAAGGATGTTCTGGCTATTCCAATGTCAGCCGTTGTTTCGCATTCCGCCATGATATCCAAATATGGTCCTTTTAAAGAAAGATGTTCGAAGTTTTTTTTTGGTGCAAAGGTGAATCAATTATATTAATATCCAAAACCACAAATTACAAGACAAGATTCCTCAATCTGGAATGAGACATGCCTCATCCATAAGGATATACAACTCAACTATACTATCATGCCATATTCTGTTATGATCATCTATTGATACTGTAGCACATAGAAACATACTGCACATATTCATACACACTTTGCTGATAATTCCATAGTGAAAGATGTTCGAAGTTCTTTTCCACCTTCAATAGTTGAAGCATTAGTTTGCATCGAGAATTGGAGATATGAGGACTTGTAAAATAATCCAAAAAAAGCAAAGTAGAAGTGGAAGAACATGCTGTATGTCATCTTGATACTTTGCATAAGGTAAATGCAACTAATTTTGATGTTCTTTATGTAGTTATTTTTTCGAAGTGCATCTTTAATCAATATTATGCTCTTCATATACTTGCTAATTGATTTCAATCGTGATAATCTATTTCTCAGATATTTTTGAAGCTGATGACGCCATGAGTAGATGCGGATAAAGAGTACTTGAACTTTGACTGCTAAAAAGATCCAACTTGAATTAATATGCCTTGATTAGTCTTTTAACATGTAGTTATGTACTTCTGGTCATGTACAATATACAGTGCTTAAATTGTTGAAGCCTAGAAATCAAGTAGCTGAACTCAAAATTGTAGCTTAAAACCGAACAAGTGGTTTATGCTTTAGTTCGAGACCAAACCATTATCGGACTGGTAATTGGTAAGTTTTTGGTTGTTTTAGTCATTTTTGGGTTCAGGCTGGTTCAGTTCAGAAAGAATTGGAAATCTTTTACTGTTGTTCTTCCACCAAAGTAAAGTGTCAAATTCACCTTCATACTCGTATATAGAATTGCCGTATGTATACGTGTGATAGAGTCATCATACTCATCCAACACAGTGCATGGAACTAGTTGTCATATTCTTGAATTATCTGAAATCATATTCTTGAATCATATTCTTGAATTATCTGAACATGAATTTAAGGATATATTATCAGCAACATGTCTATGATATAATTGCATAAGGTTTAAACTATTAATCAAGTCACACGTGCATGGAACTAGTTGTCATCACATTTACTTTAAATATTTGGCAATCTTGTATATATATGTTCAATTATTTGTTTTCATAAATGCAAACTTACACACTCATACTACCACCAATATATGACAGATTGTCCTACAAGGGTCGCCGGAATCTGGGTTTAGCCCATGAGGAAGATGAAGATGAAATAAAATAGAGCAAAAAAATGAAATGACGAGTTTACCCTCATGTGCAAGGCACACCCTAACCATAATGACTTTGACTATCAGAGAATTGTCAAAGGATCGATTTGGCATTTAATTGCTCTGTTTGGACCGTGGCGATGATTATGCGGTTTAGATCCCATCGCGATCCTCGCTACAAGTTTAGGGACCAACGGTGTATTTTAGTCTATTTAATATTTAAACCTATATTCTCAAAATAGCATATGAGTTATTAGAACTATTAAAAAGACTAAAATACACCATTGGTCCCTAAACTGTATCGGAGGATCGCGATGGGACGAACACGCACTTTTCATCGCTACGGTCCAAGCGAGACCCATTAAATGCCAAATTCGTCCCTTGACCAGAATTGGGACGGTCAAACAAGGGTATTATAGACCATTCACTTTTTGACCCAAGCTAGAACCCGAGGACCAATTGTGAGTATGGATATTAGCCGTTTCTTCCACGATCTGTTGCATTTAATTTCGCGGAACAAATACACCCACCCAACAAACAACTTTGCCAATCACATAAAACCACATTATCGGAAAAGATAAAGCGCAAATCGAAATCAAGAATATAAATCCTCATTTCAGGCGAAAAGACCAACCCAACTTCCAACAAAACCATGTCGATCGATCGTTTACCAACATGCGGATAGTGATCACTAACATTTTGAATCGGTTGCCTTTGTTAGAAGCGGTGAGAACCTCTAGTTTAGCGAGAAACCGGAGGTCTAAGTGGACTTTGCTCACCGATGTCATACTTGATGAGGATTTCTTTTATTATTTAACATACGAGTTTGATGGTAGGCTTGTTACTAGATTCTTAAATCGACATGGGTCCAATAAGAAAGTTTGTCTTTCTTTGTAGAGCCAAGATCAATTATTGGAATAGACAACTTTCATTATGAACACATTCATGAGTGGCTCTTGTTTTGGTGACAATGGAGTTGAGGAGCTGATTATTACAAAGCGGTATGGTGACCCGATTCGTTCCCGACCCAACTTTACTCGCGGTGAGTTGAAACATACGGTACTTCATGTTTGTGCTATGGCTACTTTGGAATATTTTCATGGCTATCCAAATCTCGAGCCTAGAATTGATTCATGTCAATTTTCTAAGCGATACGATTTGGGACTTTATTCTTTGGTTGTCCTCACTTGAGTCTCTTAAAATGAATAGTCCTAGTACTAACGAGATGAGACTATGGGATATTGCAAAACTTGGGAATTTGAAGAAGTTACATTTGTCATTAGGTCGTTATAATGTTGTGACCACAATCACAACATCCGATATCTTTCACTTGACAAGACTTCAAAATCTTGAGACCCCACATTGGATTTTGGTGATTGCGGTAAGAACAATTTCAGTTTACAACTTATAATGTTATAGAGATGTATATGATAATGAAATTTAATCAGTAAAACTTCTTGTAGTTGATACATGAAGCTAATCCTAGGATGAAGGTGCCTTTGTTTCCTCTGATTAACCTTAAAAGTTGTCCGATGTCGATTTTGGGAATAGTGTTATGGTAGCATTCACCATTGGAATGATTCGGTCATCTCCGAATTTGAAAATCTTTGGATATGAGAGTAAGTGTAATGATGTAATGAATATGTATCAAATAAAACATTCCTAAATTGCCATGTTTGTGTATCTCGACACTATTTGATTTTTCAGTCGCAAACACGCTTAGTGATCTACCTTTGCCTAATTTTTCCTTTGTTGTAGATAGAAACACATTCGACCATGGGCGACAGACGGTGGTGTTTGAGCTTTTCCCGGATCGAGCATGAAATAACTTTAATAAAGTGTATACTTGCGTGTTCCCGTCGCTAAAGACAATCAATATCGAGGGAAAGCGATAGGAGTCATGATGGGAATGAAAATACCGAGGAACAAGCGGGAGTTGGCTAGGAAGCTGTTGAAACTCCCGAGCTTCCCCATGACCATTGTAGATTTCTTTGTTGGTTGTAGTTTAAGTTTGGGTTGAATACCCTTGGACAATTAATGTTTCAAAATAGTTTTAGTAATTTTGTACGAATTGTTATATGGTTAGCTTAAAATTAGATTGTTCATATGTTGTTGTTTGTGCGTATTCTAGGTGATGAAAGTTTGACATTGAAAGTCAAACTTTCATTTAGCATTTTATTTGATTGAAGCAAGTAAAGCGCATTTCCGTTTACTTTAGTTAGTCAATACTTGAAAATGTTGAATGGGTTAGCGTGAGCGAGAGTTGTAATGTCGGAAGGATTGAAAACCTTTGGAACATTAAGTGCAAAAGTCATAATGGTATTTGAAGTTTGATGATGAGGATGGCTATTGGAATGTTCAATAATATATACAATGGTATTTGACTTTGTAAAGTCAATATTGCAAAGCCATTACTAAAATATTTGTTTTGGAGTGAATTGATAATTTGACATGTTTTAGAAGTTTGACTTAACAAAGTCAAACTTCAATAATTATCTGAAGTTGGCAACTTGAGGGACCAATTGTGTATCCTAAAGTGAATATTGGGCGGGAGTTTTAAGTGTGACAAATTGACAACGGCAACCAACACAAATTCGAGGACCGAGTGTGAAATAAAGGAAACTATTAAACCACTTCACCGTCTCTTACGAGGCGATATTAACTAGTGCACAACTAACGAGATACTCATCTACCACTTTTTACACACACACACAACTTTCCAATGGCGATTTCCTATTTTAAACAAACTCATGGAGATGGTGATTCGCAAATCTTAATGATCGGATGGTATGTCTGGTTTGAAGATGAAATTTGCCAGAAGGGATTCTAAGGAAGCTACTTCTTGATCTTGCCGACATCTAAAGACAAGAATCATCAACCGTAGGGGCGATACAAGACAATCAAGCTCGGGACCTCGTGGAATCGCGGCTTGGCGTGTGGATCGTTGAACAAAATCCGGTCTAGGCAGACAAACCAACAACCCAACTCATACAGATTGTTGGTCAAGCAGATGAAGGTATTCGGTTCAACCAAGAGTTTGTTAAGAAAATGGGTGAACATAGTGCACGAATTTTGGTTTTCCATGGGGTAGATAAAGGCGTCTTTTAGGTGATAGTTTTGCTAAAAATGGTATGTAAATTAGATTTGATGTAGTTGGTTATGATGTTTAATGTAATTTATTAATGATAAAATATCATTTGGGTTATGTGTTGTTTAATCATTGTATTGTGATATGGGTTGTATTTTAGTGTTATTAGTATAAGAAAACCAAACAGGCCCTGTGTCAATAAAACCAAACAGCCCTTATGTCAACAAAACTTTAATCAAGAGAACCAAACACCCCTTTGTCGGCAAAAGCAAAGGCAATGGTTTAAAAGATCCGGTGAAAATGCAAATACTTTGGCACTAAATCATAATGTATCAAATAAAACATCCGGTTGTATCGCCTAAACCAAACGGCCCTTTTATCGAGAAAAATTCATTAAAGAAACCAAACACCCGTGTCGGAAAAATTAGAGGCGGTGGTTTCAAAACACGGGTTCAAAAGGCAAAGCGCTTTAGCGATAAACAACAATGTATTGACAATTGTGTATTGTAACATCTTGAATTTTGACTTACCAAAGTCGAACAAACTTATGAAAACCAACAAATTGTAACTTGGGTAAGTCGAACCTATTAAGATATGCAAAGCGATTTCAAACACAATGATTAAATAAGATCACAAAATTTATTTCATCGATTTTAATAACTACAAATGTTTACTATCATCTAAACATACACTTAGCTAGACCCACAACTCTCCTATAATCGTTTTCCTTCTTTTCCTTCATTTCTTAAGATATTTAAACAAAATTTCGGTTTGTAATCCTTTCTCCCAATCGTTAAACTTTGATAACAAGATGTCATCCTCTTCCTTCTCCTTCTTAACACCAAGCAACTTTTCGTTTCTTGTGATCTGCTTTCCTCAACAAACTCAACAAACCCTTCCCCTTATCGTTTTGTGCCATTATTGTTTTCTTTTGCTTTGGGAAGAATGTGTGTTGATTGTATTTTAGGGTTCACTCTTGCTCGTTCATACATATATGGTTGAAGGTTGGGTTACATTTTAACTAGCTTGGGTCAAAAAGTGAATGGTCTATAATACCTCGGTTTGCCGACCGTCCCGATTACAGTCGAGGACGAATCTGGCGTTTAATGGGTCTGTTTGGACCGGTGAGCGATGAAAAGTGCGTGGTTCGTCCCATCGCGATCTCCGTCTGAGTTTAGGGACCAACGATGTATTTTAGTCATTAAAAAATGAGCTGAACCACCAAGTTTTATTCAGATACATGGAACAAGGTTTCAACCAAAAAAAGAAACTTTAAACAAATACAGTGGTTGAACCATCCATGTGGTCCTTTAAAAGAAGCAACCAAACTTGACTTGAATACTTTTTAATTAGCATTAGCATCTTCGGTATTTGATTATTAGGTTATAACATACTACGTATTAAATATGTTATAGAAAGCATATACGCTTTATCATATGATAAAACTCGTTTTCCTTTTCTATTAACATAAGTGTCTCGTGATAAATATAAGAGCATGCGGTATGGTAACATGCAACCCATGTTAAATCTTAACATTTGGGCGTTAAGGCCGTATTAAGCTATCTGGTGTGTGGTGTTAAAGTCGGCCTTAACACCATGTATTAAGGGATAATTGCGTTAAAGCAATTTTATTTTTTATTTTTTTATTATTTTTTTTTAATTGCTGTCCCTAAATGAGAGGTTGTTTTTGTAAATTGTTAGTGAGTTAAGGTTTAACTTGGGAATGTTATGATAAGGGGTGTTTTTTTGTTGAGTTAAGGTGAAATGTTAAAGCTGATGTGGCGCTGACGTGGCATGGTGTTAAGGTTTAACCTAGGTTACCGTACCTAATGCTCTAAGATACATGGTATAGCCCTTGACTGGAGGGGTTAAAGTGGCTATAATATGCATAATGATGTCACTTATTCTTTCTCCACCTTGATCATTGTGGATGGTGGTTGAATGGTCTTGGTGGGAAGATAAGTTGCAACTGTAGTTATGAGATTATGGTCTTGGTGCATATTAAGGGTGCTTCTAAGTTGTGCTTAAGGTTTGGAATGGAGTATGATGTTTGTCCGAGTTCCTCATTGGCAGATATAGTATAGAGGTTGTTTGATATCGGATGATAGTATGTTTGTTTTTGAATCTGAATTGGGCATTGTCCAAGTTCGGTAGTATGTTATGATAATGTACTAAGTGTTGTTGAAATTAATATAATTCACCCTTTGCGTGCGTAAAAGAGAAAGCGGGAAAAAAAGTCGTAAGCAAGCCATGAATAGCAATGCTTTATTTTTATTTAACGATTCAACCTTAAATTTTAATAAACTCTACAATAAAATAGTAAAAGAGTAAAAAAAAACAATATGTCTATTATAACCCTCTTCATTGGATGTGTGAAAAGTTATAAAATGTCACTTAAAAGTCTTTCAAGAATGGGTAAATTGTCATTTTCACAAATATATGTAGTACAAATATTTAAGATTTGATTGTTGCGTTATTGACATTTTCATATTCTTTGAATTTATTGTCGGTTTTCACTAAATGCTTATAATTGGTTTTAAGTAAATAACAAATTCTCTATGTGAATGGTTTACTAATAAGGTATCCGCGCGATGCGACGACAGATATTTAAAATTTTAGCGAGCAATGTTTTCTAGCTATATACATTTTGTGACAATAACTTTACAAATACAAAGATTTTTAAATAAAAAACAAATTATTTAGTTACGACCACTAGACCAAATTTCGCCTTATAGATAACCAATATTCGTCACTTGTTTAATTTACACAAGCCCAATACCACTTGAACCAATATCTATTTATGATCAAATGAAGTCTAATTACTCAACACTCATGATTCAGTCTAATAAGCACACCATAAGTTCACTATTTAATAATAAAATCACTAAATATTGCTAAGAGTAGTGATTGGGAGACCTAAATCATATGCCTAAAGATATATTGTACGTGTGGCGTCGTCACGATGGCCACAATGATGGGACCTCTTTTTATAACCACAGGGATCGTCGCGCGTTTTATGCACATCTTTAGCGCATAATTAGTCTTCGTCGTTTCCTATTGTTAAACCCTAATCACTCTTTTGTGCAACCACAACACATACAACAAAAATTCTTCTCTCAACCTACAACAAAAAAAGCAGCACTAATTTCTTTTTTCTTAATCAAATCGAACACAAACCACACTAAAAAAACATAGCACTATTTTGTCGTTTTCACGCCGAATTAACAAATACACGCATGTTGTTCGTTTCTTATTAAAGCCGAAATGAAATCACATATACTCCTTTGATTTTATCTTGATACAAACAGAAACAACACTGATTTTTTTATTTATTTTTAATTTTTTTATACAAACGAAGATAAAAGCACAAGGTCGCGGGTAGGTTCGTTGTTTGTTATATTTTGTTTTGTAAATCCAAACAAAGATAGTATATGAACACTTTTGCTTTTGATTTTTCTTTAAGAAAGTTTCGTGTATTAAATAGAAGTGTTACTTCTTAAATATTTATGATGGGTTATGAATACTTCGATAGTGGTGGCGTTCGATAGTAGCAGTAATCATGTATCAAGTAAATGGTTGAAGTGATGAATGTTTGTTTTGGGCTGCTGGATTTCTGATTTATGATTTTGAAGCTTAATTTGATTGTATATTGTTGTTAAATAGTTGTATATTTTGATGAAAGAATGTTTTTAATAATGTATTAATTGTAGATGTTGAATAATATTTTTTTTAGTTTTATTTGTGCTTTAAAACTTGTAAGTTATGCTTTTTTTTACTTATATTTATAAACAAAGTCATTAAAAATCTTGACTATTAAAAATAGCACACTTTCTAGTTATACTTTTTAGCAATAAAATTTATAATACTGAATATTTTATTAATACTGAATATTAAGACATTTAATGTCCAAAAATGTTATTGTGCTTTATAAGATAGTAACATAGATGACTTGATTTCTAGATTCTCAAACGAAACTTAATGCCTTGACAATTGATTTTTAGATTCTCAAATGAAAAAGAAAAAAAAAATCATAAATTTGATAACATTGAATCTCTACACTTAAAAAGTTGATTTTATTATTATTTTTATTTATTTTTTATTTTTTTTAAAGAAAACTAAAGAACGCAACTTTTTTACTTTCTATGCGTTTCCATGAGACCATGACATTTGCAGCCTTCATTGGGCTTTGGGCTCCTTTCTTCTGCTTACTTGGGCTATTGTGTAATCAATTCGAGCTAACACATTGACTAACATTTCAATACCTTTATGCTTATTGAGGATGTGTCAAAGTTTTGTTTAAGTTTGTTTATGTTTATGTTTATTCGTTACATCTGTTGCAAAATTACACCTAAACATGCAATCTCATATATTTACGATATCAAAGTCCCAAATAGCCAGGTCATGACTCGCAAGCTGGTGTTATAACCTCGCCGACTGTGCAACCAACAACCTCCTATCTGTTTGACTCATAAAAATACTTAATAGTACAAAGAGTCTTTTTTTTTTTTTTTTTTTTTTTTTTTTTTTTCATGTTAACACTATTAAAGTCTGAAACTTCAGCTAGTTATTACTTATACTACGCTAAAACTTATGCTATTGACACGCAGAAAAGTGTCGCCATAATGGATATTAAAGATACAGTTGCTAATGTGAAATGGCACAGTTTGGGAAATGTGGAGTTAAAACTGCAAAGATGTAACAGAATTACAATGTAGATAAACTGAGTAATATGTTGTATTGATGTTTTGAATGATAGCATAGTCTAGTATTGTCTTGTGTTATGTTTCTGTAAATGTAAAAGTCTGTAAGCTCTTCATTGGGTTGTCTTTGTTTGAGTTGCAGGCTTTGTAAAAAATTGTTACAGTAAAACCTCTATAAATTAATAGTGTTGGGATCGAGATATTTTATTAATTTAGCGAGATATTATTATATCGATAATTAATAATTTATTAATTTAAAGAGGTTTTACTTATGACCATTAAATTTTTAAGTCTAATAAACTAGCTAGTTGCAATGTATACTCATTAGAGACGAAATAAATTTGAAAAACAAGTTCCAATTAACATTCACACTTTATGAAAATAAAATTAACACTTTTTGTTGCAATACGAGAAGACAACGTACCAACTCTTTAGTGCAATAAGGATATTTTAAGATCAACTCAATATAGATTTGAAGTTCAACAAAAAACAAGTGACTATGAATAATCTTAAGATTTTGAAGTGCATCTCTCTCACACACATACATACATATATAAATATATATGAAATTTTTAGTAATTCTTAATTTATAGTTTCGTTGGGACTAATATATATACACTGAGGTTTCAAAAAAATTATTATCTTATTGTTTTATCGATTGGGTCTAAATTTGTCTTGGTCCCAAGTTGGGACGGACAAATTATTAATTTTATCGAGGTTATTAATTTATCAGTATTAATTTATAGTGGTTTTCTTTGATCTATAAAATCTTTCACCTTTCAAAAAAAAAAAAGAAAGAAAACAAAGAGAAAAACAAACTTCATAAAAATAGTCGATAAATTCTATCACTACCTTTATCCACACTTTTAATTGTCACTGAACACTCGATCTTAATGACACCTGTTGTGTGTCACTAACAGGGACGGAGCCAGGGGGTCCCGTGGGTGCCCGTGACACCTATGGATTTTTTCGATGCAGTGTTAATTTTAAGAAAAAAACATTAATTTTTTTTTTTCAAAATGCGTCTTAAATGACCCAAGTACATTGAAATGTATTTTTAGTCTTTTTAGTTCCCATTTTAAACTCTATTATATTACGGTTAAAAAAAATTTGTACACCCAATCATATTTGTTCCTGGCTCCGTCCCTGATCAATAAGAAACCTCTATCACCGCGTAAAACTTTCGTTGGAGTGTTTTACCTATATGTACGTGAACATGTTCATGAACGTGCTGGTTTGTTTGTTTCTGTCTCACTAAACAAACATGACTTAACATTAATTTGTGGAGAGCGGTTCTTTCCCAAGCAGGTCGAGAAGTTTTGATCAAGTCTGTCATCCAAGCTATTCCAACTTATGCAATGCAATGCTTTCTACTTCTGATGAGTCTTTTGAATAAACTTATGGTCTATGTTCGTAGGTTTTTCTGGGGTGGTGACTCCCATGAGCGCCACATACATTGGAAAAACTGGAAAAAAATCTCAGAACCTAAACAAGAGGGTGGGCTTAGATTTCGCGATTTTGAGGCTTTCAACATTGCTCTTCTAGCTAAACAGGGATGGATACTTCTTATTAATCCTAATGCCTTTTGGGGAAGAATACTTAAAGGTATTTATTTTCCAAACTCTAATTTTCTTGTTGCTAAAAGAGAGTCGCATCCCTCCTGGCTTTGGAGTAGTTTATTGCACGGTCGTGATTTATTATTACAAGGTGTCAGATGGCAAGTTGGTAACGGACAAAACATATCATTCTGGACACAAAAGTGGGTTCCTTTTACCGATGATTTTTACATTCATTCTCCTCTGGGACCATTTCGTAATTGCAACAAAGTTGTTGATTTTATTCAGGATGGCAAATGGAATCTTAGAATGCTTCGTCAACATATTTCAGGCATGGAAGCTGAAATGATATCAAAAATTCCAATCTCACAAACTAACTCTCCTGATAAGCTTATTTGGCACTTTGATTTGAAAGGTCAATATACGGTTAAGTCCGGTTACAAGCAAGCCCTCGCATTGGTGAATCAACCAGTTGCAACAGGTGAGTCGAGCACAATTTTGTCTTCAAATTTTTGGAAGGTGATTTGGCATATCCAGGTACAACCAAAAATCAAATTATTCTTATGGAAGGCCATTTCAAATTCGGTTGCCACAAAGGAGAATTTATTCAGGCGGCGTTGTTCTCCTTCTCCAGTATGTCCAATCTGTAATACTTCTGTTGAATCTATTGAACACTTGCTTTTTGAATGTGCTTGGACTCGTCCTGTTTGGTTTGGCTCTCCTTTGTGCTTCAGACCTCCTCCGTCAGGTATTAACATATCTGGTTTTATTCAAAGTTTTATTGATCGTTATTCTGCTCATGATGTCTCTCGGGTTCTATTGATAGTTGCAACAACTTGTTGGTTTATATGGCGATCTCGTAATAGTTTTGTTTTTGATAATGTGACTTTATCCCCACATAACACCTTGGCCTCAGTTTCTGCTCAACTTTATGAATTTGAGAAGTTTGTTGGCTCTCGATCTACTTTAAGGCCCTTTCGCCGACTCTAATCTTGAATCCAACTCACACTTCTCCCGGTGGATACCCCCCGGTTGTTCGGTGAAGTTAAATTGTGATGTTGCATTCAAGGATCCTAACGCTTTTGGTATAGTAGTTCGTGATTCTGCGGGTTGCCTCAGTTATGTCATTGGCAATCATTGCCATGCCATATCTCCTCTCCATCTTGAGATCATCGCGGTGCATTCTGCTTGCTCTTTAGCATTTAATCGTGGGTGGTTTAATGCTATTGTGGAATATGACTCCCAAATGGCTATCTCGTTATCATCTTTAGAATCCCTCCGCCATGGAATCTAGTTGCTATAGTGGATGACATTCGCTTATGGGCAAAAATTTGCATATATCCTTTTCGTGGATTAATCGAGAAAGAAATCAAGTATTTCATTGGGTTTTTATTATGCGTTTCAAACACTTTAGGGTTTAGTTGGGATGTCACTTTCATTGATGAACTTTCTCACTTTCGAGGAGTGATATGTATGGATGTTAATTTTTTTTTAATGAATGTTTAAGTTCAAAAAAAAAAAAGAACGTGGAAAAATCCTACATGTGATATTTTGGCCCCCTTAACCTAGTTAAATATATATAAATACATAGTAACAACAATTTACTGCACATGTTATATATTATTTGTGGCTAATATATATAGATATACTTCACAATTTCACAAGAAAAAAAAATAATAAATAAATAAAATAATGCACATTTGAAAACATAATTGGCTCATCTAAGAGCATGGAGTATCACCAGATTCACTCGCCACTCCTACGTGTCTTCCTCGCCAGTCCAAGCCGGCGCTCGCCACCATACCATGTGGCCTCGCCACTAGGTTGTTCGCCACCCCAACGACATGCAAAATGACAAAATACTTTTTCTGTTAATTTGTTTGTTTTGTGTTTGTGTTTGTGTTTGTGATGTGTTTGTGAGGGTGGGTGAGGCTCAAGTGAAGAGGTTTGGGTTAGTTGTGATTGTGGGGTATTTTTAAATGAGTGTGTTGAAGTGATGTCTGCGTAAACCCGAATGAAAACCATATAGCTTAACTGGCGATACTTCATGCTCTAAACAACGGTCGATCTACTTTTGAGATTTGATATGAAAGGGTCATAAATTTCGTCTACATTATGAAAAAGTTGAAATTTTCAATCTAGGATAAAATATTATATTGCATAAGTAGGATAACGTGACAAAATTGTCATCCTTTTAGGCTTTTTAGCATAGCAAAAAATGTTACTTGTTATTCTTTTTGTATACTTCTTTCTTCACTATCGTTTTGACACACCATGGTTGACACACAAGTATTATACTAACTACAATGCAATTGTCCTTTTTGTATATTTCAAGCCTATAAAATGATTACTAGATGTTTGCATATTCACAAAATTGTGTGCGAGAGACATGGGTTCGAAACTAGACATGAAACCACATGTCTTGTGCGTACCAATCCCGGGACAAGGCCACATTAACCCAATGCTAAAACTAGCCAAAATTCTCCATTCCAAAGGCTTGATATCACCTTTGTCAACACGAGTTTAACCACCAACGCCTCCTTAGAACTCAAGGCCCCGAAGCCTTAAATGGTCTCCTTCCTTCGTTTTGTAACCATGCCAGACGGACTTCCACCACCCGAAAATAAAGGCGCCACCCAAGATGTCCCATCTCTTGTAAGGTCCCTTGATGAAAATTGTTTGGGCCATTTTAAAACCCTCGTTGCAAAAGTAAGTGCTTCTTATTCACCTGTGACTTGCATAGTGGCTGACGTGCTTATGGGCTTCACCCTCGCTGTAGCCAAGGAATTGGATATCCCAGAGTTTCTGTTATGGACTAGTGGAGCGAGTTTGTTCTTATTTTTCGATCAGTATCCCAATCTTGTGGAAAAGGGTTTGATGCCCCTCAAAGGTACTAAACTCTTTTTTAATTCTTCTTTTACATATCCCAACTCAAATTCAAAGACAATTAAAGTTAAAGTCTTATAAACAAAAACCAGAAGATAAGTGTTAATTATAAGGAGCCTAGCTAGCATTAGTTAAGAGCTTTTAAATTTCACGTAATATTGAAGTACCAAATATGTTGCTAATATCATTATTTCACTTTGATATAGATTCAAGTTCTTCAGTGAACGTTTACTTGGATAAAATCGTAGATGGTATACCCACCATGAGCGGCTTACATCTAAAGATATGCCTCCATGGATTAGATATATCTATGTTGGAAAATTTAGTGCACTTGTGGGATTAGTTCACACCTTGTAATGGGTTAGGAGGTGCAGGTGTACACCCATAAGGTCCATGAACACCACGACTCTTATAGTGGTTTGTATTGGTAGTCTTGGTGAAAGTCTTGCTTGGTGAAAATCTTGCTTGTGGAAATCTTGCTTGTGGTTTCCAGCGATAGCGATGTTTCCAGCGATAAGCGATGTTTCCCATAAGCGGTGTTTCCAGAAGTGGTGTATCCACCGATAGTGCTATGAAATCTTGATAAGCGGTGTTTCCAGCGATAGGTTGTACTTCCACCGCAAGTGAAAATCTTGCTAGTGGAAAATCTTGCTTATGGAAAATCTTGCTAAATGGCGATTACAACTTCTTTATGACCACGTTTAATTGGTCATGTAACCACTAACGGCTATAATGGGGATAATTATGAGGCTATTAATGGGCGATTAATACTCATAATTCCATTGGAATAGCTCAAGAGTAACCTCCTATATATAGGAGATCCGAACATGCATGAAGGACACACGAAAACACTAAACACTTATTAGCGAAAGGGTTATAGAATTGTGCCTAATTCTCTAGCGCATTTGGTCTTATCCCAGTAGATATTCGTGATACCCGGGCATTAGGGTCGAATAGTTTACTTTGGAAAGTGATCACACGATTCAAGTGATATCCGGTAACCACCTAGTGGTATTGCTACTCATCATTGATTGTCTTAACCACATTGCGGGAAATAACCCCAACAATCAAAGTAAACTATTTTGTGATAATCAATGGCAAGCTGCGCAATGAAACACATGGCTTCAAACTTTGCTAAATTTGGACAAGTTTGAAGGGTGGACTTTAGGAGGTGGCGGAAGAAGATGCACTTCTTCTTTGTCAAGCATGAGTGTGGTCTATGTCTTGACTACTCCAATTCACGATGATGGTGATGATGCTCTTGTGGAGCGGATCGGGAGGAGGAGCAAGTGGGAGAATGATGACTACATATCAGAGGTCTTATTCGAATGGTATGTCGATTCTTTGTTTGATATTTATCGAACTTTGAATCTTCCAAAGAAGCGTGGGATTCCTTGGATGCCAAATATATGGTGAGGATGCATCAAGTAAGAAGTTCCTTGTTAGTAATTTCACAAATTACAAAATGGTGATTCAAGACCGGTTATGGAACAATACAATGAACTTCTTGGAATACTTGGAAGGTTTACACAACACCAAATGAACATGGATGAGGCTATCAAAGTCTCTTGTGTCATTGACAAACTCCTCCTTCATGGAAAGATTTCAAGCATACCTTGAAACATATGAAGGAGGAGTTAACTCTTGTTGAGTTGGGCGATCATCGCACATTGAGGAATCTCTCAAGGTGCGGGATAATGACAAGCCAAAGAGTAGCAATCTTCTTTGGACCATCTGTTGTCAATATGGTGGAGCATAACAACTCCACGGTACAATGACAACAAAGGCAAACGCAAATTTCATGATAACACAAGGCGGATCCTAACAAGAAGGCAACACCTACTTGTTGGAAATGTGGCAAGGCCGGTCACATTAAAAGGGGCTGCAAGGGTGTTAAAGTTGGTGGTAAAGCCAATGGATCGAGCACTAATGGTTCGGGGTGGTGGTTCACCAACTCGGCTGAAAGGTCGAAATATGTTTAATAAGTCTTTTCGATTTATTATGTTACATATGTATCTGAATCTTTTATGTGCGGGATGATGATGTTGCGTGGTGGGTTGACTCGGTGCAACAGTTCATGTGTGTAAAGATAGAAGGCGGTTCAAGACTTATGAGTCAACGAATGATGGTTCTATTCTTCACATGGGAAATGAGTCAACGACCTTGGTGCATGGTCGTGGTTGTGTAGATCTTAGGTTTAGTTCGGAAAGATTGTAACTTTGTTTAATGTTATTCATGTTCACGATATAAGGAAAAACTTGGTTTCAAGTAGTGTTTTGAATAATCATGGATATAAACAAGTTATTGAATCGATAAATTTGTTCTTTCTAAATGTGGTGTTTTTATTGGTTTTGGTTATTTATGTAATCAAATGTTCGGGCTTAATATTACCAGCGGCGGTGTTATTTCGACTTTTGTGACCACATATGATCGAGTGATTCTAACCTTTGGCATGCTAGACTTGGTCATGTTCACTATAAAAGGATGCAAGATATGTCTAGGGATGGTTTAATCCTGCTTTTGACATGGACACGAAAAGTGTAAAACTTGCATGTTGACCAAGATAACCAAGAAACCCTTTCGGGGTGTTAGTCGTGAGACTAAGATCTTGGAGCTTATTCACGATGACACTGTGTGATTTGCATGCCACTCCTTCTTTGGGGAATAAGAAGTACTTTGTGACATTTATTGATGATGCTTCTAGATTTTGTTATGTCTATCTATTACATACCAAGGATGAAGCATTAGATAAATTCAAAGTGTTTAAAAGCGAAGTTGAATTACAACTTGGGTCTTTGATCAAAAGATTAAGGGCGATAGGGAGGTGAGTACATGGATACTCGGTACTTTCGATCTGTTGGAATAATCCATGAAACGACGCCCTTATACTCCTCGGCAAAATGGTATTTACGAAAGGAAAAGCAGGTCTTGAAGGAGATGGTTAATTCCATGTTGTCCTATTCGGGATGAGTCAAGGTTACGGGGTGAAGCTATGTTATGACTTGCTATTTGCTAAATAGGGTTCCCAACAAAGGAACAAGGTTACCCTTATGAACTCGGACTAAAAAGAAACCCAACTGAATTATCTCAAGGTTTGGGGTTGTAGGGCATTGTAAGACTCACGATCCAAAGCAAAAGACTTTGGGTGAAAGAGGCATTGATTGCATCTTTGTTGGATATCTTGAGCATTCCAAGGCTTTTAGGTTCTATGTTATTGAACCTAATGAACATGTTTCGATTAACTCAATAATTGAATCAAGGGATGCGATTTTGATGAGAATAGATTCTCATCGGTCCCTAGACCAAGTCGAGGATTCCTAATGGAACTCATGACTTTGGTGTATCGAGGTCCACGATGATGAACCATCGGTGGTCCACGATGAGGTTGTGGTTGACACAACTGAACACGTGCTCGGGAAAAGCAAAAGGTCGGGACTCCAAAGTCATTTGGACTGAGTTTCAACTATACTTAGTTGAAGGTACGAGGATGAGGTCTCGGACCAATACTCCTATTGCTTCATTGTTGAGGATGACCCCAAAACATTTGAAGAAGCAATGAAGTCCCGGATATTGCTTTACGGAAAGAAGCAATCAATGATGAGATGGATTCCATCATGGGCAACAACACTTGGGTGTTGGTTGATCTACCACCGGTTGCAAACCTACGGGTTGCAAATGGATTTTCAAAAGGAAAATGAAGGTAGATGGAACTATTGAAAAGTTCAAGGCTAGACTAGTCATTCGGGGCTTTAAACAAAAGTCGGGAATAGACTATTTTGATACTTATGCCCACGTGGCTCGTATCGATACCATAAGGCTGGCGATTGCTATGGCATCTATTCACAATCGGTTATTCATCGGATGGATGTGAAAACGACTTTCTTGAATGGTGAATTGGAAGAGGAGGTTTATATGAACCAACCTCGGGGCTTCATCATGCACGGCAATGAAAACAAGGTGTGTAAAGCGATTAAGTCTCTTTATGGACTTAAGCGGGCACCTAACAATGGCATCAAAAGTTTGATGAAGTGGTTTTGTCTAGTGGTTATGTTCTTAACCAAGGCGACAAATGTGTATATAGCAAATTTGATGAATCGGTAAAGGAGTCATCATTTGTCTATATGTTGATGACATGTTGATCTTTGGCGACCAAAATCAGTTGACGACAAAGGAATTTTGTCATCAAGGTTCTCCATGAAAGACATGGGGAGGCGATGTTATCCTTGGTATAAGGATTAAACATGAAAGTAATAAATTTCTATCTCTCGGTCTCATTATATTGAGAAGGTCTTGAGGAAATTCAATTACTTTGATTGTACTCGATGAGTACACCTATGGATACTGTGAGAAGGCGATGCCTAATCATGGCAAGGTTGTATCTCAACTTGAGTATTCTAGGGTAATTGGTGCTGATGTATGCCATGACTTGTACAAGACACGATATTGGTTTTGCGGTGGGAAAATTGAGCGGTATACTAGTAATCCTAGTGCTCATCAACGCAAGCGTTCAAAAGTCTTGAAGTATTTGAAGAGAACTATGGATTATAGTCTCTCATATCTTGGTTACCCATCGATGTTGGAAGGTTACAACGATGCAAGTTGGATCGATAACTGCGAAGACAATTCGTCTACCGGTGGTGGGTATTCCTACTTGGTGGAGGTGCAATTTCTTGGGCATCCAAGAAGCAAACTTGCATCACCGGTTCAACAATGGAATCGAATTTGTGGCTCTAGCATTTCTTTGGTAAAGAAAGCGAATGGTTGAAAAACTTGCTTCTTGAGATTCCATTGTGGCCTAAACCTATAGCACCTATTTCTATCCGGTGTGATAGTGCGACTACATTGGCTAAGGCTTATAGCCGGATGTACAATGGTAAGTCTAGACACTTGGGTGTCGGGCATAGCATGATTCGTGAGCTTATCATGAATGGGGTGGTATCTATAGAGTTTGTGAGATCTCAGCGAACTTAGGCGATCACTTGACGAAGGGTGCGGCTAGAGACTTGGTTATAAAGTCGCTAAAGGGATGGGTTTAAGTCCAACTTAGTCCTTGAATGCTAGGACACTGACTCCTCCTAAGGAAACTTGGGAGCTGAGTTCAATGTGGAAAGCGAACATTCGATGGTGGAGCACATGTTTTATTTACATCCCAAGGTTGTGCTCGAGAACTCTTGAAAGGAGGATGAAGTCTTTACTTCTTAATGGTTAATTTTCTTTGAAAAAGTGCTTGGCGGGAGCATGACTAAAGAGGAACCACCTATGTAAATGTTGAAGTTTTGCCGCTTGAGAAGCTTTGGACTTTAGCTTTTACAACATTTATGAATTTGGATATGGACACATGGCTTGTATAGTGTCGGGAGCTTTTAAGTGTTTGAAAACTTGTGTGTATTTTATCTTGGTATTCAAATGGGTTGAAGGGTTCAATTCTTAGAACACCACGATTCTCGAATATTTGAGCGTGTAATTTACTAAGATGGAAATTCAATCCTCGGGACATTTTCGTTTATGCACATGTTTTGATTGATGTTTATTTTTCATGCAAAGGAAGTGAACTAAATTTGGGAGGATTGTTGGAAAATTTAGTGCACTTGTGGGATTAGTTCACACCTTGTAATGGGTTAGGAGGTGCAGTGTACACCCATAAGGTCCATGAACACCACGACTCTTATAGTGGTTTGTATTGGTAGTCTTGGTGAAAATCTTGCTTGGTGAAAATCTTGCTTGTGGAAAATCTTGCTTGTGGTTTCCAGCGATAAGCGGTGTTTCCAGCGATAAGCGATGTTTCCAGCGAGTTGGCGTGTTTCCACCGAGTGGTGTATCCACCGATAGTGCTATGAAATCTTGATAAGCGGTGTTTCCAGCGATAGGTTGTACTTCCACTGCAAGTGAAATCTTGCTAGTGGAAAATCTTGCTTATGGAAAATCTTGCTAAATGGCGATTACAACTTCTTTATGACCACGTTTAATTGGTCATGTAACCACTAACGGCTATAATGGGGATAATTATGAGGCTATTAATGGGCGATTAATACTCATAATTCCATTGGAATAGCTCAAGAGTAACCTCCTATATATAGGAGATCCGAACATGCATGAAGGACACACTGAAAACACTAAACACTTATTAGCGAAAGGGTTATAGAATTGTGCCTAATTCTCTAGCGCATTTGGTCTTATCCCAGTAGATATTCGTGATACCCGGGCATTAGGGTCGAATAGTTTACTTTGGAAAGTGATCACACGATTCAAGTGATATCCGGTAACCACCTAGTGGTATTGCTCTTGTCATTGATTGTCTTAACCACATTCTATAAAATTTAGGATTTTTCTCAAAAGTTTAGATACAACCCTAACCTCGTGTACCTCTTTTGGGAGACGACGACCCACCCTTCTCCATGACCTATCCTCAAGCAATGAAAAAATGTTCCACTAACCTTTTTTTTTTGGGTAAAAGGTCAAAAGACCCGGTAAATATATTCCTCCAAAAAACGTTTAAGTACAAAGGATATGAGTGAATCTCATATCTCAGCCCGTTACATAGACGGAAAGCTTACATAACAAGATACTTCATATTCTCTAATCAAGAAAATAAACCACTTCTTAATATATAACATTAGACATGTATGAAAACAAAATTACTTCCTACCAAAGCCTTGGAGCTTAGTACCATACATGTCATAATAAGCATTCAAGTTCCCTGGAAGATGGTAGATCTGATCTGCATAGTTATCATACTCATAGTCATCATAATCATCTTCACGGTCATGACCACCAACAAATAGGTTCATTGACTCATCAAAAATGTTCACAACCTCTTCTTCATCATTGTCGGAATCAACAATCTCTCCCACCTTAGAGAATGGGTTAACCCTCTTAGTAGAAGAAGTAGACGAAGAAAAAGTAGAACTAGATTTACTAACCGCGGCCTGCACCTTCTCGTTCACAACACTCACAAGCGGTTCTTGCGTTAAATTACCAGTCTTTGGAGCCCCATCCATCATAGTTTCCTTTGTATTACCAGGATAATCAACCTTTTTAATAGGATGACCATCATCATCCATAAGGGTAGCTTTCCCATCAATAATTAGCTTTTCAAGCTCCCTAATTTTCTCAATAATAAGAGTAGGACAAACCTCCTTAGCTTCCATTGTATTGCCAGAATCCAACTCTGCCCCATCCTTAGCCACGACATCAGTATGAATGCCACATTCCTCAGTATCTATCATATTAAGGACTTCAAACGTATTTGATGTAGCAACCTTCGTCCCACTTGTACTAGCTACATCAGAGGCCTTCTTCTTTGTAGTATCCACCTGCTTGGGTTCAGGAGGAGGCGCTTTAGGTTGATACCTAAACTTAGGACCCACAGCAGGTTTAATAAAACCATTACCCGGACCACTTTGGCTACCATTCTTACCCTTATTTTTGTGATTGACCGTCTGAAAACTATCACTATCCTTTTGTGTAGGTTGAACAAGAGGAGGAACAATTTTAGGACAGTTATCCATAGTATGACCAAATAGCTTACAAGTGTCACATCGAGGCGGTTTCCACTCGTAATCAATACGAACCTTTTCAATAGTAGAACCCGACCCATCAAGTAGAGGTATTTCAACAGTGAGACTTTCCTTAAGTACCTCATCCGCCTTCACTTCAATCAGACATCTAGCAAAACTACTACGACCCCAAGATTCCATGCACATTTGACTAGTGTAAGAATCTAGCATTTTAGGCGTACCTATCAATGTAGCTAGGAGACTGATACCATCATCAGAAAACATAGCAAGGGGAACATCATGGAATTTAACCCACACCGGAATATTAGTCAAATCCTCTTTAAGCAGATTAGTATTCAAAGTCCAAGATTTAAGTATAATAGGCACATTTCCTAATCATCCACTGTCCGTTTTCCAAAACATCTTCAACACATTTACGAGTGAAAAACTTAAAGAAAAAGATCCCATTCGCATTCATCATAACCTTTTGAATACCATACTTGGCCCACGTATTACGCACGTAATAATCAACAACCGGGAAGGCAATACGTTTACCAAGGAAATAGCCATAGAGAGTATTTTCAAACCTAATGTTTACCTCTTCAACAACTTTCATAAGGACAGTAAGGTCAACACCATTCTTGTTCTTACTACACTCCAACCTACAAAAGTTTGACATGCGTCTCTTAGGATCAACAGAGGTAGAACCAGCATAAGAAACCGATTTGACACAACTTGCACCATTAGGTGCCATAGTAGTTTGTTTCAACTCACTTGGGGTGTTTTGAATGAAACCAACCTGATGTGATGTAGATGCATCCAGAATTTCCGCGTTCTTCAATTGGATATTATGCATAGCCTTCTCAAAGTCCTTACACACATCAGTAGCCTCAGTCGCATTAGTTACATTATCAGAAGAGTAAGCATTAGGATTACTCCCAAGAGGCATAGGCATATCACCATCTAACGAATTAACAGTAGTAGTATTACTTTTGTTAACCTCGGAAACACATGGAGTAGCATTCGATTCTCCACCAGTACCAGCAGTACTCTCGTTGTCAAGAAAACCCTTGTTCAGCAATAACTAAAGACAACCCAATACCAAGCAGCAAGCAGAACCAATGAAAAAGAATGAAAACCCTAACTAAAAAGTTAGGGTTTTAAATGTTAAAGCTTAATAAACTAACCTCACACCATGATGATAGTAACCAGATTATGAATATACCTCAAATCGGTTTGGAATTAAAAACTAACCCTAAATCGATTTAACAAGAAAACTTCTAAAAACAATATGATTTTGGCAACGAATTAGAACAAGTAATGATTGACAAGATTGCAAATCACTAGCTTAAACAATTCGAAGCAAAAACATATGATTTGAAGGAGTTTTGGAGAAGCGATTAGGATATTAGGAATCAAATTTTCACGAGAGATAGAGTCGGTCTTGGGTTTATCTCACGAGCACATAAAGTTTTTCCACTAACCTTTATATATGAGTTATGATTAAACTCATGACCTATTCCTCTTTAAAAACCCTATTTGACTGGTGGATTGTACGTTTTAAATCAATTAGGATTTTTAGTATTACATATGTCAAGTAATCAAATTTATGTATCGAAGGGCATGAAATTATAGAGAAAAATACCACGTTCTTGGAAATCGGCTTTCTTTTGTAATAACAGGTTAACTATATTAACAAGTGATGTGTTCTCTCCCAGTATTCGATTAGGGAGGTGATATATCCACGAAACAATTCACTTCACACACATAAAAGTTATGTATTTTGACATTTATGCCCTTACCACCCTTTCTCTATTTCCCTCAATTGGCCGCCAGTATCAAACACAATTACAATTTGGTGTGGTTCTTCTTTATTTTCCTATATTATTTGTCAAGGTCATGTACATTAACATTCAACACCATCGCATATCATCTTAGTAACAAGTGCTTGCACTCCATACTCTGATCATATAATCTAATTACATAACACAATATTGTGTAATAAAATTCAAATAGCCCACTAGCTTCGCTAACAACAATAATCAGAACGTTACAAATCACAAACACCATGAAACACATTTAATAGTTTATCATCTGTTTCGAAAACATACTCAAAAACCAAGTTTACAATTTTTTTGTAAGCATTGGTCTTGAGGTGTTGACTTGTTTGTTATTTTAACAATTTATGTCAAGAAGATTCTAAGGTGGTTATGATTAGGGGTGTAAACGAGCCGAGTACTACCGAGCTCGAACTCGACTCGATTACTAAAACTCGAGCTCGAAACTCGACTCGAGCTCGGTCGAGCTTTGGATTTCAAGCTCGAGCTCAGCTCATCATCTCAAACTCGAGCTCGAAACTTGACTCGAGCTCGTTTATTTACACATTTAAAGCTCGAACTTGATGAAAAATTGGAATAGCAAACTCGGCTCGACTCATTTTTATGACAATTACGAAACAGGATGTATATAAAAGAGTAAAAGTGCAATACCATTGAAGCTCGATAAGGGATCGCGAGCCTCACGAGCTAAGTACTTTCGAGCTCGAACTCAACTCGAAAGTGTACTCGAGTAGTTCGAGCTCGAGCTTGACTCGTTTATATCGAGTCGATATCGAATAGCTCACGAGTTGTCTCATCTCGTTTTCACCCCTAATTATTAAGAGAGAAAAAACGTGGAATAAGCCAAACAAGATAATTCATTAGAAAACCTCCACGCATGAAGAAGTATAAATGGTAAACAATATTCCTCAAGTGCCCGTTTGGTGTAATCCTCGTCTTCGACTCACTCTTCGCTGCCCTTCGCATGACGTTACCATACGCTCCACTAAATTGAGACATTTTAGGATGTAAATTCTTCCATTTCTCGTATAACGAATCGTAGGTTCGAGTATCAGTTACGTTCAATTTTTCCCTCAAGGTAATCTAAAACCTCAATCCAAAACCCAACCTCCCTTCTCGTATTACCAACGATTCTATCTTTAGATATATGAACCCAACCTTTGCATAATTCCACTTATTTTTCAGGGTACATGGCATACATTGAGCCTCGTCGACATTTCTAACCATCATCTTTTGGCGTCTTATTTATGGCTTATTCAAAACCAAACCTCCCTTCTCATATTACCAACGATGCTATCTTCAGATATATGAACCCAACCTTTGCACAATGCCACTTCTTTTTTAGGGTACATGGCATACATCGAGCCTCGCCGACATTTCTAACCATCATCTTTTGACGTCTTTTTTATGGTTTATTCTTTGGGTCGCGACTTATTCGACTTCCTCCTCTACGTCAACGGTATTAGGCATAGACCACTAAAAATTGAGGTAAGTTCATTAGAGTATCATCAAAATTAAACGGGTGAATAGGAGACATAGGTGGTGGTTGAGGGTTGTGATGAAGATCCGACAATATTTGGTTATGAAGAACCGCCAATATTTGAATTGTATTGTAGGTATTGTGGGTTTAGGTATTGTAGGTGTGGAGGGTTTCCGTATTGTAGTATTGTGGCTTTCCGTAGTATGGGTATTGTGGGTTTCCGTAGTGTTGTGGAGGCATGAATGGTGGGTTTTGATATTGTTGGTTTCCGCAAACAAACGATGGGGCTCAAAAATTTATCGGAGTAGGACCGAGACGTAAATTTGAATTGGGTGTTTCTGCGTTATTTGTTGTCGATATTTTGGAGTTTTAGTTTTGGTAGTATTTGTTGATATTTTGTAAATAATGAGATAATGAGAGTAAACAAAATTAGAAGTTATGTTTAAAAATGTTGAAGTTTGAAGATATTTATAGGTATAAAATGGTATAGTGTATTTTTTTTTAAATCGTTAAGTATTCGTTGGTTAAGGGGCCAACAAATTTGCACATTGTTCGAGTGGTTACCATGGTCACTCTACGTCCTTTTATCCTTGCTATCACGTGTGAGGTGGGGGAAGGAGCACAATGGGGTGGCGCGTGAGAATGGGTAGCCATTGGTGATGCCTTACACCCATTGAAAGCAACATAACACTATGGATTTCATCATCTCTATAGCATTGTCATGTAAAATTTTATCAAATGACTTGTGTCATAATGATAATATTGTGTGAAAACTCTTAAACTAAATGATTGTAGTTTGGTTAGAGTACTACTTAACACAAGTGAAATACATCTATAATGCATATATTTTAATATACTTAGTTGCCGATTAAAAAATCAACTTCTAGTATTAAATCACTGAGTAGGGATCCAGTGAGAAGTAAATTAAAATAAGAAGTGGTGAGAAGTGACTAAAACTATGCATTTGAGATGCAACGACTTGCATTAGATGCATTTCTATTCATATAGATGCAACATCTTGAGTGTCGAAAGTTAATTTGATGTATAGATGGCGCAAATTAATTTTCATGATTTCGGAACGTGTAGAGGAACAAAAACAAAAGAAATCATGAAATGCATCTAATATACGTATGAGGTGAGATCTATGCAAAACACCTCCTATCCAAAGAACAAATGACATCATCTCAACCATCCAACCTTCTTTCATCCAATGGTCCAGATTTCATCTGAAAATAACATGTGGAAAACTAGAAGGGGGGTTGAATAGTTTTGCCGATTTTAAGTTAGTTTCAAAAACTTTAGATTTGATGTTATGTGAAATCGTATGGATGAAGAGAAAGTATAGATCTAAAATTAATGCAAGTAAAGAAAGCAAGTAAAGTAAAGGATAGAAATGACACAACCGATTTATAGTGGTTCGACTACAAGGACACCTTCCTTGCCCTACTCCACTCCCCGAGTCACTACTCGAGAGTTCAAGCACTATGTCAACAAACTCCTTCAACTCGGCGGAGAAGCCTTCACAACGTCGCTTACACTTTTTCCGGTACAAAGCAAAATACCGAGTCCTTAACACGGAGGACCAAACCAACACTACTATAACACAACAAATACGTGAAATATGAAATACAAGATCTTTGCTACAGAATTCTTGTGGAGGAACAAATCAATCAAGGACCCCTTGCTTGGATGACTTGTAAAATGCTCGTGATCTCGTCTTAGAGAAGGACCTATATGAGAATCACAACAAAAGAAAGAAGAATTACTCTCTAGATCAAGTGATCTTAGGTTAGAAGAATGTTAGAATATATGAGAGAGTTTGTAAGAAGAGGAGTGAGTTACAATAAAGAAATAGCTCTCTATTTATAGGCAACTTCTTGCTACTGTTGCACAGATCCCACGGATCCCTTTCCTGAGGGATCCGTCTAGTGTAAACGGAGGGATCCGTGAGACGCTCTTGTTTGCCCATGGGTTTTGGGTTATGGGTCATGGGTCATGGGTCCTAGACTTTGGGCCATGGGTATCTAAGTAGATACAATATATCTAAAAGATGCAATGCATCTAGACAATAGGGTATAGGTTAACTCCATGGGTTATGGATATGCTCCATGGGTATGGGTCATGGGTTGTGGTTTTTATCCATCCTAATAAACTATTACAATAAATGAATTATTACAACAATTTATATTAAATGACTATATATGTAGATGCTTTACAAAAATAACATGTATCCTTATAATTTTACTTATGATAACATTATATTTGTTATCAACAAAACACAAAGAGATCGCTAAATAGTAAATATTAATAAACGTTTTTACGGCTTATTTGTATTAACAATCTCCCCCTTTTTGTTGATGACAAAACATAATGTTATGATGAGTAAAACTTAAGATTAGATGTATATTTTGAAAGAATAAATTTTTACTTCTTCTCCCCCTTTTTGTCGAAACAAAAAGTGACCCTAATGAAGAAATAAAGTGTGGAAAAATAGTCCACGTATCTCTAACTCCCCATTGACGGTAGCTCCCTCTAGAATAGGGCGTCAAGTGAGAAAATATAAAAACCTACAAAGAAAAGGTTAGTAGTAACATGCATATAAAATCTTATGATTGACGAGAAACAAGATAGAGATCCAAGGTATATAAACAAAGCATTGTAATAAAAGAACAATGCCACATACGATCATGTAAAACTAAGAACAGTATTTGTTCTAAAGAAAATGACTCAAAAGAAGAAAAAAAATAGAGAAAATAGTAATATTATTCCTTCCATGCTTGCATAAGGTTATGGATGGAGGAAAGTATGTGGTTAAGTATGAATCGCATCTCTTCCCTAATTTCTATTACAAGATCCCTAGTGGGTTTGCAATGTTCACAATGTAAATGATGTGGGTAATATGTGTGGAAGGTTTCCGGGTTAGTTTTATTTGTGAGATGCGGAAGATGTGGTGGAAAAGTTGGGAAAATATGGATCAAAGTCCGAAATGTTTGGAAGTGGTGGTGGAAAAGAACCTAAATGTTTTTGTAAGAGAATGGGAGCTAAAGGTGGTGAAGTTACAAGGTCTTTGTAAAAAAAATTTGGAGATATTGGAGGTGTTAAAAAGACTAGTTCTTTTGGGTTGGTTTGTTGGGATCTTGTTGGAGTCTTAAGGAGTTCTAATAGAGTGACTTTAGGTGGAGATTTGATAGGTGATGATGGTGGTGTGATTGTTGGAGATGAGGGAGGTGCTACTATTGAAACATTTGGTGGTGAATGAGTATTTGGTGATGAACTATTTGACAATGGTTTGGCTAAACAACAAGGCCGTATGCTAATCCGTGCGGTTTTTCTAGATTTGGGTGGTGGTACTACGGAAGGTGGTAAGATAAAGTTTTGGATTTCTTGAAGAGGATTGTTTGCACTAGGTGATTCCTCAATGTTGGAAGATCTTTTGGATGACATGATGATGGTTGTTTTGAGGTTGAGAGTGATGAAGATGCAAGCATTTTGGGAACCTTATTTATAGAGAAAATAATGCATTGTAATGAATGCTTGACCCAAAATATGGACTAAAATCTAATGATTAGATATGAATTTAAGGCATGTGATCATGAGAACATAAGCATTAAGTAACATACTCATTAGTAAAAAGGATAAAATGATGAAAATATAGAGGTTTTTAGCCAAAGTGAGAAAAATAGAGAGAATTTTAGCTTCGTCTCACGGATCCCACGGATCCTTCCTCGAGGGAACCGTCCAGCGTTAATGTTGGGATCCGTGGTATCGGTGACTCGAGCGACTTAAAATTTTCCTTTTGGAAACATTTATGCCTAGTGTGTGCCTATATGCAAACCATTTGGTGTTGCGGTTATCTCGACTCCTAAAAAGAAAGGGAAAATAAACTAGAAGTGAAAAAGCAAACTATTATGTGAGATAACCCGAGTGCTCCTAATTCATTGTTGCTTAAATGAATGTACCCGAAAACACATATTATTTATGTGTTCTCTTTAGCATTCAAAAGACATGAGATGCAATGAAAGTACATACATCACTTAGATAATAGTTTTTACTTTGTATTAATAATGAAAAAGAGGTTTGACCTAGACGTGAGAAATAGATTTTATGAAAGTGATACAGGAAGAAGTTTCTTTTAGAAGACATTTCGAAAAAGTTTCTTGTTTGAAGAAAACGTTTATCTTTAAAAAAAATAGGTATGAAAGTACGTGTTGTAAATAAAACTTACCTTGAAAAGTAAAAGAAAATTATGAAAGTACGAGTTGTAAAAAAAACTTACCTTGGGTTTTGAAAATATCCGTATTGTTTGTGAGTTGTGTGTGAAATAGAGATCCTAGACTCAGAAAAGAAGAAGGCTAGTGTTTACATACCTTGTAGAGTTTAAAAACTAATTACGACGATTGTTCCATGAGACCAAGACCAATACGAAGCAAGTTAAATTGTTCCCGCTTCAACGGTTTGGTGAGGACGTCGGCTATGTTGTCTTTGGATGCTATTTTCTCAATAGAGATGTTCCCCTTTTGAACATTGTCTCTTAAGAAGTGATGACGAATCTCTATATGCTTGGTGCGAGAGTGCAATACCGGATTCTTGATTAAGTCGATGGCACCTTTTTTGTCACATAGAATGGCTATGTCACTTAAATGAATGTCGTAGTCAACTAACGCTTGTTTCATCCATAGTGGTTGTTGGCATGCTTTGTCGGCGGAAACATATTCGGCTTCGGTTGCTGATATGGCCAATGCCGTTTGCTTCTTCGAGAACCAAGATGTTAAACAACATCCCATAAAAGTACATACATCACTTGTACTTTTTGGTCAACATAATTACTGCATGGTCGAATCGCATATACAATAGTTTCTACCCCGTGCCCTTAGATACCATAATCCTAATTGACTGCACCCTTAATGTATCTAAATATTCTTTTGACCTCTTCTAGATGTGATGTTTTAGGATCTTCTTGAAACCTAGCACATAGAAAAACACTAAACATGATATCCGGCCGACTAGCCGTAAGGTAGAGAAGACTACCAATCATGCCACGGTATTTTGTGTTATCAACGGATTCACCGTCTTCATCTTTTGTAAGTTTAGTGTCGGATGACATTGGTGTTCTTATGGGTTTTGACTCTTTTAAACCAATTTTTTTTAACATCTCTTTTATGTATTTAGATTGATTAAAGAAGATACCATCGTCTACTTGTTTGATTTGTAGACCAAGAAAAAAACTTATTTCTCCCATCATACTCATCTCAAACTCGTCATGCATGATTTTAGAGAAATCATCACACATGTCTTGACAAGTAGATCTGAATATAATATCATCCACATATATTTAAACAATGATTATATGCGATTCCTTTTTCTTAGTAAAAAGTGTATGATCAACTAACCCCATGGTGTAGTTGTTTTTTATTAAAAATGACTTCTTCATTAATAAAACCATGTTTAGGTTTTTCGAAATCGATAAAGCCCGGAGGTTGAGCTACATATACTTCTTCATTAATAAAACCATTTAGAAAAGTACTTTTAACATCCATTTGATAAAGCTTAAGATCATTAGCACAAGCATAAGCAAGAAGTATTCTTATAGACTCTAATCTAGCCACGGGGGCATAGGTCTCATCAAAGTCTATTTCTTCTTGTTGATTATACCCTTGGGCAACGAGTCTAGCTTTGTTTCTAGACACTACATCGTTTGCATCTAACTTGTTTTTATATACCCATTTGGTTCCTATTATGGTTTGATTACTAGGTGGAGGGACGAGTGTCGAAATGATGAGTGTGTAAATACTCATCATTTTTGTACAAAATAAACTGCAAAATCATCTGAAAACACTCAGAAACACATCAAAATGATCAAAATATCACAAATCAGTGTTTTATGTGTTTCAAATGCAAAAATATCAAAATCGGATGAAAAACATATCAAATTTGCAAAATTGCGCTTTAGTCCCCAAGTTTATAAAATTGTCAAAAATAGTCCCCGAGCCATAATTTCAAAAGAAAAGTCACCAAAGGTCTTTTAAAATCATTAATTGTCATATTTAGTCCTTTGGTGGAAAATCTAAAAGTTTTGAGAAAATTACGGTTTAGTCCTCGAAAATCCAAATTGGTCAAATTTAGTCCTGGGAATTTCAAAATGTCAAAACTAACCCTTGGATTATTAAACTTGGCAAGACAAACCCTTTTACTACTCTTCATAATTTTCGTGTTTGGTCCTTCAGTTTCTGGGCTTTACATATTTGGTCCTTGTTTTATTAATACTCTACAAAACCAACCGGACCCTAATTGTTATACCCAAGCCCAATCTCAAACACCCCGGCCCAATTCCTTTTACCCGGTCCCTTAACCCGACCAACCCACAACCCAACTATTTAAAATAATACAAAACCCGCCCCCCTAAAACCTCGCTATCCCCGACCATATTGTTTGTCTTCCCCCCTCCTCAAACCTCCCATAGCCACCCTACTACACCATTTGTCTCCCCCCACCTCACCTAACATCCCTCCTCATTAAATGTATCACTTTCCCTGTCTCTGATAGAAAAGCAAGAAATTGGCGCCAAAACATGATTAAGGGCCAGGATGAGTTCTAGCCAATGAATGGCTCAGATTGCAGCTGGGAAATGCTCAGAAGGTGAGAGAAAGACTTGGGAGCCTATAAGAAGCAAAAAGGAAGCAAGAGAGAAGAGTTAGTTTTAGTTTTTAAATAATTGTATGTCGTTTTTTAGTTTGTAGCCTCTTAGCTAGTTCTAATTTATGTTTTAAAGTCAATTTGTATCAAGAAAGGTTACTCAAGTGTATCACAACTCAATTTCAGTATCAATTCAAGCTTAAATTCCATTTCCATATTTTAGCTCACTGTTGAAATTCTCATTCTCCAAATCCTCATCCAATCTGTTGGTAGTTCATTTATAAGCTTAAACAAGCTTCAAGAAGCTTGTTAAAGCTTAGTATAAGCTTAAACATACATTTCATGCAACTTTGGAACTGGTCAACAAAAGTCAAAGGCAGAAGCAAAATGGGTACAGAGATGGAATTGTTTGGTTCAAAGCTGGAAATGGGTTGAAATGGAGCAGTGGGTTGGATTTATTAGGGTAGTGTCCTTGTTTCATTGATTGGCAGGCCATAGTGGCCATTGGACAATTTGTAAGCAGTTTTCAAGTTTTATGCATAATCAGTTTTTGTAGTATTAGTCTATTCAAATCTGTCTTAATAGTAGTGTTTAGGGTATTTAAACTTAATTTGATCATAATTATCAGTTGGTTCTAAGTTTGGATTTGTTTTGTTACAAAATCAGTTTACCAAGGGGTGTTTGTTTTGCTGTCAAACTGTCCCAAAATTGTGTGCAGAGGTAGTTTTCTTGTTGGTTCAAGTTTAGTTTACTCTAAGTGACTCTTTGAGTCGTAATCTTGTGCCTATTAGTTCACAAAGTCAAAAATTGGTTCTAAATCTCTATTATTTTAATCGTGTGGATTTTAGAAATGCAAACCCGGATGTTTGTTCAAAGTGTTAACCATTGGTTTCATTACACTCATTACACCTTATAACATCATTTTCAGTCATCAAAAGTGGATTCAAGTTTCATTTTAGTCAACTGTATCTGTTTTCAAAAAGTCAAATTGTCAAAAGTGGATTTGAGCAGAACTGCGGTGATCCACAGGATTCATTATAGCTTTGAGGTCCTGATTTTGGGATACTAGTAGTTCACTTGGTTGTCTTTAAGACCTAATCACTGTTTTTGGTTCAAACCTTTTGGATAAGCTTGAGCATAAGCTCAAACAGCACCGGTGCCTCGTCAGACTCAAGATAATCGAGTGGTTTTCGCCTTGTGCAACTTGCACAGAGTTCATAAAAGCTTTGTAAGGTCTAATCTTTGGTTATCGTAGTCACTTAGGTCTAGTTGAGATATCAATAATTGGATTTTAGTTTGTAGCTTATTTGGTTGCTTATTTCGTCCGCAAGTAGGCACCATAAACCTGCTTTTAGCTTTAAATCAAAATCATCAAACTGTGTTAGTTGGCTAACCAAGAGTTATAACTTGTTGATTTGAATCTCATTTGGTCACTTTTAGTTAATCATAGCTTCATTCTAGTGTGGTAGCTCATTTTAATCATTTGGCTTATTTAGTGCTTATTTCAATAAGCATTCTCACATCAGGCCCATAACCTTGTACACAAGCACTTGTTTTTCCAATTTTCATAGCTTCTTAATATTATTTTGAGTTTCCTGAAATTTTCAGATTTTTATAATTCGTTTTGCTATTTTTCCTATTTTTAATTAGTTTTAGCACTTTTTAAATAGCATTTAATACAAAAATTTTAAAAGGTCCAAAAATAAGTTTTCATTTTTCTTAGGCTTAGATAAATATAAAAGCAGAAAAGTAATTTTCTAGATTTTCATAGCTTATTTGGTAATTTTAGTGATTTAATTAGATTTTAATAGTTTAAAATTCATAGAAAATAGAAAATAGTCACAAAATACAAAAATAGTTTTTAAAAGTCTATTTTGATATTTTAGACTTTTCCAAGTCTTAATCTTATTTTTCTAGCTTAATTTCCTATTTTCTTGTATTTTAGATAATTAATTATTAGTTAAAAATAGTTTTTAATTAGATAATTAGTTTTAAAAATAATTTTCCTTTTCTATAAATTTTCTTTTATCATTAGGATTGTAAAAACATCATTTTCATATTTTTAGGGTTAATATTGAGTTAGTTTCACTTTTTTAGTTATACGTCGCGTAGATTTTAATTTCCGTTTTATAAAATCATAAAAACAAAAACATCATTTTAATTTTAGTGATAGCGTTTATTTAATAGGTTTTATCTTTTTAATTTCCTCTCATTTTCATTTTAGCCTTTGTATTTGTTTAATATTTCTATAGTTATAATCACCAATTCATAATCCTTTTTCGTTCAAACTTCTCGATCACTATACGTAGATTGATCCATTGCATAGCTATTGGGACATAACGACCTGGGAGACTCTATACCCTCCGATCTTCATTGATTTCGTGCTTAAGCTGTTTTAGGTTTTCTTACGCTTGCGTGAGGAAACTTGACGGTTCTTACAAGCATCACGAAACATCTTAACTCTTCTTGCATAGCCATTACCCAACTTTCATCTTTATGGCTTCTTGTGTATTCTTAGGTTCTATGGTTGAGACAAAACAAACTAAGCTACTTTGGTTTTGGACTTGAGACCTTAAGGTTCTTTCGTTTAACTTTCCTACGACCTTATCTACGGGTAATCTTTAGACTCTTTAATATTAATGATTTTATTGTTTAAAGGTTCATCTTCTTTGTTTGTATTATTCTTTATCTCTATAACTTCACTCTCGACTATCTCGTCATTGACAAGAGGTAGAGTAGGTTTGGGTGGACTCTCATCAAATTTTACGTTTAATGACTCTTCAACCTTCATTGTTTCTTTATTTAATATGACATAAGCTTTGCTATTAGAGAGTAACCTAAAAGATACCTTCGGTTGATTTAGGATCAAATTTAGTAAGGTAATCTTTAGTGTTAAGTAAAAACATTTGCTACCAAAGACTCTAAAATGTTCTAACGTAGGCTTTTGCCTCAAGTAACTCGTATGGAGTTTTACCTAAAATGGTCTAATTAAGACTCGGTTAGTATATACGTTGATGTATCAACGGCATTGCACCAAAACTTTTGAGGTATGGATTGCTCATTTAACATGGTGCGACTCATTTCTTGTAGGGTTCTATTCTTCCTTTCAACTACCCCATTCGATTGTAGAGTGCGAGAGCCGAGAAGTTGTGAGTAATACCATTAGCGCCACAAAAGCTCCAAATTGCACTTCATTATCGAATTTCCTACCATGATTCGCTCTAATAGACACTATAGGACTTCCTAATTGTCTTTGGATTTTCTTACTTAATATTTCAAAGTAATCGAACGTTTAGCTTTTATTCTTTAAAAATTCAGTCCATGTGTACCTAGAGTAATCATCCACTATTACCAAAGTGTAGTAGTTGCTCCATAACTTTGGATAGCGGATGGACCAAATAAATCCATGTAAAGTAATTCTAGACACTTAGTTGTGGAGACCATATTTTTAGCTTTCATGACTAGCATGAACTTGTTTACCTACATTACAAGCATCACAAAAGTGATGTTCATATTTTAATTTTGGTAGATCTCTTACTAGATCTTTGGATGATAGCGATTGAAGAAGTCACATATTAGCATGACCCAATCTTCAATGCCATAAGGTCGAAGTATCATCCATAGAAGTAAGACAAAGTTTGTCTTTAGGTTCATTACCGATTTTAATGACATAGACTCCATGTTTCCTAATTCCTCTTCCTATAGTGATATCGTTTTTCAATATCTTACTACCGGTTTCATTAAAAAGCACGTTACACTTCTTATCACATATTTTTCCTATACTTAAGAGGTTAAAGTTTAGGTTTTCTACGTGACACACATCGTTAATGGTTAGAGATTTGTTAGAAATCGTACCTTTACCGATGATTTTGCTTTGCTATTTCCAAATACCACATTTCCACCATTGAAGGATTCATATGTGGAAAATAAATCTTTATTACCGGTCATGTGCCTCGCACCCGCTATCCTTGATCCATTCATCCGGATCTAAGTCGACCTTTAAGCACACCTAAAAACAATTAACTCAAAATTTTGGTCCCCATTTGTTCATGGGTCCATTAGTGTTATACATTTCATTCATGTTACACATATATGGAAAAGGTGAGTATGCATTCCATGGTGCAAAGTTTTGAAATGGAAAACGTTTTGCATATTAGATTCCATCCCATTTGATGGTTACTTCTCGGATAAACATTATTAGGTCTCCTTATAAATGTGTTTGGTTTTGAAAACGATGGACCTTTGTTTTTATAAAACTTTGATTTTGTCTTGGAGGTGGTTGTCTAATAGTAACATGGGTTGGTTTTTCTTATTAACAATAACAAAGTCGGTTCTAGATGAAGAGGCTACATTATTACTAATGCTTGCTTCAAAGAAACCCATCGATCCTCGGTTTTACACTAGCCTGTTCCCTTTTAGTGGGATCCGTGGGATCCGCGACTATAGTGACTTGTTTTTCTATTGCTTTGACGAATTGTGTTTCTTTGTTTTCACTAGTTGACACATCAAGTTGCTGAATACCTAAACCTTTTTGGTTGTTTCCTATTTTAACACTATCTAATATCATATCAAGAGTATTAGTACTCATTCTAGCAATCTTAAAATCTAGATGATCAACTAGTGCTTGAATTTGAACGCAAAGTTCACATTCCCCACTTGCTATCTTTCCTTTTTCTAAACGTTTTAATTTAGCTTTTAACTCAAAGACTTCCTTTTCTAAACGCTCATTTTGGTTTTTAAAACTTGTTTATGTTAATTACTTTTAAACTAATTTCATAAAGTTTATCGTATTCATGATGTAATGAATCATCATCTAATGACGAGCTACTATAGTATTCGTGACATACCTCGTCATTTGCCATGAGACAAATTTCTTCGTCCTCCTCCTCGCTCATTCCCACTTAACCACTCACTTAACGCTTTTTGTTCGTCACGTTTGGGACACTCACTAATAAAGTGATTAGTGTCCCCACATTTAAAACAAGCGCGTTTATCCCTTGCTTTCTTGTCATCTTTGCCTTTCCGGAACCCCTTCTTGTCGTCATATGGCTGTTTGACATATCTTTCCTTTCTTCTAAAGAACTTCTTGAAGTCCCTTGCCGCCACGGCATACTCCTCGTCGTCACTATTCGAAGAAGAGTTTTCTTCATTGCTTGAGACCTTCTTGTCTTTTAGAGCAAGAGATTTGTGCTTCTCTTTATTCTCTTTTGAGGCTTCATAATCTTTACTCTTTAGCGAGGACAAGCTCATAGACCTTTTGTTGGGTTCAGTAAATACCCAAACCCCTTAATCTAGGATTTGAATAGAAAATAACCTAAGTGTTTAATCCGTTAAACACTATCAGTCACCGAGTGCATAGTCTCTCGGTGAGTCATCTTCGTGATACTCAAGATGAGGCGAAGAAGAGCTCTCCACCCGCAGGCGGAACTTAATGAGTGAAGACTAAGTCAAGAAGAAGATGGTGGATTCGGTGGTGATGACAATAAATCACCGAATCCCTAAGATCAAGAAGAACTATGTGCACCAAGGCGGAACTTAATGGGTGAAGACTAAGTCAAGAAGAACTATGTGCATCAAGACAAACCGTGATAAAGATCAAGGCTATAAAGACCAAGAATGAGCGGGATAAGGCGGAAATGTTTGCCCGCTTAAAACTAAGTCCCTATCTACTAAAGTTAAACATTTCCACGAATGGCAAGCGGTCGAGCTAAAGTATCTCATATGAAAGCGACCTCGCCGCCTACTACAAATAGAAAGTAAAGCGAATCGAATATATCAATATTCATGATTACCGTGATCTCGCTTTGTCTTCTAGGTTAAAGTTAAAACCATACTTGTATAAATATCATAAGAGAGTGAGTGAAAAGTTTAAGCTTGTGAATTGTAAAAACACACACACACAAGCCATCTTTTCACCTCCAAATACAACTTTATCCTTGAGATAGCTCAGCTGGTTCTAAGAGTTGTACTCGGACTTAGCCCCGAGCTAGAGAGGAGTCACCAAACTTTGTCATTTCAATCCCAAGTACTATTCGCAAGTACTGGGTAATGTATTCTTTGATTCATTTCTAATAAGAATATAAACGTTGAAAATTTATAAGTGTGTTTTACTTACGTTAATTTAGGTCATTATTCACTAGTAGTTTGTTTTATTTACTTAAACTGCTTTTATACGATAGTGAATAGAACAACACCTTTAAATTGCCTATGATTTCATCGAGGGTGAGGATTGACAATTCTTTTGATTCTTCGATTGTCGCCACCTTAGATCCCCACTGGATGAAGTGCCCTTAGATATCTCCTAACATGATTACGACTAGAGAAAGACTTATCAAGTGCTTGTAAAGATGTAATTATAGTATTAAATTTAGAAAAAGAACGATCTATAGTATCCTCATCCGATATTGAAAATTGTTCGTATTGTTGAACAAATAAATCTATTTTATTGTTTTTAACTTGTTGATTTCCTTGATGAGTTAAAACTAAAGAATTCCAAATTTCTTTAGAGGTTTTTAGCATGGAAATTCTTTGGAATTCCTTTTTGGTAAAGCATTATATAAAAACATTTTAGCTTCACTATTTTTGGAAAGATTTTTCTTATGATCATCTGTGAGTTGATCATGAGGTGTGTTTACTAAATTTCCGGTTTCATCTTTTGTAGCGGCTTCAAAATCGCCTTCAACAATGATGTACCAAAGATCAATATCTTTTGACTACACATACGTTTCAAATTTATTTTTCCAATATATAAAACCATTAGTTTCAAGTAGTGGAGGTCGTTGCATAGATTGCCCTTCCTTGTAATTTTCAGAACCCATAGTGATCGAAAAGTTTTTAAAATACGGTTTACTTTGAAACTTTTGTAAACTTAGCTCTTGATGCCAATTGTGGAAAACTAGAATGGGGGTTGAATAGTTTTGCCGATTTTAAGTTAGTTTCAAAAACTTTAGATTCGATGTTATGTGAAATCGTATGGATGAAGAGAAAGTATAGATCTAAAAGTAGTGTAAGTAAAGAAAGCAAGTAAATTAAAGGATAGAAATGACACAACCGATTTATAGTGGTTCGGCTACAAGGACACCTTCTTTGCCCTACTCCACTCCCCGAGTCACCTACTCGAGAGTTAAAGCACTATGTCAACAAACTCCTTCAACTCGGCGGAGAAGCCTTCACAATGTCGCTTACACTTTTTCCGGTACATAGCTAAATACCGTGTCCTTAACATGAGGACCAAACCAACACTACTATAACACAACAAATATGTGAAATATGAAATACAAGAAATTTGCTCAGAAATCTTGTGGAGGAACAAATCAATCAAGGACCCTTGCTTGGATGACTTGTAGAATGCTCGTGATCTCGCCTTAGAGAAGGACCTATATGAGAATCACAACAAAAGAAAGAAGAACTACTCTCTAGATCAAGTGATCTTAGGTTAGAAGAATGTAAGAATATATGAGAGAGTTTGTAAGAAGAGTGGTGAGTTACAATGAAGAAATGGCTCTCTATTTATAGGCAATTTCTTGCTCTTTCACAGATTGATCCCAAGGATCCTTGCACGAGGATCCGCTCTAGTGTAAACGGAGGATCCGTGAGACGCCCTGTTGCCCATGGGTTTTGGGTTATGGGTCATGGATCCTAGACTTTGGACCATGGGTATCTAAGTAGATACAATGTATCTAAAAAATGCAATGCATATAGACAATGGGTTATGGGTTAACTCCATGGGTTATGGATATGCTCCATGGGTATGGGTTGTGGTTTTTACCCATCCTAATAAACTATTACAATAAATGAATTATTACAACAATTTGTATTAAATGACTATATATGTAGATGCTTTACAAAATAACATGTATCCTTATAATTTTACTTATTATATTTGTTATCAACAAAACACAAAGAGATCGCTAAATATTAATTAACGTTTTACGACTTATTTGTATTAACATAACAAATAGGGCATATTAGTAAAATCACATGTTACAATAAAAGAAATTTTTCCCAAACTCGTCATTTAACATTCTAGTTTCTCTCATCAAAACCCTAGATCCAAAATGAAGTTCACTCAAGTCCGCCACTTGTGAATGGCCGACCGAAGGAAAACTTAAAACGGCTCAAGTAAACACGAACTCAATGAAGATCCGAGGAGTATAGTGTTTCCGGTCGTTATGTCCCATGAGCTATGCAATGGATTATCAAACGAAAGTGATCGAGAAATTTGAGCGGAAAAAGGATTTGATTATGATTATAACTACGAAAAAGCCAACAAATTACAACGGCTTAAATGCAAATTAAAGAGAAATTAAAAGATAAAAACTATTAAATAAACGCTATCACTATTTTTAAAATGATGTTTTTGTTTTATGTTTTATAAAAGCGAAATTAAAAACTACGCGACGCACAAATAAAATGTGAAACTTACACAATATTAACCCTAAAAATATGAAAATGATATTTTTATAAACCTAATGATAAAAGAAACTTTTTAGAAAAAGAAAATTATTTTTATAACTAATTATCTAATTATTATTAATTAAAAACTATTTTTAACTATTAAATAATTACCTAAAATACAAGAAAATAGGAAATAAAGCTAGAAAAATAAAATTAAGACTTGGAAAAATCTAAAATATCAAAAGAGAATTTTCAAAACTATTTTTGTATTTTTCGATTATTTTCTATTTTCTAGGAATTAAAACTATTTAAAACTAATTAAATTACTTAAAAATACAAATTTAACTAAGAAAAATCTAGAAAAATATTTTTTGTCTTTTATATTTATCTAAACTTAAGAAAAATGAAAATTATTTTTTGAGACTTTTCTTAATTTTTGTATTAAATGCTAATTAAAAGTGCTAAAAAAAGATTTAAATTAAGAAAAATAGCAAACAAACTTAGAAAAATCTGAAAATTTCAGGAAAAGCTTAAAATAATATTAGGAATCTAGGAAAATGGAAAAACAAGTGGTTGTGTGGAGGAATTATGCAATCATATGAAAGTGCTTATAAATAAGCACTTAAAATAAGCCAAATGAACACAATAAGCACCAAACTGAACACTGAGAAGTTCTAATATGCTAAAATAACAAAATGCAACTAAAACTCAAGCTATAACCTCTTGATTGCAAGCTACACAGATTTGGATTATTTGAGTTTAAGTGCTAAAACAGTTTCGAGGGTAGCTACTTTGGGCTTAAAATAAGCACTCAAATAAGCTAGAAAACAAAACCAATTATGGGGACCTAAACTAGACCTAGGTGAGACCTTACAAACCAAAAACCAGACCTTGACAAGCTCTTATGAGCCCTGTGCAAGCTTGCATAAAGCGAGAAAAACTCGGTTTATGTTGAGTATTGGAGCAGGCAACTAGGACCATAAAGACAAGCTTGTTTGGAGCTTATAAAAATTTGACAAAATTCTACAAAAATGGTGATAAGAAAGAAGACCAGTTGAAGTTTTCAAAATGCCAAATTTCACTGAATGTGGCTCAAAATGAACTCATGAAAAATCTTTCTAGATGAGCCCAAAACAGTTTTCTAAATTTTGACTTTTGATGATATTGAAAAGTTTTGACTAAAATGAACTTTGATTCCAATTTTATGACTGATATTGATGTAATATGATGGAATGAGCACAATGCAAGCAATGTTTATTGACTTCTAAACACAAAACAAGATTTTGCAAATCCAAAATTCCAACAAGATTGAGCAATTGAGATGATTTTGTGAAATGTTGACTTTATGGCTTTGCACCAATTTAAGACAGATATGAGCTTAAATGGAGCTTAACAAACATGAAACAACAAAAGTAACCACTGAGCTAGCCTTTATGATAAGTTTAAGCTATAAACCAAACACCCTTTAATGGACTGATTAGCAAACAAAACCGAACTAAACAATGAACCAACTAAATTAATGATCAAACTAAGTTCTAAATAACCTAAACACTACTAATTAAAACAGTTAGAACTACTTGTAACTACAAAAACAGATTATGCTATGAAACTTGAAAATGACTTACAAATTGTCCCTAGCCACAATGGCTTGCCAACAATGAAACGGAACCTCTAACCTATCCAAACCAACCCATTGCTTCCAAATCAACCCATTTCCATTTCGCTTCAACCCATTCCATTCCCGCATCATTTTTGCTCCATGTTGACTTTTGTTGACCGTGTTTCAATATTGTTTAAAACTTAAATACAAGCTTATAAAAAGCTATTATAAGCTAATATAAACTTGTTTTGACTTGTAAATAAGCTATTGAAGCTTGAGATTCGAGTTTGAAAATGAAAATCTCAACAGTTAACATGAAATTTTAAACATGAACATAAACTTGAATTGATACTTGAAAAGAGTTGCAATACACTTAAATACTTACTTTTGATACAAAGAACCTTGAAAATACAAATGAAAACTATTTAAGACAAGATAAGCTAAAAACGACATACATTGTGAAAATTAAACTAAGTACTACTCTTGTTGCTTCCTCTTGCTCCTTTTATACTCCAAGCGTCTTTCTCTCTCTATTCGAATATTTCCCAAGAACAATATGGACCATTGGATGGTAGGTAGTGATCTTGGCCGTTTGATGCATTTTGGCGCCAAAATAGTTTAAGCCGGTTTGGAGGTTGAGTGTTAGGTTGAAGGTGCATTAAATGCATCTTGGCTTGGGGTGAGGTGGAGGGTAGGGTGATGATGATGGAGTGCTTGCGGAAAGGTGATGAATGGGGGAAGTGAAACCCGTGGTGGTTTATTGTTTTAAATGGGCGGGGGTGTTTGTTTGTCAAGGGTGTTTGTTGGGTTTTAATAATAGAAAGGGTCAAAAAGGGGTCCAAAAGGCTGTTGGCGGGGGTCACAAATAGGATTTTGACAAGGTCCAAAGGTAGGTATAAAGGTTTAATAAACAAGGACTAATTTGTAATTTCGAAAATAGAGGGACCTGCTCGCCAAATCTCAAAGTTGTTCCAAGGGCTAAAAGTGACAAGTGTCAATAGTACAAGGACCAAACTTGACATTTTTCAATTTTCCAAGGACCATTTTGCCAATTTTCAAACTTGAAGGACCAATTTTGTAATTTTCTCAAACTTTTGATATTTTTCACCAAAGGACTAATTTTGACAACTTATGATTTTAAAAGGACCTTTGGTGATTTATCTTTTGAAATTAAGGCTCGGGGACTATTTTGACAACTTTTGAAACTTGGGGACTGAAGCGCCAATTATGCAAACTTTGCTCATTTTCATCCGATTTTGAACATTTTGCATCCGAAACATATAAAATGCAATTTTGGAATATTTTCAAGATTTTGATGCATTTCGAGCATTTTAAACGTTTTGCGATTCAGATTGATTAAAATGATGAGTATTTACACACTCATCAATCCCCACACTAAACTATTGCTAGTCCCTAGCAATCTTTTGAGAAAAACTTAATGGATTTGAATCTCTTTACCAAAAGCCATTACTCGAGTAGCCAAATGTTTCATTCAAGTAAGAACCATGGTACACCGATAACCATGTGATTTTGAGCAAACCACCGACTTTCAACGGATTTGATTTGTCTTTACCGAAGCCGTTTGCTCGGACTAGCCAACTCTTAGATAAATTATCAATATTATCTTTGGTGAGTGATTACCAATTATGGTTTTTCCATCGCCTTTACCACAAGCCATAAACTTGCGGGCTAGCCAACTCTTCACTTTTTAGGATATGGTGGTGAATACCATACAATTTTGGGCAAATTGCAAGTCGTCAACGGATTTGAGATATCTTTACCAAGAGCCGTTTGCTCTGGATTAGCCAATCCTTTTGTTTATTAGACAAGGCGGATCGATAACCAAATGAGTAAGTGTAAAACACTTACTCCAAAAAAAAATTTTGGCCAAAAACGGGAATTAGGCGGTATAATTACATGATAAAATTCGTGAGAATTCCCCCACACTTAGAAATGAATATTGCCCTCAATATTCAAAGTACCGCGGTTATGCCGAAACAAAGAACGTGAAAGGAAATACTACGGCCATTATTTAGAAAGAAGATTTTTTTTTTTTTTTTTTTTGAGAAGACTTATATACAAAACATGGGCAACCCCCCACTTAGGGTGGTAGAAAGTAGAAAGAAGAAGCTAAACTGTCAAGTTTTGTCACACAAGCTAGCCACTTGTGAATGGCTAACCGTAACAAACTTAAGACGACTTCGAAATATGGGTGACAACCCATATGGCATGCTATGTTTTTGATTCCCGAGTCGCTAGCTTGACTCGATCCCGCATTCATTGGTTCATGGGGAAAGTAACGTGGAAAACCAATCTCGATCGGACTTTCGCTCACAATGTTAATAAACATATGAACATCGAAAGTTCCACACCGATGAGATATAACCGCGGTATTGTTAATAGTAGAAACTATAAAGGATGATACGGGGTCAAAGATGGTGTCCTCATTCCCGAAAGAGAAAAGGAAAGAGCAACCACACCATCCGTGAAGAATGGAATAAAGACGTACATGAGAATGCAAGTCCATTCCTCGTCAGAGAGAAGCAAATCACCGGTTTGACATCTTTAAGCTTAAACTTGAAGCTTAGATGGTGATTGTCAAGAAGATGTCCGGGAGGAGGGTGGGAAACGGTTCTTCAATCAATGATTTTCCGGAAAAGGATGTCTCCTCCGGATCAAAGTAAGTGTTATCAATTCCGTTGGAATTGACTCATCACTAAGAAATGCATCGACTTCATTCCAAAGTTGTCATCTTCCTCATCGGGGTGAGAGAAGGGATGGAAGAGTCGGGAATAAGACTAGAGGATGATGGATCATTTTGAGCAATTCATCAATGGGAAGAATGTCTCCCATTGGATCACAAACATCATCATCCAACTCGGATGAAACTCAAGAGAGTTTGGTTTCATCCACGAGTTAACAAACTCGATGCGACAAACCGATTCCGGAGGTGGGACAAGTGGTGTGCTCTTAGAGCTAGCAATTTCCACCACTCCGATGAAGTCTCCGATTCTAGATCATCATCATCAAGAACACTCTTGACTTCCTTGGTACAACTTTCAAACCATTTGTTTGAACCAGGTTGATTTTCAAAGCTTTAAGCTCAAAGACGCTTTTGAAAACTCCTCTTAACCGTGAAATTTGAGAGTGTTGCATTGAATCTTCGGATCTTTGATCAATTGTGGCAACACTCTGTTTGGAAAGAGGTTTGGAGTTGGTTGATATTTAACGTGAGCTCTTCGTTGTCAACCCGTATGGTCAACTCTTCAACAAACACATCAATCGAGCACGACTGTTCTCAAGAAAGCTCTCCCAAGATGAGGGAACTCTAGGATCCGCATCGAAGTCTACTACAACAAAGTCGGAGGAAAGTGAAACTTTCCCACTTTCATCACGACATCCTCGGCTATCCCAAGTGGACGAGTTATGGCACGGTCCGCTAGCTCGAGTGTCATACAAGTGGATGAAAGTTTAGGAAGAGACAGTTTCTTCCATCGAGAGTGGCATGAGGTTAATGCTAGCGCCAAGATCGCCAAGGCGGAGCATTGAACCATCCCCAAGAAATCACACGGATTAGAAATCGCCAGGTCTTCAAGCTTTTGGGAAGCTTTTGAGAAGGACCACGAGCATTGCTCATTGAGAGGAGTTTTAGCCATCTCGATAGCTTATCTTTGTTGGTGAGTAAGCCTTTAGCGTGGATGCAAATTTAGGCATTAGAACGAGAGCATCAACGAAGCTTATATCAAAGTGAAGCTCATTGAAGATTTGGAAAAATTTTCCATTTGCTCTTTGTTTTGTCTTTGAGCTTCTCATCATTCATTCTTGATGGGTAAGGAAGTCGACTAGACTTTTGAGCCGGGATGGAAGTGTTTTCGCTCAGATTTTTCTTCGAACTTCGGGTTCCGGACTTAAAGCTTGGACTACCAAGGTGGGACGTGTGCGGGTACCGTGGGCTTGAGAATTGCACCTTGTCCGTTGTATCCTTGGTAACTTGACTCATTGCCACAGGAGGAGGGGCATTGGAGTCGAAGGTCCATTGTGCGCCTTACCACTACGAGTGGTGACGGCTTTCAACTCGGCATTGGGATTAGGAATAGTATTGCTTGGGAGTCCTCCGAAGATGATGAAGCTTTGTTCATATTCATGTTCATGAAACCGCTCATCATATTCTTTAACTCATTTGTCTGCCGAGACATTGTGGTATCAATTTCCTTTTAAGCTCAACTCTCATGTTATTGATCCGAGTTTGCATTGCACGTATGTTTGACTCAAGAATTTTCATGAAGTCATTTGGCATGGGAGCTTGAGGAGGTTGTTGATAACTTTGATGATTAGGAGCTTGATATGGTTGGTTGAAATTGTTCGGTTTTGATTGAAATTTTGAGAGTTATTGAAATTTTGTCCTTGATTCGAACAAAGCGATTTTGATTGCCATGGTTTTGCAGGAGGAAAACCGGTGGTGTCATACCGCTAGGTGCAGTAATGAGGATCACTGTGGTCGGTATTGATTGTGGTTTACCAAGCTACGGAGCTTGGTAAAAGGAAGCATCGGTTGCTTGACAATCATAATACGCATGTGGACCACTACAAGTTTCACACACCTTGTTTACGGCTTTGATCGGTTCAGCTTATGAATTTCGCTTTTGATTTCCTTAACATCCTTAATCATACAACGGATGGCATCCGTTAGAGCAATTATCGAGCGCTAACTCGTAAGAGTTCTTGGATGAAGAAGAAGGAGGGTTAGGAGTATTGACTTTGTTGCGAGAAATAGGAACTTTTGATTTTGCTCGCAAATCTCAATCACATCTTTAGGTCTACGATTCAAGATATTGCCGCTGCGGTGCATTCAAGGAATCTTGATCGTTACCGCTCAACCCATTGTAAAAGATATTGACTTGTTGAAGCTCCGTGAATTCATGATGGGGCATTTCGAGGAGATCTTTGAATCTCTCCCATGCCTCTCCAAAGTTTTCATCGAAATTTTGACGAAATCCGAAATTTCATTTTTAAGATTAGTCGTCTTTGATGGAGGAAAGAAATAATTCACAAACTTTTGAACAAGATCCTCCCAAGTTTCGATAGATCGAGGGGTTCTTTTTCCACCAAAACCGGCTGTCCCTCAAGAGAGAATGGGAAAAGCATCAACTTGATGACTTTTGTGGTACATCCTTGAAATTGATAGTTGAAGTCAACTTGTTAAACCAACGGATGTGTGCATACGGGTCTTCACGATCAAACCCGTGGAATTGATTTGTAGACACAAGTTGGATCAAATGTGTCTTCAATTCAAAGTGATCGAGTTGATTATTGGTAGAATGATGGCATCTCCATAACCCTCGGTGGGTGCTTGGAGCATTTCCGCCATAGTACGCTAAATCGCCATATTGTTGCTTGAAATAGTACGAATCTCGGGTTCGACTATTTGGGCAAAGACGCTCACGAGAACGTCTTCTAGGAATTTCGCTAGATCACGCAAAGGACTCAATGATCTAGAAGAACAGTGCGCATGCACTAGAGTTAACTCTAAGGGACCTCGAGTTAAGGAGAGAAATGGAATTATGAAGATATTTTATAAAAATGGGGTAAGGAGAATCTTTATGGGTTTTCTGTTTCTGAAACGTCGATATCACAACAAAATCAATTAACACAAAATCGAGGCAAAACAACAAAGTGAACTTAACCAATAATCACAATATGAATGGCTTCTTTGAAAAAGGTACACCAATCACAAGGACACAAAGGCAAGTTTTAAATCTTTAGTTCGGGAACTTATTATGGTCGCACCCCAGTTAGGTAGTGCCTTCGCCTTGGTTTTGCGGTGGTAATCTTTTAAGTTGTTATTTATTAAAGAAAACGACAAATCTTTTGTATTTTTTATATTTGATACATATATAGAAACAAAAGGAAAATATTTTTGTGTTTTATACGTTTTGGATGTTTTTGGGTTTTGGATTTTTATAAGAAAATATGGATATATATATAGATAGAGATGGATGATATGAACAAAGAGTGAGTATTCAAACAACTAATCTGCTAAACGGAAGATAATCAAGATGACTCCCGGCGTGGCGCCTAAAATTTGATCCGTGCAAACCGTCAAGCTCAATCACTCAAGCGCCACTTGTGAATGGCCGACCGTAAGAAACTTAAAACGCTCAAGCACGAATGCAATGAAGATCCGAGGAGTATAGTGTTTCCCGGTCGTTATGTCCCAAATGAGCTATGCAATGGATTATCAAACGTAAAGTGATCGAGAAATTTGAGCGGAAAAGGATTTGATTATGATTATAACTACGAGAAAAAGCCAACAAATTACAACGGCTTAAATGCAAATTAAAGGAAATTAAAAGATAAAAACTATTAAATAAACGCTATCACTATTTTTAAAATGATGTTTTTGTTTTTATGTTTTATAAAGCGAAATTAAAAACTACGCGACGCATAAATAAAATGTGAAACTTACACAATATTAACCCTAAAAATATGAAAATGATATTTTACAAACCTAATGATAAAAGAAAATTTATAGAAAAGAAAATTATTTTTATAACTAATTATCTAATTATTATTAATTAAAAACTATTTTTAACTATTAAATAATTACCTAAAATACAAGAAAATAGGAAATAAAGCTAGAAAAATAAAATTAAGACTTAGAAAAATCTAAAATATCAAAAGAGAATTTTCAAAACTATTTTTGTATTTTTCTGATTATTTTTCTATTTTCTAGGAATTAAAAACTATTTAAAACTAATTAAATTACTTAAAAATACAAATTTAACTAAGAAAAATCTAGAAAAATATTTTTTGTCTTTTATATTTATCTAAACTTAAGAAAAATGAAAAATTATTTTTTGAACCTTTTCTTAATTATTTGTATTAAAAGCTAATTAAAAGTGCTAAAACTAGATTTAAATTAAGAAAAATAGCAAACCAACTTAGAAAAATCTGAAAAATTCAAGAAAGCTTAAAATAATATATTAGGAATCTAGGAAAATGGAAAACAGTGGTTGTGTGGAAGATTATGCAATCGATATGAAAGTGCTTATAAATAAGCACTTGAATAAGCCAAATGACACCAATAAGCCACCAAACTTTCTGAAGTTCTAATATGCTAAAATAACTAAAATGCAACAAAAACAACAAGCTATAACCTCTGGATTGCAAGCTACACAGATTTGGATTATTTGAGTTTAATGCTAATAAACAGTTTCGAGGGCTACTTTGACCTTAAAATAAGCACTCAAATAAGCTAGAAAACAAAACCAATTATGGGGACCTAAACTAGACCTAGGTGAGACCTTACAAACCAATTTTCAGACTTTGGAAGCTCTTATGAGCCCTATGCAAGCTTGCACAACCGAGAAAACTCGGTTTAAGACCGAGTTTTGGAGCAGGCAACTAGACCTAAAAGACAAGCTTATTTGGAGCTTATAAAAATTTGACAAAAATCTACAAAAATGGTAATAAGATTTTAGACCAGTTGAAGTTTTCAAAATGCCAAATTTCACTAAATGTGGCTCAAAATGAACTCATGAAAATTCTTCTAGATGAGCCCAAAACAGTTTTGACAAATTTTGACTTTTGACAATGATTGAAAAGTTTGACTAAAATGAACTTTGATTCCAATTTTATGACTGATATTGATGTAATATGATGGAACAACACAATGCAAGCAATGTTTAATGAATTTGAACACAAAACAAGATTTTGCTTATCCAAAATTCCAACAGTTAAGGCAATTGAGATGATTTAGTGAAATGTTGACTTTGGATGGTTGCGAGCACCAATTTAAGACTTGATATGAGTCAAATGGAGCTTAACAAACATGAAACAACAAGAGATTAACTCGAACTAGCCTTTAGATAAGATTATGCTATAAACCAAACACCCTTTAAACTACTGATTTGCAAACAAAACCGATCTAAACAATGAACCAACATAAATTATGATCAAACTAAACCTACTTAACCTAAACACAACTATTAAAACAGTTTGAACTACTTATAACTACAAAAACAGATTATGCCATGAAACTTGAAAATGACTTACAATTGTCCCTAGCCACTATGGCTTGAAAACAATGAAAACGGAACCACTAACCTATCCAAACCAACCCATTGCTTCTAAATCAACCCATTTCCATTTCGAATCAACCCATTCCATTCTCGCATCAATTTTTGCTCCATGTTGACTTTTGTTGACCGTGTTTCAATATTGTTTAAAACTTAAATACAAGCTTATAAAAGCTATTATAAGCTTATATAAACTTGTTTGAGCTTAGAAATAAGCCGATTGAAGCTTGTACATAGGAGTTTGAAAATGAAAATTTCAACAAAGGGACATGAAATTTTAAAATTGAACATAAACTTGAATTGAGACTTGAAAAGAGTTGCAATACACTTAAACACTTTGTTTGATACAAAGAAACTTGAAAATACAAATGAAAACTATTTAAGACAAGTTAAGCTAAAAAACGACATACATTGTGAAAATTAAACTAACTACTACTTCTTGTTGCTTCCTCTTGCTCCTTTTATACTCCAATATGTTTCTCTCTCTCTCGAATATCCCAGCAACAAATATGGACCATTGGATGCTAGGTATGATCTTGGCCGTTTGATGCATTTTGGCGCCAAAATAGTTTAAGCCATTGGGGGTTGAGTGTTAGGTTGAAGGTGCATTAAATGCATCTTGGCTTGGGGTGAGGTGGTGGGGAACAAGTGATGATGATGGAGTGCTTGCGGGAAGGTGATGATGGAGGCAGGAAAACCCGTGATGGTTTTATTGTTTTAAAATGGGGGTGGAGAAGTCAAAGGGTGGTTTTTTGGGTTTAATAATAATAGGGAAGGGTCAAATGGTAAGGGTCCAATGGCTGTTGGGGGGGTCAAATAGGATTTTGACAGGGTCCAAGGGTATTAAAGGTTTAATAATCAAGGACCTATTTTGTAATTTCGAAAATTGAGGACCATTCGCCAAATCTGCAAAGTTGCTCCAAGGGCTAAAAGTGACAAGTGTTAATAGTACAAGGACCAAACTTGACATTTTCAATTTTCCAGGACCATTTTGCCAAATTTCAAACTTGAAGGACCAATTTTGTAATTTTCTCAAACTTTTGATATTTTTCACCAAAGGACTAATTTTGACAACTTATGATTTTAAAAGGACCTTTGGTGATTTTATCTTTGAAATTATGGCTCGTGGACTATTTTGACAACTTTTGAAACTTGGGGACTGAAGCGCCAATTATGCAAACTTTGCTCATTTTTCATCCGATTTTGAACATTTTGCATCCGAAACATATAAAATGCAATTTTGGAATATTTTCGAGATTTTGATGCATTTCGAGCATTTTAGACGTTTTAGCTCAGATTGACTTAAAATGATGAGTATTTACACACTCATCAATCCCCACACTAAACTATTGCTAGTCCCTAGCAATCTTTTGAGAAAAACTTAATGGATTTGAATCTCTTTACCAAAAGCCATTACTCGGAGTAGCCAAATGTTTCAGTTCAAGTAAGAACCATGGTACACCGATAACCATGTGATTTTGAGCAAACCACCGACTTCCAACGGATTTGATTTGTCTTTACCGAAGCCGTTTGCTCGGACTAGCCAACTCTTAGATAAATTATCAATATTATCTTTGGTGAGTCGATTACCAATTATGGTTTTTCCATCGCCTTTACCACAAGCCATAAACTTGCGGGCTAGCCAACTCTTCACTTTTTAGGATATGGTGAGTGAATACCATACAATTTTGGGCAAATTGCAAGTCGTCAACGGATTTGAGATATCTTTACCAAGAGCCGTTTGCTCTGGATTAGCCAATCCTTTAGTTTATTAGACAAGGCGGATCGATAACCAAATGAGTAAGTGTAAAACACTTACTCCAAAAAAAATTTTGGCCAAAAACGGGAATTAGGCGGTATAATTACATGATAAAATTCGTGAGAATTCCCCACACTTAGAAATGAATATTGCCCTCAATATTCAAAGTACCGCGGTTATGCCGAAACAAAGAACGTGAAAAGGAAATACTACGGCCATTATTTAGAAAGAAGATTTTTTTTTTTTTTTTTTTTTTTTTTAGAAGACTTATATACAAAACATGTGGGCAACCCCCCACACTAGGGTGGTAGAAAGTAGAAAGAAGAAGCTAAACATCAAGTTTTGTCACACAAGCTAGCCACTTGTGAATGGCTAACCGTAACAAACTTCGTGACCGTAAATATGGGTGACAACCCATATGGCATGCTATCGTTTTTGATTACCGAGTCGCTAGCTTGACTCGATCCCGCATTCATTGGTTCATGGGGAAAGTAACGTGGAAAACCAATCTCGATCGGACTTTCGCTCACAATGTTAATAAACATATGAACATCGAAAGTTCCACACCGATGAGATATAACCGCGGTATTGTTAATAGTAGAAACTATAAAGGATGATACGGGGTCAAAGATGGTGTCCTCATTCCCGAAAGAGAAAAGGAAAGAGCAACCACACCATCCGTGAAGAATGGAATAAAGACGTACATGAGAATGCAAGTCCATTCCTCAGAGAGAAGCAAATCACCGCTTTGACATCTTTAAGCTTAAACTTGAAGCTTAGATGGTGATTGTCAAGAAGATGTCCGGGAGGAGGGTGGGAAACGGTTCTTCAATCAACAGATTTTCCGGAAAAAGGATGTCTCCTCCGGATCAAAGTAAGTGTTATCAATTCCGTTGGAATTGACTCATCACTAAGAAATGCATCGACTTCATTCCAAAGTTGTCATCTTCCTCATCGGGAGTGAGAGAAGGGATGGAAGAGTCGGGAATAAGACTAGAAGATGATGGATCATTTTGAGCAATTCATCAATGGGAAGAATGTCTCCCATTGGATCACAAACATCATCATCCAACTCGATGAAATCAAGAGAGTTTGGTTTCATCCACGAGTTAACAAACTCGATGCGACAAACCGATTCGGAGGTGGGACAAGTGGTGTGCTCTTAGAGCTAGCAATTTCCACCACTCCGATGAAGTCTCCGATTCTAGATCATCATCATCAAGAACACTCTTGACTTCCCCGGTACAACTTTCAAACCATTTGTTTGAACCAGGTTGATTTTCAAAGCTTTAAGCTCAAGACGCTTTTTGAAAACTCCTCTTAACCGTGAAATTTGAGAGTGTTGCATTGAATCTTCGGATCTTTGATCAATTGTGGCAACACTGCTTGGACAGAGGTTTGGAGTTCGTTGATATTCAACGTGAGCTCTTCGTTGTCAACCCGTATGGTCAACTCTTCAAACAAACACATCAATCGAGCACGACTGTTCTCAAGAAAGCTCTCCCAAGATGAGGGAACTCTAGGATCCGCATCAAGTCTACTACAACAAAGTCAAGAGGAAAGTGAAACTTTCCCACTTTCATCACGACATCCTCGGCTATCCCAAGTGGACGAGTTACAGTGCGGTCCGCTAGCTCGAGTGTCATACAAGTGGATGAAAGTTTAGGAAGAGACGATTTCTTCCATACCGAGAGTGGCATGAGGTTAATGCTAGCGCCAAGATCGCCAAGGCGGAGCATTGAACCATCCCCAAGAAATCACACGGGATTAGAAATCGCCGTGGTCTTCAAGCTTTTGGGAAGCTTTTGAGAAGGACCACGAGCATTGCTCATTGAGAGGAGTTTTAGCCATCTCTCGATAGCTTATCTTTGTTGGTGAGTAAGCCTTTAAGCGTGGATGCAAATTTAGGCATTAGAACGAGAGCATCAACGAAGCTTATATCAAAGTGAAGCTCATTGAAGATTTGGAAAAATTTTCCATTTGCTCTTTGTTTTTGTCTTTGAGCTTCTCATCATTCATTCTTGATGGGTAAGGAAGTCGACTAGACTTTTGAGCCGGATGGAAGTGTTTTCGCTCAGATTTTTCTTCGAACTTCGGGTTCCGGACTTAAAGCTTGGACTACCAAGGTGGGACGTGCGGTGCCGTGGGCTTGAGAATTGCACCTTGTCCGTTGTATCCTTGGTAACTTGACTCATTGCCACAGGAGGAGGGGCATTGGAGTCGAAGGTCCATTATGTGTCTTACCACTACGAGTGGTAACGGCTTTCAACTCGGCATTGGGATTAGGAATAGTATTGCTTGGGAGTCCTCCAGAAGATGATGAAGCTTTGTTCATATTCATGTTCATGAAACTGCTCATCATATTCTTTAACTCATTTGTCTGCCGAGACATTGTGGTATCAATTTCCTTTTTAAGCTCAACTCTCATGTTATTGATCTGAGTTTGCATTGAACGTATGTTTGACTCAAGAATTTTCATGAAGTCATTTGGCATGGGAGCTTGAGGAGGTTGTTGATAACTTTGATGATTAGGAGCTTGATATGGTTGGTTGAAATTGTTCCGGTTTTGATTGAAATTTTGAGAGTTATTGAAATTTTGTCCTTGATTCGAACAAAGCGATTTTGATTGCCATGGTTTTGCACAGGAGGAAAACCGGTGGTGTCATACCGCTAGGTGCACAGTAATGAGGATCACCGTGGTCGGTATTGATTGTGGTTTACCAAGCTACGGAGCTTGGTAAAAGGAAGCATCGGTTGCTTGACAATCATAATACGCATGTGGACCACTACAAGTTTCACACACCTTGTTTACGGCTTTGACCGGTTCAGCTTATGAATTTCGCTTTTGATTTCCTTAACATCCTTAATCATACAACGGATGGCATCCGTTAGAGCAATTTATCGGAGTCGCTAACTCGTAAGAGTTCTTGGATGAAGAAGAAGGAGGGTTAGGAGTATTGACTTTGTTGCGAGAAATAGGAACTTTTGATTTTGCTCGCAAATCTCAATCACATCTTTAGGTCTACGATTCAAGATATTGCCACATGCGGCTGCATTCAAGGAATCTTGATCGCTACCGCTCAACCCATTGTAAAAGATATTGACTTGTTGAAGCTCCGTGAATTCATGATGGGGCATTTCGAGGAGATCTTTGAATCTCTCCCATGCCTCTCCAAAGTTTTCATCGAAATTTTGACGAAATCCGAAATTTCATTTTAAGATTAGTCGTCTTTGATGGAGGAAAGAAATAATTCACAAACTTTTGAACAAGATCCTCCCAAGTTTCGATAGATCGAGGGGTTCTTTTTCCACCAAACCGGCCGTCCCTCAAGAGAGAATGGAAAAAGCATCAACTTGATGACTTTTGTGGTACATCCTTGAAATTGATAGTTGAAGTCAACTTGTTAAACCAACGGATGTGTGCATACGGGTCTTCACGATCAAACCCGTGGAATTGATTTGTAGACACAAGTTGGATCAAATGTGTCTTCAATTCAAAGTGATCGAGTTGATTATCGGTAGAATGATGGCATCTCCATAACCCTCGGTGGGTGCTTGGAGCATTTCGCCATAGTACGTTAAATCGCCATATTGTTGCTTGAAATAGTACGAATCTCGGGTTCGACTATTTGGCAAAGACGCTCACGAGAACGTCTTCTAGGAATTTCGCTAGATCACGCAAAGGACTCAATGATCTAGAAGAACGTGCGCATGCACTAGAGTTAACTCTAAGGGACCTCGAGTTAAGGAGAGAAATGGAATTATGAAGATATTTTATAAAAATGAAGGGTGAGAAGAATCTTTATGGGTTTTCGGTTCGAAACGTAGATATCACAACAAAATCAATTAACACAAAATCGAGGCAAAACAACGATGAACTTAACCAATAATCACAATATGAATGGCTTCTTTGAAAAAGGTACACCAATCACAAGGACACAAAGGCAAGTTTTAAATCTTTAGTTCGGGAACTTATTATGGTCGCACCCCAGCTAGGTAGTGCCTTCGCCTTGGTTTGCGGTGGTAATCTTTTATGTTGTTATTTATTAAAGAAAACGACAAATCTTTTGTATTTTTATATTTGATACATATATAGAAACAAAAGGAAAATATTTTTGTGTTTTATACGTTTTTTAGTGGATGTTTTGGGTTTTGGATTTTTATAAGAAAATATGGATATATATATAGATAGAGATGGATGATATGAACAAAGAGTGAGTATTCAAACAACTAATCTGCTAAACGGAAGATAATCAAGACGACTCCAAGCGTGGCGTAAAAATTTGATGCGTGCAAACAGTCAAGTTAAATCACTCAAGCCGCCACTTGTGAATGGCCGACCGTAAGAAACTTAAAACCGCTCAAGCACGAATGCAATGAAGATCCGAGGAGTATAGTGTTTCCCGGTCGTTATGTCCCAATGAGCTATGCAATGGATTATCAAACGAAAGTGATCGAGAAATTTGAACGAAAAAAGGATTTGAATATGATTATAACTACGTAAAAGCCAACAAATTACAACGGCTTAAATGCAAATTAAAGGAAATTAAAAGATAAAAACTATTAAATAAACGCTATCACTATTTTTAAAATGATGTTTTGTTTTTATGTTTTATAAAGCGAAATTAAAAACTACGCGACGCACAAATAAAAATGTGAAACTTACACAATATTAACCCTAAAAATATGAAAATGATATTTTACAAACCTAATGATAAAAGAAAATTTATAGAAAAAGAAAATTATTTTTATAACTAATTATCTAATTATTATTAATTAAAAACTATTTTTAACTATTAAATATTACCTAAAATACAAGAAAATAGGAAATAAAGCTAGAAAAATAAAATTAAGACTTAGAAAATCTAAAATATCAAAATAGAATTTTCAAAACTATTTTTGTATTTTTCGATTATTTTCTATTTTCTAGGAATTAAAAACTATTTAAAACTAATTAAATTACTTAAAAATACAAATTTAACTAAGAAAAATCTAGAAAAATATTTTTTGTCTTTTATATTTATCTAAACTTAAGAAAAATGAAAAATTATTTTTTGAACCTTTTCTTAATTATTTGTATTAAATGCTAATTAAAAGTGCTAAAACTAGATTTAAATTAAGGAAAATAGCAAACCAACTTAGAAAAATCTGAAAAATTCAAGAAAGCTTAAAATAATATTAGGAATCTAGGAAAAATGGAAAACAAGTGGTTGTGTGGAGAATTATGGAATCGATATGGAAAGTGCTTATAAATAAGCACTTGAATAAGCCAAATGAACACCAATAAGCCACCAACAAACACGAGTTCTAATATGCTAAAATAACTGAAATGCAACTAAAAACAACAAGACCTATAACCTCTTGATTGCAAGCTAGCACAGATTTGATTATTTGAGTTAAATGCTAAAACAGTTTTCGAGGCTACTTTGAGCTTAAAATAAGCACTCAAATAAGCTAGAAAACAAAACCAATTATGGGGACCTAAACTAGACCTAGGTGAGACCTTACAAACCAAATTTCAGACCTTAACAAGCTCTTATGAGCCCTGTGCAAAGCTTGCACAAAGCGAGAAAACTCGGTTTATTCTTCGAGTATTTGGAGCAGGGCACTTAGGACCTAAAATTCACAAGCTTGTTTGGAGCTTATAAAAAATTGACAAAATTTTACAAAAATGGTGATAAGATTTTAGACCAGTTGAAGTTTTTAAAATGCCAAATTTCACTGAAATGTGGCTCAAAATGAACTCATGAAAATTCTTCCAGATGAGCCAAAATTGAGTTTTCTAAATTTTGACTTTTGACAATATTGATGAAGTTTGACTAAAATGAACTTTGATTCCAATTTTATGACTGATATTGATGTAATATGATGGAACAACACAATGCAAGCAATGTTTATGACTTCTGAACACAAAACAAGGTTTTGCAAATCCAAAATTCCAACAGATAAAGCAATTGAGATGATTTTGTATAATGTTGACTTTGGTGTTTGCACACCAATTTAAGACAGATATGAGCTAAATGGACTTAACAAACATGAACCAACAGAAATTAACTCATGAACTAGCCTTTAGACAGATTTGCTATAAACCAAACACCCTTTAACTACTGATTAGCAAACAAAAATTAGATAAACAATGAACCAACTAATTTTATGATCAAACTAAACCTACTTAACCTAAACACAACTATTGAAACAGTTTGAACTACTTATAACTACAAAAACAGATTATGCTATGAAACTTGAAAATGACTTACAATTGTCCCTAGCCACTATGGCTTGCCAACAATGAAACAAGAACCACTAACCTATCCAAATCAACCCATTGCTTCCAAATCAACCCATTTCCATTTCTGAATCAACCCATTCCATTCCTCGCATCAATTTTGCTCCATGTTGACTTTTGTTGACCGTTTCAATATTGTTTAAAACTTAAATACAAGCTTATAAAAAGCTATTATAAGCTAATATAAACTTGTTTTGAGCCTAAAAGAAATAAAAGCTTGAAACTTGTAGATAGGAGTTTGGAAATGAAAATTTCAACAAAGGAACATGAAATTTGAATTTGAACATAAACTTGAATTGATACTTGAAAGAGTTGCAATACACTTAAACAAGTTTTGTTTGATACAAATAACTTGAAAATACAATTGAAAACTATTTAAGACAAGTTAAGCTAAAAACGACATACATTGTGAAAATTAAACTAAGTACTACTCCTCTTGTTGCTTCCTCTTGCTTCTTTTATACTCCAAAGTCTCTCTCTCTCTCTCCGAATAGATCCCAAGAACAATATTGACCATTGGATGTAGGTAGTGATCTTGACCGTTTGATGCATTTTGGCGCCAAAATAGTTTTAACAAATGGGGGTTGAGTGTTAGGTTAGAGGTGCATTAAATGCATCTTGGAGTGGGGTGAGGTGGGGGTAGGGAGATGATGATGGAGTGCTTGAATGAAAGGTGAGTGAGGGATGATGGGGAAATGGTGTAAACCCGTGTTGGTTTTATTGTTTTAAAATGGTAGGTGGAGATGGTTTGACCGGGTGGTTTGACGGGTTTTAATAATAGGGAAGGGGTCAAATGGTAAGGGTCCAAAAGGGTTTGGCGGGGTCCAAATAGGATTTTGACAAGGTCCAAGGTATATAAAGGTTTAATAACTCAAGGACCATTTGTAATTTTCGAAATTCGAGGACCTATTCTCGCCAAACTGCAAAGTTGTTCCAAGGGCTAAAAGTGACAAGTGTCAATAGTACAAGGACCAAACTTGACATTTTCAATTTTCCAGGACCATTTTGCCAAATTTCAAACTTGAAGGACCAATTTTGTAATTTTCTCAAACTTTTGATATTTTTCACCAAAGGACTAATTTTGACAACTTATGATTTTAAAAGGACCTTTGGTGATTTATCTTTTGAAATTAAGGCTCGGGGACTATTTTTGACAACTTTTGAAACTTGGGGACTGAAACGCCAATTATGCAAACTTTGCTCATTTTTCATCCGATTTTGAACATTTTGCATCCGAAACATATAAAATGCAATTTTGGAATATTTTCAAGATTTTGATGCATTTGAGCATTTTAGACGTTTTAGCTCAGATTGATTAAAATGATGAGTATTTACACACTCATCAAACCTACTAAATACATTGTATCTACTGATACCCATGGTCCAACGCTAGGACCCATAACCCATGACCCATGACCCATGACCCAAAACCCATGGGCAAAGAGGAGCGTCCCACGGTTCCCCTAGTTTACACTGGACGGATCCCTCAAGTAAGGGATATGTGGGATCCGTGGAACAGTAGCTTATTTTCTTCTATAAATAGTGAGTCATTTCTTCATTTTAGGTTGCCACTCCTACACATACTTTCACCTAGTATTGTAAACTTTCTAACTTTAGATCCAAAGGATCTTTCTATGTAGTTTGTGTTTGTTTTCATGTGATTCTCTAGGTTCCTCTTAAAGGCGAGATCACCACCTCTTTAAGTCGAGCAAGCTCAAGTCCATGAGTTGCCATGCTTCGTCATCATCAAGACTACTGAGGTTCTCTTGTTGATAGTTCTTTGTTCCTCCTTAGTAGTGTTGTGTCAAATGCATTAGTGAAGGATGCCGAAAGAGTCAAGACGAAGGCATTAGTGAAAGGTGCTTAACGTCCATGTCAAAGGCATTTGTGAAGGATGCCAAAAGAGTCAAGACGAAGGCATCAGTGAAAGGTGTCGAACGTCCGTGTCAAAGGCATTAGTGAAGGATGCCAAAAAGGGTCAAGTCAAAGGTATTAGTGAAAGATGCCAAGGGTGTACAATCGATATGGTGTATCGATGTACAAATAGAGATAGGTTGTATCCAAGGATATTGATATCCTTGATGATGTTGTAATAAGGAGTGGGTCTCCTTTGGGATAGGTGTTGTGTAGTGTTGGGTAGTAGTTTCTCCTTTGTAAGGGAACTCGGTATCTAGCCTTGTACCAAATAAAGTGTAGGCGACGTTGTGATAGGTATGGTTCTAACTTGTGGAAGAACCCGGTGTTAAGCCTAGTACCAAAAAAAGAGTAGGCAACGTTGTGAAGGCTTCTCCGCCATAAGGAGTTGTGTCGTGTAGTGATTACGAACTCTCTAGTAGGTGACTCGAGGAGTGGAGTAGGGCAAGGAAGGTGTTATTGTAGCCAACCCACTATAAATACTTGTGTCATGGTTTTGTGCTTCTTAATCTTTACCTTTACATTATATACTTACATATCTATCTATCAACGTCAAACATACATATATAAATAGATTGACATAAGTTGATCTAAATATTTTAAAACCAAGTTTTAATCGGTAAAACTATTCAACCCCCCTCTAGTTTTCCACAAAACACATGAGATTATGAAATCACTTGACATTTAGTTTTTAGTTGTGTAATGCTATGAGAAAAGTGTAAATCACATGGTTTTAGTTATCTCAATCTCAAGGGATTCTGTATTAAATCACATGAGATTCAGCATGAAAATATAAAGTTCTACATTCTGAATCCCATGGGATTCCCAGTGAGTCCCATGGAATTCACAATGAAACACAGGAGATTATGAAATCACTTGGCATTTAGTTTTTAGTTGTGTAATGCTATGTGAAAAGTGTAAATGATAGGGTTTTAGTTATCTCAATCTCAAGGGATTCTGTATTAAATCACATGGGATTCAACATAAAAATATAAAGGTCTTCATTCTGACGCCCATGGGATTCCCAGTGAGTCCCATGGGATTCACAATGAAACACATGAGATTAGGAAATCACTTAACATTTAGTTTTTAGTTGTGTAATGCTATGAGAAAAGTGTAAATCATAGGGTTTTAGTTATCTCAATCTCAAGGGATTATGTATTAAATCACATGAGATTCAGCATGAAAAATAAAGGTCTTCATTCTGAATCACATGGGATTAACATTTTTAATTATCTTAATCCCTTAAGACTATTCTTTCTATATGCAGATTCTATGAGATCACCAAGACCAACTTTATATGAACACACTGAGACACCGGGTGTATCGATATATTGGGAGCCTCATGTGGAAGGAATTACTGTACCACAAGAGGGGAGATAATAGGTACGAAGAAGGTTTCACCAAAAGCTTTTCAGCATTGCGACATACATTTGAAGCACGAGTAGCCATTTTTTCAAGAGTAATGGTACCTAGATTCACAACATTCATTCCCTCCATATTCATTGGATCCACACCTCCATTGAGCGAGTCAAGCTGAAAAAAATAAAAATATCTAATTAAAAATAAACAAAATTTTAGGAAAAAAGAAAGAGATGCAAGAATATTACATATGCGTACTCAGAAGCTATACAATTGATCACCTCATCAACCGTATCTAAATTATTTTCTAACCATTGCGTTAACGACTCAGGTGTGCACGTGATCTCAAACTCTTCTTCTTCATATTTTTCTTCTTTATCAGATGGATCAACTTGCTTCTCAGGAACTGCATCATCCTCTTTTTTTTCAGATTCATCAACCACAGTTGTATCATCTCGTTTCTTGGCATCTAGATCACCACCAGATGGTTCATTGTCAAAATCCTTTAAAGTTACCTTATCATTCCCATCCTTATCATCGTCATCATCATCCTCCTCATCACCCTCATCATCGTCATCCTTCCCATTACCATCATCATTATCATCCTCCTCATCACCCTCATCATCGTCATCCTTCTCATTACCATCATCATTATCATCCTCCCCATTACCATCATCATTTAATGGCTTCGGTTTCTTGAAAATTTGAGCATACTTTTGATGTAGTTCAAGCAACTTTACATCACCGTAATCGACATCGCTTTTTCAAATAATCTTCAACAACAAGTCGCTCATCACAAATCAAATCTAACTTTGCTTCAAGTTTATTAAACAAACTCGCAAAGAAAAAACATTGTAATAGTTATAATAAAGCACATTGCAATGAATCCCATGGGATTTCCAGCTGAACCCCATGGGATTTCCAGCTGAATCCCATGGGATTGTATGGGATTCACAACCAATCTCATGGGATCATGTTTAGAATCTCATGGGATTGTATGTGAATCCCATGGGATTTTGACAAAATCTCATGGGATTCACAACCAATCCCATGGGATCATGTTTAGAATCTCATGGGATTGTATGTGAATCCCATGGGATTTTGACAAAATCTCATGGGATTCGCAACCAATCCCATGGGATCATCTTTAGAATCTCATGGGATTCACAATGATATCATTTAATAACAATAAATGAAAAATGAAAAACAAAAAACAAAATTTAAACGAATCTCTTTCAAATAAGAATCTTGCGAACCACCACAAATAAACCCTTCAACCTGTTGAACCTCGGATTCAGTCCATTCTGGTTGAAGTTCTAGCAAACCCAAACGTTCTTCTTTAAGTTCTATATCCTGTCTTTGGGACATTAAATATGAAGGCCAACTTCTGATAGCAGGACGTGTCCGAACAACTGGAACCTTTTCATACTTTGTTGAATCTACATACAAAAGCTGAAAAACAAAAAAACAAAAAAGTGTAAAGACGGTTAGAACAAATTTGTCACGCAAGCATGTTTAAACATCAAAAAATAGAGTTGAAACTTAGAAACTTACAGCGAGGAAGGTATATGGACCAGTGTAGTGATTAGATAGCGTTGTCGGGGCTTTATGGTGTTTAAGGCAGCAATAAATAAAGTCACACCAATCAATATCGCTAACTTTAATATCTTCACGCAGTCTTAAAACAACATCCAAACATATATGCCCCTTCAACCCATCAACCATACCCATCATGTTTGCAAAAAGGGTCCAAAATTTTACTCTAAAAAGAAAGTCAGCTTGCCAAGACTCAATCAATTTAGAAGCAATGTCATTCACATGAATATCCTTGAGTCCTTTAGGATAAAACTGACCAATCCAACACTTCACAAACTCATCTTTTTCTGATATAGGTTCTAAAGAAAAAAGAGATCTACCACCAAAAGGAACACATAATATCTCACAAATTTTGGAAGTAGTGGCCTTCATTGAGTTGCCATTTTCCAAAATCAACTCACATATTTCTACATGAAAATTAGAAACTACATACCTTTCCAACTTTGACGGAATGCGATCTATGTTTACATTGTATAACGAACTAAATCCTATCTCGGCCAAAAACCTCCTCATGTCAACCTTGGAGTCACGGATGGCGTAAAAAGAGTCAGAGGTGTTGTCCTTGCATGGAGAATTGGAAACTTAGCAACGTATTTTCATGCGCTTCCTCCTCAAAGGCCAACCGCTTCTTACATTTCTTCTTCAACTTTGAGACTTTGAGATGTCTCTTCATCAAATTCTTCCTTTTTATAGTTCCATTATCATCGAATCGGAACATGAATTCTCCTCTTTCTTCAACAAACCCTTTCCTTCAAATCCTTTTTCTTATCTTCGATATCATTAGAATCTACGTAAAAAAAAGACATTATAAATATGTTTATCAACAAAATCCCATGGGATTCATATTGAATCCCATGGGATTCCATAAAAAATCTCATGGGATTCAATAGGAATCAATAGGAATCCCATGAGATCAAAAACACAGAAAAAACATAATTTTTTTTTAAAGGAAAATGATTTAGAGACCTAAACATGTGACTACTTTTGTGCCTAAACGGATGTGGCAATTGTTTAGTGGCTTGTGAAAGTGTGGGTCCATGTGTTCTCACCAATAGAATGTTGACATGCAGATTTAGGTATATAATTAGGCATACCAATTAGGCATGCCAATCAATGCTCTTTTTAAAAACTATACCTTTTTTTTACTCTCCTCACGTTTTTTTACTCTCCTCTAATTTTGATAAAGACAAAAGCCTTTTCCGCTTCACTTCATCTTTGGACTGTGTCTTTGGCTTATCCTTTGGCTTATCCTTAACCAATAAATTAACCTTAGACGACTTATCCTTTGGCTTCTTTAGAAGAGTATACAACTTCATTTGCGGTATCCTGTGGCTCAATCAAACCAGTCGTATGCGCCTATACCTTACCCTTCTTACCAACTGGCTCCTTAACCTCTAAGTCCTTAACATCAGTTTCCTTACTCTTTGCACGTGCCTTAACATTCTTACCCTCTCGCTCCTTACCCACTGCCTCCTTACCCTTCTTACCCTCTCGCTCCTTGCCCTCTGTCTCCTTAACCTCTGTCTCCTTACCCTGTGCCTTAACATTCTTACCCTCTCGCTCCTTACCCACTGCCTCCTTACCCTTCTTATCCTCTCGCTCCTTAACCTCTGTCTCTTTACCCTGTGTCTCTTTAACCTGTGCATGTGCATTAACATTCTTATCCGGCACCTTCTTCTCCTTTTCAACCGGAGCCTTCTCCGACACCTTCTTATCCGGCACCTTCTTCTCCTTTTCAGCCGACACCTTCTCCTTTTCAACCGGTTCTCCGGCACTTTCTTCTCCTTTTCAGCCGGCACCTTCTCCTTTTCAACCAGTGCCTTCTATGGCACCTTCTTCTCCATTTCGGCCGGCACCTTCTCCTTTTCAACCGGTGTCGGCACCTTCTTCTCCTTTTCAGCCGGCACATTATCCTTTTCAACCGGTGTCGGCACCTTCTTCTCCTTTTCAGATTTTGTAACCCACTTCTTCCGTGGAGAACCACTGACCCACACATAGTTTCTCATAGCATGGCAAAAATGCGACAAAAACACATCATCTCTATAATGGAACTTGTGATAAGCTCATAAGTCTCAAAATAAGCCGGAAAACTTGGGCTTATGAAATATAAGTCGAAAAACAAATAAGCTCATAAGCCCGCATATAAGCACTAACACAACAACAAACATCAAAGTAAACTCTAACATACACAAATATCATGCTAACCAATGCGCCTACGCTAACCAAAGTACAAAAAATCAGTAAACATAATCTTCTACCTTATACTATGAATCCCATGGGATTCTGTAATTTCAGCATCACTTTAATTTTCAATAAAATCTAATCCAAAAAATAAGTCGAAAAACAAATAAGCTCATAACTCGAAATATAAGCTTATTTGTTTTTGACTTATACTAATCCAAAAACTCTAACATCAGTAAAAGCTAATCCAAAATGGTTCTAACATCAGTAAACACTACAATCTACTGATTCCTATTAACACAAATATTCAATCTATTGATTCGGATAAGCTAATCAATCAAAAAATATTCAATCTACTGATTCCTATAGGCAAAACACAAGCTAATCCAAATACTCATTCCATCACAAACTTCAATCAATACATCTACTAATAAAAAACTAATAAAGAATAAGCAATAAAATAAGCAATAAATCAACATCTACTAACTAATAGAACCAAATAAGTTAAAAATATACTAGAATCGATATTTAGAAGCTTATTTTGATCGGGAACTTTAGATGAAGCAGGTTTTGCCAATGAATCGCCTTTAGATAGAGCTAATTCGTCTCGAATATCCATTTTAAATGAATGATGTTTCACAATTAGGGTTTCGCGGTGGTTTGGGGGCGGTTTTCGTGGATCGGGACCGCGAGCGGTTTTGGGGCGTTACAAAGCGTGTGTGATGTTGTGTGTGTGTTTTTTTGTTAATTTGTGAGAAGTTATAATAAAATGTATTTACCAAAAGACCCTAAGTATAATTTTGATTTAAATGTAATTAATCTAATCCGTTGATTCAAAGGGATGGATGGTTGAGATATACTTATTTGTTCTTTAGATAAAACTTTTCCGTATGGAACTTTTCTCATAGGGATGGAGTCGTAGAATAAGCAACGCACTTTTCCAAGTGTCCCATTCTCAGTGCGTGTAATTTTTAAGTTTCTAGAATAGCAATGTACTTTTTATAAGTGTCTTCGTTTAAGACGCTGCATTTTTTGTTGTATAGAAATGTACTTTCCATGTTGTTCCAATTTGTGACGTCCTATTTCATAAGTGTTCCAATTTGGCACGTCATCGCACATACTAAATGGAACACTTATGAAAAGACATCGCTATTCTACGACTTAAAAAGCACACGACTAAAGCGGACACTTATGAAAAGTACATCACTATTCTAGAGCTTAAAAATACACGCACTGTGAATGGGACACTTGAAAAGACGTCGCTATCAGACGACTCAATCCCTTTCATATATACGATATGCATCCGATTAAAGCTAGAAAGACACTATGGTGCGTTATAATGCATATAAAATTATAAGGATGCATCTAATTTAGGTCGGTGCATCTCGAATTTACGGTTATAGTTTTTCTTATTCCTTCTTATTTTAAGTAATTTTCTTATTTAATCATAACTTTTAAATCACTAGTATCAATTTACTCTTATAAACGTAAACAAGTGCATAAGAAAACCTCACTTATCACATTTTGTTACTCGAATGTAATGTTTTGTGTGTATTAATTACAACTAATATTTCAATAGAAAATTTTAACCAAAGTCACATATTATTTGTTAAATCTGAAAGTAAAAAAATCAATAAAGACGGTACAAGTTTTGAATATTTGTTGCTAAATGAAAAAATCAATACGATTTGTAATAAGAATTTGAAAGTAGTGATTTACATACCTAATCGAATGCCTAATTTCATATACATGCGATTTTGACATATGTGGCAAAATTAATAAGATATGTGAAAAGAAAGAGATAATAGAATCTATGTGTTCAACAATAAATGAAGTAAGCATATAATTAGTCATGTGAAGTAGACATTCAAATAATTTCCCTGCCAAAAGTTGATGCTAAATTAAATAAGAAAAGAAATATTATTTCTTTGGTAGCAACCAATCACACTCTCCATTGAGAAAGCACACGGATCATGATCCGCACTCACCCACACCAAATAATCTCCACCGTCCATTTCCTTTTCATCAATCCAACGCCCCATATTCACTCCCTCCATCTTTTCCCCAAAATTTCAAACTCCTATAAATACACTCACTCATTTCATCCCCAAATATACATTCACACACAAACAACAATCAAAACAATCAAATTCATTTACAAAAAGAAGAAATGGCCCGAACAAAGCAAACAGCGCGTAAATCGACAGGAGGAAAGGCACCAAGGAAACAGCTCGCAACAAAAGCCGCTCGTAAATCAGCACCAGCAACTGGAGGAGTTAAGAAGCCTCACAGATTCAGGCCTGGAACCGTTGCCTTACGAGAGATCCGCAAGTACCAGAAGAGCACCGAGCTTTTGATCAGGAAGTTGCCGTTTCAGAGGCTTGTGAGGGAGATTGCTCAGGATTTTAAGACGGATTTGAGGTTTCAGAGTAGTGCGGTTGCTGCGCTTCAGGAGGCGAGTGAGGCGTATTTGGTGGGTCTCTTTGAGGATACTAATTTGTGTGCCATTCATGCCAAGAGGGTTACGATTATGCCCAAAGATATGCAGTTGGCTAGGAGGATTAGGGGTGAAAGGGCTTAATTGATTTGTAATTGGTGGTTGTTTCAGTGTTTATGTTATGCTATTAGGAGTAGTTATTATAGTTGGATCTTAATTTCAAGTGTTTTGTTGTTAGTTAAGCTTTTAATGAAAATTAGCTTTGTTGATTGCATTTTGCTTTGTTAATTTTTTGCTTATGTTTAAAATTTATATAATGATTTGGACCTAAATTAAATAGAAAGTGTAGATGAGTTTGTGGTATTCTTTTAGCTTAGTTCATGTCACAGTTCAATCAAGCTGAGCTTGAGTCATCTATATAAGCCACAAGCCAGTTGCTTATTTCTACTTTAAAATTGCAATAAGTGAGACAAGCGGTGTTTGGATGAAGAGTGTGACTGTGACAATTGATTCTTTGTATCTTTGTTCAGTTGGTAAAATTAGTTTAATTTTAGAGATTTAATGCATAAACTTCAGTTGTTTTGGGGCATATAACAATAATTAATCGGACTGCAAACCAAATGTTACATATGAAACTTGAGAGGGTAATGATGGAATAAAGGAATAGCAAGCAGTTGCTGCTGAGAAGACACTAGGAAATGTTGATAAAGCCTGAAGCAAGGAAGGGAACTTGATTTCGATAAGTAGCGACAGTTGTATCGCACTCCTTTGGTCCAATTTGTTGATTGGTTTCATCCAAAGTGTTCCCTGCACATGACTCGAGCAAACTTTAAGCTTTTGGCAAGTGGAATCAAACAAGAACATTACAACCTGCCCTTCTCATTGGAAATGATACCGCAAGTGATGTAGAATGGAACCAACATAAGTACTGCAGAGTGCTTTGTGAAAAAACTAAATTATATCACTGAATAATTAGCAGAGTTAAATGCAGAGCCTTTTCAAGGGCGACTCTACATTATCAGGTTCAAAAGGTAATGCAAAACATGAAATCAACTCTAAATAATGGAAAATATTGCCTAAACGATACGTGACCAACACAGATCACTGATACTACACGGTTCACTTAATCATCGTATCAACAATAAAAACAAAGAAATGCTGGATTCAGATCCATAAATGAAGAACTTTAGGTCTGTTGGTTGCAGCTAACCGCCATAGGTATTTGCCATAACATCCAGACAGTCAAGATATCTCTCTGAATTGCTCATGGGTCGTGTAGCTTCTCACAGGTGGGAAGTTATAGTTTGAGTTGGGTTTGTTTCTTGCGCACTTAGATGAGCCAAAAATCGTGTTATTCATAAACCAAACCTTATAGACTTTCGCAGAATCAAAATATATAAACTGAAGACATAGTATTATTGAACACTCAAGTTTTCGACCATTAGTCCAATAGCATTCTGCAAGAAAGTAGACCACAATTGAATCTATGCAAGAAGTCAACATAACATTTTTTTCTCTTATATCCACTGCTTTCTGTAATCAGATAGTAGATACATTATATAGCAAACACTACAAGGCTACTGATAGACTGAGAAATCACAAAAGATTTTCGTAAGTAAAACATGACACTAGAAATGTAGCCATGACCGACTTTCCAGTTTCAAAAAACTGACAACAGGGTTTAATATCATATCCACATTCCAAAAGAATCCACAAGCTTTGTGCAATTGATCACAATGTAGACGAAGCCATCCGTCTAGTTAACAACCTCAGTAATCATGGATACCGTCTTGATTCACTCAACCTCAGCAGCATAATCCACGCTCTATGTGATTCTAACCGGTTTGAGGAAGCTCACAGTTGTTTTTAGTCATGCCTTTCTGGCTCTTCTGCTATTGGCATTGTTGTTCCCGATGAGCGAACTTGTAATGTAATCATTGCACGTTTGTTAGATTGGGGGAAATGACCATATGTCACATTGCGTGTTGTGCATAGGATTATTGCTGTGAAACCTCATTTTGTGCCTTCGTGTTAACAAATTTTAATCGTTTGATTGATCAGTTCTGTTCATTTACATGGGTTCATTTCGCTCATGTATTGTTCTTTCATATGCAAAATTTGGGGCATTGTCCTAATGTGGTGTCATATACCACTTTGATCGATGGGTATTGTAGAGTTGGAAAATTGGTTTATGCACATAAGGTGTTTAACGAGATGTTAGAATGTGGGGTAAGGCCTAATGCGTTAACGTATAGTGTTTTGATTCGTGGGCTTCTTTGTAAACGGAATGTTGAATTTGGGTACTCGTCGTTGCTTGAAAAACTATGGGAAACGATGGCAAATGAAGATGATGGTCATTTAGTTAATCATGCTGCTTTCACGAATCTAATTAGTACTTTATGTCAATAGGGAATGTTTAAAGATGTTTTTGATATAGCCGAAAAGATGCCTCAAGGGAAGAATGTAGACAAAGCTTTTGCTTATGGGGAGATGATAAATTCACTTTGTAGATACGGAAGACATCATGGTGCCTCAAGGATTGTTTATATGATGAGGAAACGAGGTTGTGTTCCGAGTTTAGTTTCCTACAATTCTATTGTTCACGGTCTTGCCAAAAATGGTGGTTATTTAAGGGCGTATCAGTTATTGGAACAAGGGATTGGCATTGGTTATGTGCCCTCTGAGTATACGTACAAGGTTTTGATAGATTGTCTTTGTTAAGAAGAATATGATCTTCGCAAGGCAAAGAAACTTCTTGACATCATGTTGAACAAAAAAGGTATTGATAAGGTGAGAATTTACAATATTTACTTACAAGCTGTATGTCAGATCAAGAACGATGTTTCAACCGAGTTTTTGAACACACTTGTTATCATGCTCGAGACAAATTGTCATCCTGTTGTAGTTACTTTAAACACGGTAATTAATGGGTATTGTAAGATGGGAAAAGTTGAAGAGGGAATTAAGGCGTTAGACGATATGGTTATGGGAAAGTTTAACTTTTGCACACCCGATAATGTAACATTTACCACTATTATAAGTGGATTATTAAACGTTGGAAAAACACAAGAAGCTCTTAATGTGCTTTTCAAAGTCATGCCCGAAAAGGGGTTTAACCCGAATATCATAACTTATAATGTTGTGCTTCGTGGTTTGTTTAGACTTAAAGAAGCAACGGAGGTCTTTAACTCCATGGTTAAGGTTCACGTGGTTGCTGATAGTACTACTACTACACATGCGATAATGATTGATGGATTATGTGAGTGTGATCAAGTAGATGAAGCAAAAGTGTTATGGGCTGATGTTATTTGGCCATCAGGAGTTCATGACAACTTTGTATATTCAGCCATTGTTAAAGGGCTTTGTCATTCGGGTAAGTTTAATGAGGGTTGTGATTTTATATATGAATTGACGGGTATCGTAAATTATAATATTTTGATAGAAGGTGCTTATAAGTTGGGATTAAAGAAAGAAGCTTATCAGATTGTTGGTGAAATGAGAAAAAATGGGGTAGTTCATGATGCAGTTACATGGAGCCTGAGGATCATTGATAAATTACACAAGCAAAGGAAACAATTAGGCTACCAACACTACCAACAGTCGTGACCTGGGTCATCGACTGCCACATCAGCTTTCTTTCTCCGGCGACCAGACACGACCAAGTTGCCACAGAGGCGATGACCGAGGATTTTTTTTTCTTTTTTTTAAAAATCAAACGGATAGATTTACAAATATAGTGTGCAAAATATCGGTTGTAAATTAGACCGATTGTGTTTTTTTTGGTTACACGACCGATATTCGACCAGACCCCCACATTGGGCATGACCGACTTCCAAGTCGGTGAGTGGGTCGACGGACCAATTTTTTCAGATCGACTGTGCAAAGCCTTAGGTCTTGAAGAGAAAATCAACCAGTAAAATAGTTTTGTTTCGTTTACCTGTAATTTATAGTTTCTCTGTGAATCATTTGTACCTTCAACTTTCTGAAATACAGCATAAACTTAACATGAATTAAGTGACACAAACATGACATGGCATGCAATTTCAACACAAAACTGACATAAAGTTATGCGCGTCGGGTTTATGCCATAAGTGTTGACCTGAGTTGACCCAGTTAACCCGTAAGGAATATCGAACGGGTTGATCTGAAACTGGCTATGTCAAATGGGTAAAGGCACGTAACATATAGCAACATGCATGGTCATATGTTGTGGTGGTAAAATGGGCAGGAATGCAGGATGGGTAATGGGTCAGAAGCGGGATCAATGGACAATACAGTTTGAATTTTCTAGCAGATTTCATTCAAATCCCAATCGTAAGTTTTAAAGCAATTCAACATCATTACAATGCTATACTAACATGAACATTATAACTAGAGTTAAAATCAAAACACCATTGATATCATATAACATAAACTAATTAAGAAGATGGTTAAAAAAATCATTAATCCATAAACATGTAAATATTAGAATTAAATTAGGACATTCCGTTGCATGATGCTCATCTTTAATAACAATGAATACCCATATGCCCTGTCTCACCACAAATAGAACAAACAGGGATATACCCACGCAGACCAGAATAATAACAAAGACCACGACACCAACCCTCATCCTTACAGTCCTTGCCGAGATGCCCAACCTCACCACACAAACAGCAACCAAGACCACTACAGTCGTTAGCGACATGCCCACTATCACCACACTTAGTGCATTCAGAACGAGGGCCAGAGCCAGCCTGATTACAGTTGCTAGCGATATGCCCAACCCCACCACACCTAGAGCAACCAAGAGCACAGTTCTTAGCGATATGCCCGACCTTACCACACTTATAACAACCCCTATGGTCTTCCATACCCTTTCGTAGTCTTGCTATAGAGTATTGATGGCGCTCAATAACGCCTTGATGGTTTTGTATTGCTCTGGAAACTATTTCATCCGCCTCCCATCTACTTAAGATTAAATTCACGAACTGCTCCAACTATTCCGCAGTCCTCAACAAATTTGAGAATTCTCGCCTCCCTAATCGGCTTAAAAATATTTTTCTTTAAAGTCGTTGTCGGAAACCGCCCCATTATTGATCGAAGTAGAATGAATGAATGAGAGACGATGGAATGTTTAGTTTTTATAGGCGGGTGAATGGAAAAGTGAATGGAAACTAATATAGTCGGTTTGAATAAAAGGAAACAAATTTGATACTTAAAATAACGAGTTCTTTTTGTAGGACACAAATTTCCAATGGTAATTTTATATTTTATATAGAAATAATAAATAGGTTAAATAATCATCTTATTTTATTTTACTTTTTTTATTTGTTATCGAATAGAATTGCACGAGAACTGAAATTAAGAACAAGTGCAGAGTATGGATAGCTGCAAAATAGAGGTAATTTCAACCCATTTATTTATGAATAGTCGATTTTGGGTATGTTTGATCTCTAACAAGTCAAACGGGCAAAGAGAACTTAACGGGTCAAACAAGTCGAAAGCCGCCCAACAGTGTGATTTTGGTGCAAGAAACCTCCTACACCATTTTATTCTAATATATACTACTATTTATTACTCCGTACTAAAATGAAAACCTTTTCGTAAACATTTTTGACATGCTGATTACTTTTGACAAAACTATATAACTTCCTCAGCTATATTTTAGTTTCTACTCCTTTGGTAATTGGTACACAAGCTGTTGGAGCAACAAAATTTAAATAGTGTGATGGATGAAGTGGCAAACTGATTCAGTAGATAAACTTGGTGGAAACTTGTAAACCATCAACAAATACATGAATACATGACAGAGGTGGAAAATTCGGCCCATTGACTTATGAATGGGTTACAAATTACAATTCATTTCTAATGGGTCGAGAAGGAGAAAAAGCAATAGTCAGTGTACATATAACTGGACAAATGGTTCAAGGTCATATGTTGTGGTTGAAAAAAGGTGAATACAGGATGGTAATAGGTCAAAATCTATGAGTTAGGTTGGATTGACTTGCAGTTGCAGACGAATATGCACTGAACACCATCTAGGGGTACATAAACAAGAATGTGAACAACACTTCCAAATTTTCTAGCATGCGAGCACCCAGAGAGTGACTATACCAAAATTCTAAAACAGTAACAGTAGAAGACTTCATGCAGACCACATTGCAGAACATCAGTTATAATAAGCGGAATCATCAACAAGTTGGTTCTGACTTCTGCACAAGGACATACCTAAGCAAGCTATCAGATATCTATCTCAACGCAACATAACACAAAAGCTGCATAAGAATCCCTGATTATTTCATAGTTGAATGCAGCATGTGAAACATATGGTTACAAAAACTGTCCACAGACGCTAAAAAATGGATCTGAAGTCTTGGAAAAACGAATTCTTTTCGGCCAGTAAAATTGATTTGGGGCAAATAGAGAATAAATCAATTTCTTGGCTTCTATAAAAAAGCATACACCTCACCAAAACCGTAGTGGATCTTTATCCAATTTCATTCCAATCCCAATCTTAAGTTTTAAAGCAATTCAACATCATTACAACGCTATACTAACATGAACAATAAAACACATAAAGCAACATGTTGAAACTCTAATTTTGCATTAGATACCATAGATATCATATAACATAAACTAAAAACATGGTTATACCACCCTTAATCCATAAACATCATACCCAACATTAAGACATTAAAACTAAATTAAACTACATTAGACACACACATGACGCTTGAGATCTTGAATCTTTACCAACAGTCTTTACCCAAATGCCCTATCTTACCGCACAGAGAACAAACAGCCATATACCCCCTCAGACCACAGTAATAACAAACACCATCACCACCACCGCCACCCCAAACCTGACCACAATCCCTACCGAGATGCCCAACCTTACTACACTTATAACAGCCAACACCACTACAGTCCTTAGCCCTATGCTCCCCACCACATATACAGCAACAAACTTTATCATCGTCATCATCATCATCATCATCATCATCGTCACCACCTCCCCAAAAGCTAGGTCTAGGACAATCCGTTGCCCAATGCCCACCTTGACCACAAAGAAAACAACCAACACGAGGACAGTCCTTAGCCATATGGCCAGTTTCACGACACTCATAACAACCCTCGCTACACTCAAAAGCGATATGCCCACTCTCACCACAGTAATAACAAACACAGCCACCACCAACACCAACCTGATCACAATTCCTAGACTTATGCCCAACCTGACCACACTTACGACAACCACTCGGACCAACCCCACTTACCAACTCTTTTTGCACCCAAGTCGGACCACCAGCCTGACCTACACCATCATCATCATCAGCACTAGTACACTCCTTAGCTAAATGACCATTCTCACCACACTTATAGCAACTACAGTCCCTAGCAATATGGCCACTATCACCACAAAAATAACAGCCACCTAATTTACGACCCATATTGGGGTCTTTTTCATCTAAACGCTTATGTAGCTTTTTTATAGATTTTTGATGGATTGTTATCATGTTTTCATGGCCTTTTATAGCTTTTAAAACAATTTCATTAACTTCTGACTTAGGGATGTAAAAGGAAAAAGACGAAAAGTCATCAAACTCGACACTTATTGTCATCACAGAATGACCTATTTTTTTTGTTATTGTGACACAAACCTTGGGATCGCTTGTCGTGTGTGTCGGCCGATTGTTTAACTTGGTAGCAGGTCATGTTAACGATCGTTAACTTTTTATTGCACCGTTAGTCCTTTTAAATGCTTTTAACGACCGTTATTATATTATTGCAGATTAGTCATTTTCACCGCTTTTACATGTTTTCGTCCGTTTTGCGGTTTCGTCCGTTTTACACGCCGTCCGTTTCACACGTTTACACGCCGTTCGTTTACATGTTTTACGTTTTGACCGCTTTTACACGCCGTCCGTTTTACACGTGTTCATCCGTTTTACACGCGTTTCCGCTTTTTCGTCCGTTTTACACGCCGTCCGTTTTACGCTTTTACACGTTCTTCCGTTTACGTTTCTTTCGTTTTCGTCCGTTTAACACGCTTTTACGTGTTCTTAGTTTTACGCCGTCCCTTTTACACGTTTTGCGTGCGTTACACGATTTCGCCCGTTTTACACGCCGTCCGCTTTTACACGTTTTCTTTCGCTTGGCCCGTTTTACGTTTACACGCTTTTACCTTCTTCGTTTTACGTTTTCGTCCGTTTTACGTTTTCGTCCGTTTTAAGCGATTTGCGTCCGTTTACACGCCGCCTGCTTTTACACGCTTACACGTTTTCTTTTTTCGCCCGTTTTACCCTTTTTACGCCACGCGTGTTCTTGGTTTAAATATTTTGATCGTTTTACGTCGCCGCCCGTTACACGATTTCGTCCGTTTTACACGCCGTCCGTTTTCGCGTTTTAGCGTTTTACGCTTTCGTTTTCATCCGTTTTACACGCTTTTACACGCGTTATTCCGTTTTACGATTTCGTCCGTTTTACAAGCACGAAACGAAACGAAACGTTTAAGAAAGAAAAACGGACGCAAAACGAAAAAACGTAAAACGAAAAAAACGTAAAACGAAAAACATGTAAAACGAAAAAATGTGTAAAACGGAAGAACACCCGTAAAAGCGTAAAACGGAAAAACGTAAAAACGTAAAATGGACGAAAACGTAAAATGGACGAAACCGTAAAACAGATTTAAAACGTAAAACCAAGAACACGGTAAAAGCGCAACACGTAAAACGACGAAAACGTAAAACGGTCGAAATCGTAAAACGGACTAAAACGTAAAACGGACGAAACATGTAAAACCAAGAAGACGTAAAGCGTAAAACGGACGAAAACGTAAAAACTAAAAGTGTAAAACGGACGAAAACGTAAAACGGAAGAACACGGTAAAAGCGTAAAACGCAAAACCACGAAAACGTAAAACGGTCAAATCGTGAAAACGGACGAAAACGTAAAACGGACGAAAAAAATGTAAAACGAAAGAAGACGTAAAAGCGTAAAACGGACGAAAACGAAAGAAAACGTAAAACGGACGAAAACGTGTAAAACGGACGAAATTGTGTAAAACGGACGAAAACGTAAAACGGACGAAAATGTGTAAACGGAAGAACACGTAAAAGCGTAAAACGGACGAAAACGAAAGCGTGTAAAACGGACGAAAACGTAAAACCAAGAACACGTAAAAGCGAACGAAAACACAGAAAAGCGTAAAACGGATGAACACGTAAAACGGACGAAACGTAAAACGAAAGAACACGTGTAAAAGCGGACAAAACGTAAAACGGATTTAAAACGTAAAACGGATGAACACGTAAAACGGACGAAAACGTAAAACGGACGAAAACGTAAAACGTGTAAAACATGTAAAACGAACGAAACGTGTGAAAACGGACGAAACGTAAAACGGACGAAACCGTGCAAAACGGACGGAAAAGTGCAAAACGGACGAAAACATGTAAAAAAAAAGAAAATGACTAACGGTGCAATAATATAATAACGGTCGTTAAAAAATGCATTTAAAAGGACTAACGGTGCAATAAAAAGTTAACGGTCGTTAACATGACTCGCTACAACAAGTTAAACAAGTCACCGATACACACACATAAGACGATCCTAAAAGGTTTGTGTCACAATGACAAAAAAATAGGTCGCTACACACAATGACAATAAGTGTCAAGTTTGATGACTTTTCGTGCCATTTTCCCGATGTCAAAATGTTCAGCAGCTGCACCAATTCCCTTATACAAAACAGTTTGGATAATTCTCCCCTCCCTAATAGCCTTAAAAATATTCTTATCTTTACCCATTTTCGAACTAGAATTAATGTACATAAACCCTAAACCCTTGTTACTGGTAAATGATTTTTACAGGAATTATTTCTTTTTATATTTTTCTCTCCTATGTCTCTTTCCTGGAAGCTTCCTTTTCTTACTTTTGTCAACTACAGCCCTTTTTCTTCTAGTTGTTTTATCTTTTTTAGTCCTTAAGCATTTTATCAACTAAAAAAAAAAATTCAGCAACACTTTTCATGTTATGTACCAAGTTAGTGTTGGGCACACTAGTGACCAGCAACGACCTTCATTTTGCTTGTTACATTAACTTTGTCTCTCCGGTGATATAAAGACAACCTTTTAACACATCAAGGCGGCCTATACTACAAAAAACATACACCACAAAAATGCCTTTTAATTTAATACAAACACGCACAAAACAAACACAAGACATTGGTCGTACCTGCAATCGAATTCGAAAAAGAAAAAACTCGGCCGACCGAGTAACGACATCAAGAAGGACCGATTGGGTATTTGGTCGACCCTCATGAGAGACCAATTGGTGTGAAGTGTTAGGTTGACCCAACCCATACCGATGGGTGGCTCAAACACTTTCGAGGCCTAAAGCAAGATTTTAAAAAGAGAAATTTTCAAAGGAAAAAAAAAAAAAAATTGGTTGTAATTCCAGTTTCTCAACTAAATTAACTAATATAATGTCTAGCTATGAAACCAAATAAAATTTGAGAAATCGATAGAAGAACAAAAACAAAAAGGAAAAATGAAGAAAACAACGTTGCCCCAATAATATTGAACAAAGCCCCGTGAAGAACCAAACGCATACGAATGTGTCTTGTTCGTTTTTTTAACTTTGACCAAACAAAACGAGCTATTATGGACACTTACACAAATGGATGTCCGTGTTCATGATTGTGCGTCAAGAAGAATTTCTTGCTTGTTTATGTTTGTCCATTAAGCAACAGTTAAAAAACAAGTATAAAATATTCATTAAACTCGTATTGAGTTATGTTTGCTCGCGTTGGTTGGCTTATTCCCAACAAAACCGGTTCATAACAGTTTGTTAATGTTAAGTTTGTTTACATTTCTATTTAGAAGTTTTTAAACTTAGAGCACTAAGCTTAATCTATCATATTTTATTTTGTCAAAATTTTGGGACTTGAACATTTTTTTAAACTCAAATAATAAGCTTTGAGCAAAGGGTATTGTCACTTTCACACCCGCGACATTCCTATGTGTCAGTCAAATGGCGCCACCATTTCTATGTGATCACACCATCGCAAGCCTGTGCCATTTTCGGCGTGAGTAAACTCACGCACGCGAAAACTCACTATTTTTGAATCTTTTGATCGTTTGAAGTAAAGTAACGGCTAGTTTTCACTTCTTTTCTTATTAAAAAAATAAGAAGAAAAGAAAAGAAAACTCTATAAATATACAACTAATTTTTACATACAATTGCTTATTTTCCACCTTAATTCTCTCTATCACAACACATATTCTCTAACCAAATATATGAATTCTGATGAATAATATGTTAGCTTTTCCGACATCGACGATGAAACTGATATTTTCTTTATGACGCAAGCTTATCATTATCAGTAATCGCTGCAAATGCAAGCTCAAACTTCAAGAACACGTAAGTCGATATTCCGTGAACGTGAACTTGCTGAAGAACATTTGTGGGACGATTCTTTTGGTGATAGTCCAAAATATCTGGAGTATTATTTTAGGCGCCGCTATTATGTGAGCCACCGCTCGGTGTAATTGTATGATCGAAAGAAGTAGGTTGAGGTTACATCGGGTTACATCTCAGCTGTGAAGGAGGTCAAGGTTATTTACCACTTTTCATCTTGTCTACCAAGTCATTGCCCTCAAGTGGTTAAGTGTTTTGTTTAAATTATGCAGACCCATAATTTTCCTAAATTTATGCTACAATCAAAGAAAGTACTTAAGCACAACTATTAATCCCGTTAAGTACGACCAGTTAACCAGCTAAACTAGAGCTGGTATTATTATTAGACGTTTGATATGCACGCTGACTAATACTATATTTGACTGTTTAGCTTATTTGAAAAAGCTAGTAAAAAAACTTGAAGATTGTTTTGTTCTTTAATAAGCTCCATTTATAAGCTTTTGTGTTTGAAACTGAGATAAACCAATAAGCTCCCACAAAAAGCTAATCGGAACACCACCAATAAAATACTTATGGAACTGCAGCCTAGGTTTGCTTGATTATGTGCTTTCATAGATTAGTTTCATCTAATTATTTTAATCTATTTTCAGGGAAACAACCATTTTGAAATAATTATGAAGCAGAGCGGTTCAATACTACCTCTGTAAACATTTAAAGTTTGCTCCTTTTTTCACACACGCCACTGTGTCTGATGAACAAATTCATTCAACAGCAACCACAACTAGAACAACTTGAAGAAGTGTTACTAACCGATCTAACTGGACCAAAATTATCCTCAAGCTATGTGCAATTGATCACAATGAAGACGACACAATCCGTCTAGTTAGCAACCTTAGTATTCATGAAATATACTGTCTTGATTCACTCAACCTCAGCAGCATATTGCACGCTCTCTGTGATTCTAACCGGTTTGAGGAAGCTCATAGTTGTTTTCAGTCATGTTTTGTTCCTCTTCCCAATGAACGAACGTGTAATGTGATCATTGCACGTTTGTTAGATTGGGATAAGGACCATATGTCACATTGCGTCTTTTGCATAGGATTATTGCTGTGAAACCTCATTTTGTGCCTTCGTTCACTAATTTTAACCGTTTGATTGATCAATTATGTTTGTTTACATGGGTCTTTCGCGCATGTGTTGTTCTTGCATGTGAAGAGGTTGGGTCATTGTCCTGACTGTTGAGTTTGAGATACATGAATACAATAAAACCATGTAGACACCACATAGTACACAGCGGAAGACTTAGGATCATAACAGTAATTAACTAACTGAAATAAACACGTAACATACCTCTTGCAATTTGGTTAGATCTCTTGAACAAAAAAGATGAAGTGGTTTAAAGAGTTGTCCCTTACCGTTTTACAACTCAAACCAATAAGTGTAAGAATAGCGTCTTACAACCACAGTTTTGTACACACGAATTAACCGTGAATCAAAGCGATTGCTAGATCTAACACAAGTCCTTGTTTTATGAAAAAACAAAACCAAAACACCCCTTGGAGGAGGGTTCGGCCGAACAAGAGCAAGAGAGGAAGAGGGAGAGATCTAGGGTTAATTCAATGCACAAAGTGATGAGAAACCCTAAACCCTAGCCTCTGTATATATAGTGTTTACAAATCTTTGGGAACAAGTTAGGGTTTGGAGAAGCCCCCCTATGGCCGGCCATGTGAAGCCCCAAAAGGGATTCCCATATCTTTTCCATTTTAAGATTTTACACTACAAATCCTTCTCTTTACAGTTAACGGTCGTTAGTTATTTTCCGTTAAATACTTAACGATCGTTAGATGGACTTTATGTGCAATAATTAATCGTAAACATTAACATTAATTATTTAACTTTAATTCTCATTCGCTAATGTGTGCAATCCCATGGTCACGAGTTCGAATCCATACATTTACGATTTGTAAATGTATACATTTCAACGACTCCCACTGGATATGTTTACAAAACGTGAAATGACATTGGTTAGCGTCTAGCAACACGCCAATGCCCCGGTACAACTCGTGTATGGTTTTCGGAGAAAACCAAGTTTCGATGATTCATCATCATATTCATCCTTTGTTTCTAATACCATGTTAATAAGAATATGGATCTCACTCATTTCTTAATTAACTATTTTGTTTCTCGCTTATGTGATTTATCAAGATTACCAATTCTTCCGAACATATTCCGAAGACCTTGGGCATGGCCATGCAAACATCTTGACAACCCTACGAGGGGCCCAAGAGTATTATACTTCAAAATAAATTTGAATGAAACAAATCCCATTTTGACTACAAGGTAAATCATAAATTTCGCAACACTTCGAAAACAACCCTTATAACTACCGCCACGATAGCGTTAGATTGCTTCACAAAATGCACTACATCCATGACATATCTCGGTATCTCAAGTCGAGGATAAATATTCATGATGTACTTAATGACTAAGATCCATAAAGTATCATCATGTAGGTGGGATAAGTCCTATATTCAATCCATTGAATATCATCTCGAAATTAGTCATGCTATGCATCAATATACTTTCAAATATATTCTAACTAATACTCGATTTGTCTTAATTCAATATCATTCCCATGTTATTGATCGACAACGGACTATTTAGAATAACTTAAGTTATTCAAGGATTTAAACATGCAAATATAGGATAACATCATAATAAATGAATAATGAACATAACAAAATACTTTATTTCATTTGAATAATAATTTTACAATATCCTTTATCCAAATACTAAATAGATCAATGCATGATAATTTTAGTTAATGAATTTTGCCTCAAGTCATGATAATCATACTTGTTGATGTGGCATAACTTCAACTTAACTTTGATCTATAGAAATTTTGAGAATACTTATTTCAAAAATTCAATAAGTGAATTTCTTGTATGTGTTTACACATATCTTGATATTGTCATATCATTCCATAAGATGCGTGACTACCTGAACCACCTTTTATGACAATCATCTTCCAAAACCTTAAGGTTTAAAAGTATTCTATATTCTTTAATGTATAATGCAACTATGCTCTTAGTTGAGCATAACTAGTCAACATGGTCATCATCAAGGATACCATGACTAGAATCGAGTGTCATCTCAATTATACTAGCATCATTGTGTACAACAATATGCTCTTTAAACATCCGTAAACTTTGAATATTTATTTGTTTGGTGTCATCCAAACCTCAAGTTTGTTGACTTATGACAATTACATAACAATTGTTGTATAGAATGGGAGCAACCCCAGTCGAGAAATGCAATTCTAAATCCAAACATAAATATTACATCGTTGTTAAATCATCTTGTAATCAAGCATGATACAACAACCTTATACACAACATGATGTTCATGATGAATCTTCAAGTTAGACTTTAAGATCTCATTCATATTCTATCTTGTCAAAGATATGTATTCATCATGTTCTGTTAGACTCATTTATTTACCGCATATGTTTATAACAATAAACATATATCTCAAGGTTGTATTTCTTATTTCCAAATCTTACAAACGAGGTTTCATTCCCAACTAAAACTTAATTTAAGTGGAATGTAGTTGCCCATACTACATATAAGATTTAAGAAAATAAAAATAATACTCCCACTAGCTTTCAGGAATACTTATGAGCAATCTTATTTTAACTATTAAATCAAACATGGATTTAATTTTAAACATAAGAATCATCTCCTAGATGCATGCATATATCCATTCATGGATTCTTGCGGTTGTACATATTCAAAGATTATTTGAATTCATAAAACTTCTTTGCATTACTTATCGCCCCTCGCAAAAGTAATTCCAGAACAAAGAGTTTTGATATTCATTGTCAAAATTTCATATCAATGAAATTAAGTATGACAATTATAATCTTTATACTTCTATTTAATGTATCTAGGAAAGAATATTCAATCATAGTTAATCGATTAAGTATGATTAATATTATTATCAATAGACATACATTAAATATGTGTAGAATATTGTTCATATGATTTCTACACAAAGATTTAAACCACTAGGGGTTTCCATCCTTTGAAGAAACTCATATTCATTATTAAGATAAACCAAATATCTAAAGTTGATTATCTTTATGGATAGCATCTCAACATTCATAGTATGATTGATTTACCACAATTCAACATTTGTAAATTCATCATTATGATTAACAAAGCTTACCATGATCCTCAGAACTCATATCCTTCAAAGATATTAAATATCCGAGATATCCTTACGGATCTATGAATGACAATTCCATCATATTAAGGTCTATCATTTACATGTTTAGCCTCATCATGACATTTGCTAGTACATTTTAGAAGATTACGATTTTGTAATTCAATCTTTCAAGATCAAAACAAAACTCCCACTCGCTTTTAAAAATTTAAAGATTACCTTTAAATAGTTTAGCAAGTAGAGCAACAATACATTGTTCTCTTGGGATATTACAAAAACATTGATGCTTCGACATTAGTTTGTTACAACTCACTCTACAAGTAGTTTAACAAATTCGTAACTTCATTTTTAAGACTTAATGTGATTCATCATATTCCATAAACAAATGGCGCCTTATCAATCTTCTAGGTTGGAGTCTTATTGAGTATATTCAATTATACTCAATCTACTAACCTTGATAACATGTGGAAGAAACTATAGTTATCTTGAATCAAACATGCCAATAGATTTTGATTCTTCTAACTGAACATACCATAAAACTATGGTATTTCATTAGAATTAATATTGTAAGATAATCTAACAATATTTTAAGATAACCATCTACTCTTTGGCTTACCTATTTACCAACAAAGTAAAATTTAATGGTACAATAGAATTACCAAGTCAATCGCATGCATTATAACACAAGTATTCTTGACCAAGTCAAAAACATATCGCTTATAATCCCACTATACGCTATAAGTCATTGATCAACTCATCGACTTCATGCATATGTCTTAAAACACGAAGAAGGTAACGCCTTACTTTATATTGTAAGTCTTGTATTAAAAGACTTCATGTTTGTGACTTTACAAAATCATAAACATTTATAATTAAAGTAATTATGAACACCACCTCGGGTTTCAATTTCAAGTTAATATTTACTACATATATTTAGGTCATTCAACGAATACTTAAATTCAAAGTAGTATTAGATTACTTCATTTAATTATATCATTCCATGAAAAGTTCAACGTAAGAAACTGCAAAATCATCCATGCTCGTTCTCACGACACGTGGATATTTTACCTTGGTCTATAATCTAGTTCACGTTCTCACGTAACATAAATTGCAACAACAAGTGTTTCTTAAATATTGAATGACATAAATATTTAAAATAAAGTAGTCTTTGTTATCATCTTGACACATGTTCTTAATAGGGCAATCATACACATTTAAATGTATAATTCCTATTAGAACGTTACTCTCTTACCTTGCGGTCAAGAGAATCCATTTAAATTATATTTATATGTGTTGTACCTTGCACACAATAAAGATTTCTCCCACTTGTGCATGGAACAACATCATGTAGCGTATAAACAACACGATACACGCTCGCTTATTTGATTAATATGATTTGTGTCATAGATATAATAAGTAGATGTAGAACTATATTGTTTAGTAAGGAAACGTACCGACTATCCTTAAAAACATAAGTGTCTACAATTGGAAAGTAATTATCTTTGAAGATAACTGGGTTACTACACAGAAATAAAGCTTGTAGCTCCCAATCTGAATTAAAATAAATAAAACAACTTTATTCAAGAATGCAACACAAATGCTCCCACCGAATCGACAACATTGTAAGTGTTGCATAACCAAAGGAAAACAACTTGCTTGCTTTTTACTTTCCTACACCTTTGAAGAACTATACGTAATCATTACTTAGGTACTAAAAGGTGTATTCTACTTTGTGAATGATGGGTTATCCATCAATTTTATTAACTTGAAAAATTGGGTATGCAATTTCTTCCTTAATAGGCCTACCATGCCCATATCGGTATGTAGCACCTTTAAAGGCTAAAGCAAAACAACTAGATAAAATATGCTAGTTTGCCTTTTACCAATTTTCGAGGTAATTTGTCTAGCTTCTAATTTTGTAACTCATATACATGTTTTCGGTTAACCAACATTCATGTTTGTTACAAAAGGATTCATTCACCAAATGAGGGTAATGAAATCTTTATGGAAAATATGATGTGCAATTCATTGCTATGAGTTACATTAGAATTTAGACAATTCAAACGTTCCTATTATACCTTTCTCATTCATGAAAAGGAATAGGATTGAGTCTCATTCTTCTCGCATGGAAAAGAGACTTTGTTTATCTTTTCTGTAAATTATTCTCGATCAAACATTTATTTGAAAGTCGAATGGATCAATTTACTAATAAAAGACTAAACCACGTTTACGGTTAAATGTTGCATTTATACATTCAAAAGAATTATAAAATTCAATTTTAGTATTTTCGATAATTAACCTTTTAAGAAAATTAATTACCCATGGTTCATAAGCATATAACCATTTAATTTTCACCGAAAACTAGGATCCAATTGACATAGTTTCATCACATCGCTTGATCTCGCTAGTAATGAAATTATTCAAGATGGTAAGAGTCGAACCTCAATTGCCAATTTTCAAATTGCAATTCCTAGATTTATGGGATTTACATTTAGCCAATTCAATTGCTATGTAAACATGTTTTATCCCCATCTTATGCCTTGAGTTGTCGGCTCACTACAAAGCTCAATTAAGTTGTCCAACTTAAGCGCAAAATCGTCCATGCCCGTTCTCACGACACGTGGACATTTTACCCTTTGATTACGATCTAAGTCACGTTCTCACGCAAATAAAAGGTAATCTGAGGTGTTTCCGTTCACCGGATGGCATATAACTTAAATTAAAGGATAATAATTTTGATGTCAATCAAATATGAACAAAGATGTCATGCATTCATCTTCGTAGCATAAGGTTTTATTAAAAAATCATATCCTTGTTTTAATGTTTAGGCTTTTCATCATCAAACTTTAATCGAGGTATTGGACAACCAATTAAAGAATTACTTTAATTACCACTATATCCCATCGCCGCATGAGTCCTAAGACCCAAGTTATTCGGATAATTACCACAAAAGTGGCGCGTAGAATTTAGGTCAATTCACCCTTAAGATTTTATGCACATTCATAGGAATACTTGGTAGCTCCATTAAGACGCACAAAGTTTGTCAATAATGGGTGAGCCGTTCTAGCTATTTTGTGCATAAAAATCAATCAAGTAAACGATTACGATTACTATGCTTAAAATTACATGTTTCACCATTGTTTAGGTCATTTTATTTTTCTTATAAAAATACTCTTGTTACACATAACAAACAAGCAAATATTTAAAAAAATAAACATATAAACAATGAATGCATAACATAAATAGCCACATGCAAACCTTTTGATAAATCCTATTAATAATCAATTCTAGATCTGTCAACATGTATATGTTTAATTCAATGCACAAAGTGATGAGAAACCCTAAACCCCCTCTCAGATATATATAGTGTTTATAAATCTTTAACAAGTTAGGGTTTGAGAAGCCCCTATGGCCGGCCATGTGAAGCCCCAAAAGGATTCCCATATCTTTTCCATTTTAAGATTTTACACTACAAATCCTTCTCTTTACGCTTAAATCGTTAGTTATTTTCCGTTAAATACTTAACGATCGTTAGATGGACTTTATGTGCAATAATTAATCGTAAACATTAACATTAATTATTTAACTTTAATTCTCATTCGCTAATGTGTGCAATCCCATGGTCACGAGTTCGAATCCGGACATTTACGTATTTGCAAATGTATACATTTCCAACAGTGACGAGGTGTCATATACTACTTTGATCGACGGGTAGTATAGAATTGGGGAAAAGGGTTATGCACATAAGGTGTTTAACAAGATGTTTGAACGTGGGGTGAGGCCTAATGCATCAACGTATAGTGTTTTTATTCGTGGGGTTCTTTGATTAATGTGTCCCTTGCTAACATATAAACATTCAACTCTTTATGCCACACATTCATTATAACTGAACAACTTGATAGTATTAGAATTGCAATTCAGTGCCAAAATCATATGCAACAAAACAGATATTTAATCATAAAACTTGGTAATTTCATTTGAGTAATTAACAACCTTACAAAGCCTAACCACTTATTATAACATAACATACACATGACCTCTAAGCGCTGTGATTGTCACCCCTAATCGTCCTGGCCAAATGCATATACTCTCTTTCCATTTACTTTGTTAATGCTGACTTAAAACTTTATGTTATACTTGGAGCTAAAATACATCAATTCAGAAACATTACGAGCTTGGCTTACCAAACATGGGTTAAACAGAAGCGAAAGGAGATTAAGATGTTGTTACCTGTTTAAATATTATGTTTAAACACAATGTTTTGTAAAATATTCGAAATCGATCTGATTTTAAAAGTCGAGTTAAGTTACTTATTTTGAAAAGACCACATAACTATCGCGCTATTTTTATCATTGTCTGTGTGGTTCATAAGTGGATAACACTTTTTAGGGCCTTTAAAAACTATTAAAAACTCTTTTGATGAACTGAACCTTAGTTTGAATCTATTTCTTCCTCTTCCCTCCTCAATTCTATTTTTTAATTCTGAAACTAATTATGATTCACTTCAGTTCACGAATCATGTGGTTCAGTTCTTGGTGGATTTAGGAAACTACAGTAGTAACCAAACACTCTCCTTTACTTTTAATTTGCTCATCACATCTTTGTACAATACGAGCTAAAAATGACCTATTCTTATATTATGCAGACCCGTAATTTTCCTGACTTTATGCCACAATCAAAGAAAGTACTCAAGCACAACTATTAACCCAGTTAAGTACGACCAGTTAACCCGTTGAACTAGATCAAGTAGAGCAGGTATTAACGAGATGTTAGAATGTGGGGTAAGGCCTAATGCATTAACGACTTATCATATAGTGTTTTGATAAACTTTAACCCGTTCTACATTGTAGTAGCTAAATTGTGTAAATTTACCTGTTCGACCCGTTAGAGATACAATATCCCAAATCAACCTATTTTTACATACATAGGTCAAAATTCAGATCCTGGTTGCCTTTATGGACCCAACACCATCTAAGCAGTACATATCCAAATAATGTGAACAATGAACACAATACAGTTTAAATTTTCTAGCAGATTTCATTCCAATCCCAATCATAAGTTCTAAAGCAATTCATTATCAGTACAATGCTAGAAGGACAATAACATATTAAAAGTAGATTAATTAATATAAATTAAAACACATAAAGCAACGTGATGAAACTCTAGTTTTGCATTAGGTACCACCAATATCATATAACATAAACTAAGAACATGGCTAAACCACCATTAATCCATAAACATCATACCAACATTAAAACAACTTGAGGTCTTGAATCTTTGGGGCATGAAGTAGGACATTCCGTTGCATAATGGCCATCATTACCAACAGTCCTTACCCAAATGCCCTGTCTTACCACACAAAGAACAAACAGCCATATACCCTGACATACCACAGTAATAACAAAGACGACCACCGCAACCAAACAGGAAATCCTCATTACAGTCCCTACCGAGATGCCCAACCATACCACACCTACAACAACCATCACCACTACAGTCCCTGGCCATATGCCCACTCTCAAAACAGAGGCTACACCGAACTTCAGCATCATTAGTACAGTTCCTAGCGACATGCCCTACCTTACCACACTTATAACAGCTAGCATCTTTACAATGCTTAGCGATATGCCCGTCCTTACCACACTTGTAACAATCCCTACGGTTCAGAAGGTTACGTAGTTCTGCCATAGAGTCTTGATGGCGTTTTATAACGTCTCGATGGTCTTGTAGTGCTCTGGAAACCATCTCCTTCACTTCCTGTATACGAAGATTGTATTCATAAGCTGCTGCACCTACTCCATCTCTGCGAGCAGTGCTGACAATGCTCTCCTCCCTAATAGCATTAAAGATACTTTTATGTTCAGCCATTGTAATCGAAGTAGAATGCAAGAATGATCAGAGACAATGGAATGTTTAGGTTTTTTAGATTGAACAAAAGTAACTATATTCGAAGTAGAGAATGATGAGAATGAGGGGAATGTTTAGTTTTTATAGACGGGTGAAGATTTAACTAAAGGAAACAAAGGTAAGTCGGTTCGAATACAAGGTAACAAATTTGTTCTCTGAGCTAGGTAAGTCGGTTTGAAGATTTAACAAATTGTGAGGACATGCATCTTAGTTTTTAATTATAAACGAATCATAATATTCCATCTTTCAAAACTTAATGTTCACTTTTAAGATATACATGACTTAAAAAAATGCAATTGGTACATTGTGCACCAATAAAATGTCAATTTGTAGAAGCATTTTTATTGGATAAGTTTGGAAACAGACGCTTATTATGTAACAAACCAAAATTAAGAGACGCTTATTATGTAACAAACCAAAATTAAGAGAGGATTTGTCCTTAACATTTCAAAAGCGCATCGATAGTCCTTATTTTGAAGGTTTTGCTGCATGTCTGGTCCTTAATCTGCAATTTAAGGACCAAACATACAACGGAAATTTCAAACTTTTATGGACCAAATCTGCAATTTAGGGACCAAACATGCAGCAAAACATTCAAAATGGGGACTACCGCTGCACTTTCAAAACGTTAGGGACGAAACCTGCAATTTGGCCATACCTTAGGGACCAAAAATACAATTTACTCTATTGTTATTTACCAGTTTTAACACAAAATTATTTTACAAAAATATAGGTTATGAAGAGGGTATCAATGCATTGCGGTGGTGACGAAAAGTTTTGGTGAACCATTTGTTTGGGTGTCTCATTTTTTTGTTTCGATTTAAGGTGATAGCATTTACAGTTGGATAGTGAGTTAAAGTTTCTTGATGATGAGAATTCCGGCAATGATGAGAATTCTGACAGATCTTTCTCCCAATTTGTAAGGTGTTGCAAGAAAAAACACGGTTAGTTATCTAACCATATTTAGGTGGTGCTTGGCACAACGTTATGAAAGTAACTATAGATTGGTGCATTTTTAGTAGCACATAATCACTTTGTAGCGCTTGCATATTGTTGAAGTAATTCTTTCATACGACACGATGCTTGAATATCCTCCGGCCTTGTCGCTGCCAAGTCCTTTGGATACCGTATGGATACAACAAACGCGTTAGCCTCGCCTCGGTGTGACCCCATGACTAAGCTCCGCGAGAGTAAGTAAAGGTTCTACCGAGAGGTACGGATAATAAATGTAAGTGAAAGTGCGATAAAATGCTACGTTAATATGAGTTATGTGTGTGTAGTTATAACTCATCGCTAGCCATACCGGTCGCTATCCTAGTCGCTATCTCGATAATCGCTTCGCCAATGTTATTAACGTTATCTCTGTTAGGAATTAGAAATTCCGGTATTAAAGAGTCGGTCACCTCAAGTATATGTAATCGTTAAAGCTCGTAGTCGTAGTTCTTTAAGTTAAGTAGTAATTTAGTTAAGTATCACCGTGGAGGACGGACGGTCTTTACCCACTGATGCCTCGATCCATGCCCAAAGTGTGGCGAGTTATGTAAGACTATAAATACTCTACCTTCCAAGGTAGAGAGTTGAGCTCATAATAATATCTTTCACTTTCTCTCACTAAGTTCCCTAAACCTCTAACTTTCTCTCTAGAATTTCATCCTATTCGCCACCTTGTGTTATGGTTTGATGTGTATGTGAAAAGTTATATCTTACAATTGGTATCAAGAGCCATGGTTAGATCATATCTTGCACATCTTTGGATTTATAGTGGTTTTAGGTGGTTTTAGAGTTTGAAAAAGTTTAGTGGTTTTTGCATCATTTGGTTGATTTCTTGTGTTAAAGTTTGAATTTTGTTGGTACTTTTATGTTTAGAATCATCAAAAGTGTTTAGGTTTTCATTTGGTAAGCTTGAATCATCTTGGTTGGGTTGTTTTTGGATTGAAAAGTGAAGGTTATTTGGTTTTTCAAGTTAGCGAATTAGCTCTCGGACTTGTTTTCTTGGTAGCGACTTACAGTTATAAAAGCTAGCGAGTTAGAGCTAGCGAGTTAAAGTACAAGTAGTGGAATCCCACTACGGTTAGCGACTTTGTGGTAGCGAATTAGTCCGTAGCGAGTTGCTCTTTAGCGACTTGCATATCTAGCGACTTGTGTAGCAATCATCGCACAAATTTGGCTAGCGACTTAGTCTATAGCGAGTTACTACTTAGCGACTTGCTCTTGCTGGCGACTGGGATTCTAGCGACTTAGACTTGTAGCGAGTTAAGGGTTAGCGACTTAGTGCACTTATTTCTAGCGACTTAGTGCATTATTTGGTAGCGAGTTAGCACTTTATCATCTAGCAACTCGAGTGATTGTTTACGGTTTTCTCTTGATTTAGTAAAATCCCGTGAAAGAATCTATTTCCGGCTTAATCATAGAGTTATAAAATCCGTATAACTGTTAACATGTCTACCAACATTCCCATCGCTCCTAATCGTCATCTCCATCACTGCCGAGGATGTTCAAGCGGTGGCTCGGATACTGGCCCACCAATGCTTGACAGAATCGACTACGATTCTTGGGCTCAACGAATCGATTGTATTGTCTTGGAAAGGAAAATGGTGTAAACATTCTCAAATCCATTGATGAAGGACCATATCGAGTTGAAACGACTAGAGACATACTTGATACTAATGAAGATGGTACTCCGCTCACGGAATGGATGCACCTAAGATGTACAATGAGCTTGATAATGAGGAGAAAAGAGATTCGATGCGATATCGTGGCTTCAAACATTGTTCTTCAAGGTCTTCCTAAAGACATCTACAAGTCGATCAATCATAACACCGATGCAAAGGTCGTTTGGGATAACGTTAAGATGCTTCTCTCGTGTTGAATTAACTATGGAAGACAGGAATCCCAACTCTATGATGAATTTGAGCACTTCAAGATGAAACCAGATGAGAGTGTCTATGAGTACTATGTGAGATTTCATAAGTTAGTGAATGACATGAGGAACATCAAGATGACTATGCTAACATTCAGCTTGAACTCAAAGTTTGTGAACAACATGAATCCCGAATGGCACAAGTTTGTCACATCCGTGAAACTCACTAAAGGATTGAAGCATACAAACTATGAGCAACTCTATGCCTTCCTCCTTCGTAATGAAAGACATGCTATGTTTGAAAAGTTGATTCTCAATCGCTCAAAACCAACCAGGGTGAGACAAGTTCGCCTAATGACTCAACAAACTTTCTACTCAAACATTGGAATCACAACCAAAGCATCACAAGTCATACCCTTGGGTAATGGTAATCACAAACTCATCCCCGATCCTCAAGACAAACAAGTCGATCCGATGCACACATGGGTAACATCATTAATCAACTTGCTCTTCTCATTAGTCAAAACATGAATTCTCCCACAAACCAACAACAACCTCGAATCGCATCTAACCCACATAATCAAGCCACCGTTAAAGATGGAAGGATCGTGGTGCAACCAGCTCAGAAAGACAAGATGATCGGGGAAGGGTGGTCGGTAGAGGATATGTGGGCAACCGTAATCGAGGAAGAAATGGTAACCAAGGTCAAGCTAAGACGATCAAATGCTACAAGCGTGGTGGTGAAGGACACATTGCAAGGAACCGCACATCTCCAAAGCGCCCACGAACGCCGATTACCGAGATAAGATGTTGCCGCACAAGCTCGTGGACAATGGTGCTGCGTTGGATGAAGAGGAATTGTTTCTTTGCCGAGGCAATGCCAAGACCTATGATGCGATGTGGATGAGCAAACTGCTCGTGAGATAGGTCACAATCATCGAACGCCTTTCAAGTCGCCGATCGTGATGCATACGATTCGATGTAGATGATGGACCTACTGCACACACAATCTTTATGGCTAGCATCTCTCCAATGGCTTCTCCCAAGATCTCTTCTTCATCACAAGTGGCCCATCCAAGGACAAACTCATCTCGAGGTATTAAAGCTATATGATGATGTCGATGTGCAATGATGCATGACAAAGTACAACCAACCGAAACTTTTGAATCAAATATTGAAAATACGGGTAATATCAATATTGTCCCATATGATCAATACGTGAAACAAAGTGAATGTGAAGTTGTACCTAGTGATGCATCTTCTGCGATCAACAATGACTATGTCTTTGATGAATTCACGCATGTGCTCCCGATGAGTCCATTATCTCCGAACTAAATGCCTATAAGGAACGTGTTGCCATTTATGAACAACGTGCAAAATTTGAGTTGACCACCGTGAGCAGGAAATGGATGACCAAGTACGACAAGAATTAGAAAAGTAATTTTAGAAGAAGTATTGAAACAAGAATTAAATTCTTTGCAAGAAAAACTTTCTAAAACAATTAAGCAAAACAAGAACTTCAAGAAAACGTGAAAATGCTTAAGCAAGAATTTAATGCAAAAGAATCAAAGCTCTTGAGAGATTTTTCTAATCGAAAACTTTGAAAAACAAACTTGAAAACAAGTTGTATATACAAGGAAACACCATTCGATCGCCACATGGTCACCAAACATCGAGTCTTAGCGATAAGCATAGCATTCCCTTGTTGAGGAACCAAATCCAGAGGTAATCAAAAGGCTAGAAATGCTCATAAGGTGATTTATGATGGTAATGAAATTCTTAAGCCTAGGCGTAAACCTAGTTGCGTTGAGTGACCGAGGAAGATAAGAAATCGATGAAGTCACTAGGAAAGGATGAACAAAAACTAGATGACCCCAAATGCAAAGAGAAGAACATAAATATCACTCCTCATGATTATAAGAAGGAAAAGCGGATTGCATTAAACAAGTTTAAGCCTCGGACTTTGTTGACTCGAACAAGTCTTCGAAAATGGATTTAGATAAGTAAAGTCGAAAATATTGTAGAAACAAATCCTCCCTTGGAAAATGCCTAAAGCTACCGTGTATCCTCCCAACACACCAATGCATCTTGTTCCTAGAACAATTGCCACTAAAAGCAATATCTTAATTAGCCAATACGTTATTTTTCAACTATTTGTTGATTTTGAGAAAACTTGCAAGAAAAGGATCACACCCACTGGCATTCATCAAGGAGAAAGGGTTTTGAACAAATGAAAGAATGTTATTTAATCGAGGTCATGCCCTTCTTTAAACTTTTAAAGGAACACTTTGAGAGTCTTAAAAGGGATAGAAACCGACATTAAGGGAATGGAAAAGGAATTTGATGCAATAATAGTTGAAATTAGTGATTATGAGCGTGCATTAAAATATAATGAGATCGAGAGGAAGAACCGCATACATTGAATGAGAATCTTATTATCGAATGTGTTGCTCAAGATGTCTTTTTCATCGCTTCAAATTGCTCTATTAATGCTTCCAAATTTCATGAACTATCTCGTGCCCCGAAAGTCTCCCATGATCGTGTCATTGAGCTTGAAAAAACTAATTCTAAACTTAATGAGAAAATTGAACCGGATGATCATGACAATTTGGTTAAACATTTTCTAAACTAGAAGTTGAGTATTTTAATCTACAACTAAAATATCAACATCTCAAAGAAAATGTCAAAACTTCAAATTTCAAGACATCTTCGATGTTCCGAGTTTGATGCGCTTTTCAAATAAACAAACGAGATGAATGATTCATGCTCGATGTAACACGATCGTAAAGTTGAAAGTCCAAATCTCTCAATTAAAGGGTCAAACGAACAATATGACAGTTCCCAAATGCCTCCTTCTAGATTCTCGTAATTCTCAAACGTTTCATCTTCAAAACCTAGTAAATGCTTTACAAAAGGAAAACGAAAGTTTCCTAGAAGAGAATGAAAAGGTTAAACGTCATTTCAATGAGTTGTTTGAATCAATTAAAGTCACTCGAATAAAAACAAAGAACAAATAACTTCATTGCAAAAGGAAATTGAGAATCAAGAGTCGTAAAAGGAAAATGCCAATGATCAATGCGGAGAATGTTGTATCTAAGGTTCACTCTGGTAATAAATCTACTTTATCTGTGACATATGTCCCCCCTCACCTAAGGAACAACAAACTTGCCATTCAAACATATTTCTCATCCCTTAAGGATTGCTTAGAATGCCTGCGTGAGATTGTTGAAGAGGATAAGCTAGAGAAACCTCATGATAATGCAATTGGACATGCATGCTTATATGCCAAACGATCTCAAGAAATCTTAGAATGTTTGATCACTATATGCCCAAAGACATTAGGTGAGAGAGTTAACCCCTTGATTCCATGCTCAATGCACATGTTGAGGGGGAGCATCTATCTTAAAACCTTTGATTTAAAACGTGATCATTCATCCTAATGTGCAGTTCCTCTAGTATGTGCAAAACTCTTTTCAACCTCGAGGCACATATTGAGGGGAGCAAAATTCATGGAAACCTCATCCTTCCCGAAATGCTATTCCAACTTGATCTTTTGAGGAAGTGATGTTGATATCTTTAGAAAATGGTAATCAAAAGTAAATTCTTTCTCTTGCCTCCGTGTGCAAAACATTTTCAATACTTGATGCACATGTTGAGGGGAGTTCTCGTTCTAAAATATCAAAAACAATTCGGTACAAAATGCTTTGATTATATATCACAAGTATCGAATTGATTTTCAAATGGTTTTCAATTGGATCCAATGGCGATGAACAATACCAAATTGACCGACCTACTTTACTTTATGTACGGTGATATAAGGATGATAAGGTTAGGTATTGGTTCCCATGATCCTTGAGAATCGGAGGGATCTACCGAGGACAATCCACTAGTTAGTGTAGAAGTCCTTAGGTATGATGATAAAAGGAGAAATGTGAGATAAGGGAAGAGTGCGGACTAAGACCGAGCTAGTAATTGGAATAAACCCAACAAGGTTCTAGCTATGAAGTCTCGTAAGCACTTGAAGGGTCAAGAATTAAAAGAATTGAATGTGAAAAGGTGTAAACAAATAGCCCTCCATTTATTCAACCTTGTAGGTGAACCGGGTTCACTTCATATGCTATCGATGGTAACATCGGTATTGAAGACAAGACGTCATGGACCCAAAGGACGACCGCACTTCAACTTTCCAAACCACTCAAGTTCCTCTTAAAAGGGCTTGTTTCATTCTCACGGGAACCGACATTATCTATCGACTTCTCTTAGAGATGGTTGATATTGAAGAGAGACCCTCTCCCTAGTCTCCGTTATAGGATCCAAATATGCACAAATTGAGTCTAGAGCCACGAGATCATCAATAAATCTCATTAGGACACTTTCAATGAAGACTCTGTTTCACACAATGTGGAAAGAGATTATATCTTGAGTCCCACGACTATCCTTGTGGTATTGCTGTAACATCCGAGTGATGTGTTTACACATTCACAATGAAAATGGAAAGCCTTCGAGCCAACATCAAACAAGCTCCCGGTAGGTGGCATGTGAGATCTATCATATAGATCAACCATGTGACAACCGAATGAAACAATGGGGCGATTCAATTTCTTGAATCAATCTCGGTTCGAGTTGTGGATTGACGGATACCTTTGAAAACCGCCTTTGTGCTTAAAACACTTTTCTTTAGCACATCGACGTGTACTCATTTTTCAAACCAAAAGGTATTTTTATGATTGATAATTGATTTTCAATAAAACCTTCGTTGTATTGCAAAAACAATTTCTATTGAGCAATACACGATTGTTTTTCAAATCTCTTTTCATCAATCGGTGGACTTAATGTTCATTGGTTCACTCACTCCGTGTTGTCTTCTTTGAGATGTTCCGGTTTGAGAACAAATAGAACATTGCGAAACCCTGTCAAGGAGATTCTTAGGAATCCTACCGATCACAGCAAGATTTGTATCGATCAACGGGAACCGTGGGTCGTGTACCTCAATTCAACGAAGTGATCAAAGACACTATCGTGCGATTTGTTGCTAATGTTGTATGCGTGCACGCCCGACGCTTGCAAAATGATCAAAATGAAGCGGTCAATCCATAGCCGCATGCTCACTTAACACATTCAACTCAAAAGAAATCATGATTAGTGCATCAATGACTCGATATTTTCACTCCATGCTTCGCCTACGCCGCCAATATCGTGATTCAACAAATGCTTCCGCTACTCGATGAGAAGAATTCATGATCCGAATGTGAGCATGTCGGTCCCAAAGTCACAACACCACAATGGATGTCTCGTAGATTTTGATAGCCGATGATCTCCATAGATGGCTCAAACTCATCATCACGTGGATCAAGAAAAGACCTCCACTTGGAATAACCAAACATGCAATGTGAAGAATCAATGACTACGAGCTTATGAGCAAAGGACTACATCAAGAATGCAAGATCAACTGTTAATGTAATATCTATCGTATTCAATGTAATTTTGATGTAAAATTGAGGTGACCTCCTTGGGAGATTGTTAGGAATTAGAAATTCCGGTATTAAAGAGTCGGTCACCTCAAGTATATGTAATCGTTAGAAAGCTCGTGAGTCGTAGTTCTTTTAAGTTAAGTAGTAATTTAGTTAAGTATCACCGTGGAGGACGGACGGGTCTTTACCCATCTGATGCACGATCCACGCCCCAAAGTGTGGCGAGTTATGTAAGACTATAAATACTCTACCTTCCAAGGTAGAGAGTTGAGCTCATAATAATATCTTTCACTTTCTCTCACTAAGTTCCCTAAACCTCTAACTTTCTCTCTAGAATTTCATCCTATTCGCCACCTTGTGTTATGGTTTGATGTGTATGTGAAAAGTTATATCTTACAATCTCTGACACTGTGTCCGACATTCAGGAGATAATAAGACAAATTACATCCAGGCTAGATGCCAAGTGTGGTGTCAGGTCAGCTGTCCTTCCGGTCTTTGAACCTTTCGGTTATTTTACCTTTCGGTCTTTCGATCTTCTGGCCATATATGTCGTCAAAAGAGTGGAAAAAGGAACCTTAACTCCTGAAAACTCCAAATATTGTTCATATATACCGATAGCATCGCTCGGGAGCTCGTTCAAAGTAAAGTCGTCAAGAAGGAGACGAGGGTGTAAGTCATGGGGTATTGCGTATTCTGTTACAATATTATCTAAGTTTTCCTGACTCGAAACGGATGTATATGCATGCATGTCAAAATTGGGTATTACTTCATGGGCCAAGATCCGGAAGCCATAACGAGATGTTGAAGGGAAGGTAACACGCAAAATAGACAAACAAAGTAGAAATGGAGCGCACCTGGTGCTTGAGCCGGAAGACTTGATAGCAAAGACGGGGAGAATGAGAGTAAAAGTAAAACGGTAAAAATAGGGTAAAAATGACTTATATAGATAAACCACACGGCTACATCTCGAACCGTTGCAAAACTTACGGTGCCACGTGGCAAAATCCCACGAATCTCGTGTAACTCTCCTTTTAACTTATTTACCCTAATAGGCTTGGGCTCATAACAACCATCTAGCCCAATAAGACGACTAGAACTAGACCCAACAACGATGCCAATTTAACGTAAAGGCCGATCGACGGAACCAAAAAACTAGATGAGTATATCATCATTAGTTCATGACCAATAATATGATACTGGGGGGACATGACGATGTATATGGCCGAAAGGTCCAAAGACCGAAAGGTCAAATAACCGAAAGGTCCATTGGGCGAAAGGTTCAAAGATCGGAAGGACCGCTGACCTGACACAACATTTGGTTTCTAGCCTGGATGTAATTTGTCTTATTATCTCCTGAATGTCAGACACAGTGTCAGAGATAACGTCAATAACGATGATGTAAACAAAGGTCGAGATAGCGACCAGGTGTGGCTACTAGGTAGTATAAATACACACATAGTAACTCATATTAAGGTAGCATTTTACTGCACTCTCACTTACATTTATTATCCGTACCTCTCGGTAGAACCTTTACTTACTCTCACGCCGGAGCTTGGTCCTGAGGTCATACCCGGGGCGAAGCTAACGCGCTTAGTTGTATCCATACAGGTATCCAAAGGACTTGGCAACGACAAGACCGGAGGATATTCGAAGCATCATATCGTATCAAAGAATTGCTTCAATACATATATACGTAAATATCTTCTATTAGACATAATCAGTTTCAAGTTTTTGGATATAGAAATAAATGAAACCAATAGTGGTTATCTAACTATGTAGTGATCAAAAGAACTGTCAAGGAGTAGTTGCAACTTGCAACAAAACTTATTATGAGGTCTGATTATTATTGGTCATTGACTCATTCCACATATGAAATCTAAAATCATTGTGTCAAACAGTTAAACAACCGATAATCTAACTATTACAAGTCCAAACAATATGTTCTACAGCCCGTTCAGTTATAGGTGATTATCTATTTCTAATTCTTCCATAACACATAACCAGTTCAAGACTGGATGTGAAACACCCATTACTACTCCCCTCTGTTTACTGCACAAGATTCAGCTAATTAGATGCATGGTATTCATCTGTTTTATGCCCTTTTCCTAGCTATGGTAAACCGGTAACAAAGATATAAAGTTTGAAAATAAAGTACATTACTCATCTCGATACATATGATATAATCTTGAATATGTGTTTTGAACTCATGCGCTAAAGAGCCTTTTTGGGCTGCCGTCGAACAAAATAAATGCAACAGCAACACCATGCCATCATGTCAGGAATACTACTGACTTACAAGTCAAAAACTTGGCTAAAGGTTTGATCGGTGCTAGCTTATCTTGATATTACTAAATAGAATCGCACGAGACAATACAATGCCCAACACTGGCTGAAATTAAAAACAAGTGCAGCGTATGGATAGCTTCGAAGATATGACTTATGTCACAACAACCAATTAGACATACTCGGCTAGGATATAGAGGTAATTTCAACCCATTTACTTATGGATAGTCAATTCTAGTTGTGTTTGATCTCTAACAAGTTAAACTGATAAAGATAACTTAAGAAACAGTTAAACAAGTCGAAAGTCGCCAGAAAGTGTGATTTACTGCATGAAACCTCCTATACCATTATGTACAAAATCAGTTTTAGTACTAAAATAACAAAACTATCCTGTAAGTTTTTTTTTGGCAAATTGATTACTTTTTGGAAAGCTATAACTTCCTCTACTAGAATTCAGTTTCTACTCCTTCCTACAGATGCTGGTTGAACATATTTTAAATAGTGTGATGGATGAAATAGCAACTATTTCAGTAGATAAACTTCATGGAAACTTGTAAACCACCAACAAATACATGATAGAGATGGCAAAGTCGGTCCATTGACTTATGAATGGGTCGATATGGTTTACGTTTAAGGGGTAAAAATCAATGTAGGTAGCTTACAGAAAGCTGGTCAAATGAGTCAAGGTCATATCTTGTGGTTTAAAAATGCGCAGGAATGTAGGACGGGTAATGGGTCAAAAGCGGGATCAATGGGTTAGGTGACTTGCAGACGAACTTATAATCAACAGATGATCTGAACTTATTATTATAATAATTTTATCTAGATTAAGTAACTTTACCCATTTGACCCGTTACAGATATAATGTAACCCAAATTAACCTATATGCATCTTTATGTGCCAAACACCATCTTAGGGGTACATATACAAGAATGTGAACAACAGTTCCAAATTTTCTATCATGCAAGCACATAAAAAGTAGTAGTAACAAAATACTGAAAACGATAACACTAGAAGACTTCATGGAACAATCATCAACGAGATGGTTCTCAACAAGAGCATACCTAAGCAGGCTATCAGATATCTCTCAAAGCAAAAGCTTCATAACAGTCCCTTATTATTTCATAGTTGAATGCACATATGAATCATATAGTGAAAATAACTGTCCACATTTGAAAAAGAAAAAATAAGACGCCTAAAAAAGGATTTTAAGTCTTGGGAATCATAACAGATCGTTATCCAATTTCATTCCACAATCATAAGTTTTATTGCAATTCAACAAATAACATTTTAATAACTCGGATAAAACTTTAAAACACATAAAGCAACATAATAAACTCTAATTTTAAATTAAGTACCACCGGCATCATATAGCAAAAACTAAAAACCAAGAGCATCACTAAATCACCATTAATCCATAAACATCATACTCAACATTAATATAAGATTAAAAACACATGTGACATTTATCTTGATAATGCGCATCTTTACCAACAGTCCTTACCCAAATGCCCTATCACACCACACAGAGAACAAACAGCCATATACCCCCTCAGACCACAGTAATAACAAACACCACCACCACCGCCACCCCAAACCTGACCACAATCCCTACCGAGATGCCCAACCTTACTACACTTATAACAACCAACACCACTACAGTCCTTAGCCGTATGCTCCCCGACACAGACAGAACAACAAACCTTATCCTCATTCCAACTCCAATGGTCCTTAGGACACTCATATTGATAATGCCCATTTTCACCACATCTACAACTTAATTTAGGACAGTCCTTACCCATATGCCCACTTTTACCGCACAGAGAACAACACTGACTACACTCCCAGGCGATATGCCCCGTCTCACCGCAGTTATAACAAACACAGTCACCACCACTACCTCCAACCTGATCACATTTCCTAGCTTTATGCCCAACCTGACCACACTTATAACAACCAAAACGACGAAGCAGACCACCACTACCATCATCATCATCACTATCACCACGAGACCCACTACAGTCCTTAGCTAAATGACCATACATACCACACTTATAACAACTACAATCCTTAGCTAAATGAAAATTCTCACCACAGAAATAACAACATACATTACCCTGGCAAAGACGTGTTTTACGGTCCCTTACTTGGGATTGTTTCATACGCTTATTAAGCCCTGCTATAGATTTTTGATGGATTGTTATCATGTTTTGATGGCCTTTTATCGCTTTCAAAACAATTTCAGTCACTTCTGACTTTGGGATGTCAAAATGTTCAGCAGCTGCACCAATTCCCTTATACAAAACAGTTTGAATGATTCTCCCCTCCCTAATTGCCTTAAAGATATTCCTATCATAACCCATTTTCGAACTATAATGGATGTTTAGTTTGAATAATAGTAATGTACATAAACCCTAAACCCTTGTTACTGGTAATGATTTTACCCAATTGTTTTGTTTTATATATTTCTTTTCCTATGTCTCTCTTTCCTGGAAGCTTCCTTTTTCTCTTTTGTCAACTCCAACCCTTTATCTTTAAAGGTTGTTGTTAGGGGTATAAGCCACTTTTAAAAACTTCGTTGACAAGAAAAGACAATTTTTTAATTTTTATTTTATTTTTTTATTATTATTAATTTTTTTACTATTTTCTGTTAATAATTTGTCTATATTTCGACTTATCAAACTATATATATTTTTTTATTTTTCTGTAGTTTTATAACAAAATTATAGTAATAAAAATTAAAATTAAAAAGGAAGCGATGACAATATCCATTTAGACGCTATGTATAACTAACTCCTCTTTAAACTGTTTCCTTTGAGTCTTAAGATGTTCATTAACTAATATTTTCAGCAAGACTTTTTATGTTAAGTTACACCAGTCATTTGGTAGTAATTATAGAACCGTGATTATAAAAGCTCAAAACGAACAATAACATTAGGTTGCCATTAGTATGACTCGATACAGCAAGTTGTGTATTTTTTTTTTATTTTTTGGGTAATCATAGTTTTTAACATTTTGGCCGACCAATTCACGGGGTTTGAACTAATCGTCACATAATCATTACCAAATTATAATAGTACCTAGGTAGATATATTAATATCAGACATAGAGATATGACACATAGTTACTCCACATTTCATTAGCAATTAGATTTCTTATTTTTTCTCACTTCTCCTCCGCCGTCTATGTCTCTTAATGTGTTGGCTATTCTTCTTAGTGTTGCATTTAAAACCTCGCCTTCAAGTCAAAGAACTTAGCAATCTCCAAAATTTGGGATGATTGTGAGGAGTGAAACTCCCTTTACAAATTTATTAGTGGACCATAATTTTCGTATTTCTTCTACTTCCAGAGTGTGAATGTGTGATTTTTGATATAGTTTTTTTAACTTTCGTTTTTCTTCTCAACTGTGGTAAATTGTAAAAACAGTATGTTTAAACTTGTAGTATACTTAGCTTATGAAATAACTATGTGAGCTCAATTCATTTTCGGCTTGCTTTCTAGGTGATCCATCAATGACTTTTTCTCGTAGATCTTGTATATATACTTGATTTGACATTTAATTTATCTTTTTGCTATCCCTTTATCGTAGAAAAAAAATTGCAAGCTTTCGTTCATATTCCATTCATTTTTCTCTCAACTTACGATGACGTAATAAAAAATTATCTTTCTTCTCTTCCTTTACGTACTCTTCTCTTCTTCATTCTTCTTTCTTCTTCATTCTTCTTCTCTTTCCTTTCACCTTTTAAGATAACTCAAGAATATAGCGGGAAAAGTTGAAAAACCAGCAAAAGCCATTTCCGTGGTGGGGTTTATTTCAATGCCTTTCATGCCCAAATCATACCCCTAGGCCCTAACCCACTAAACAAACAATAGATATTACTTTCAAACCATTCCAAGCCACCAAAAACACACCCTTAATTATGAAAATGAAGAAACCCGGTACATTTCCAGTTTTGAAGATATTGCGTGGAACATGTTCACGTCACATAAAAAAATAAAATAAATAAATAAATAAAGTCCGTGTCGAGCAATTATATGCATGACCCGATAGCCATTTAATTTAGAAGGTCACAAAGTGGTGTTTGGGTTAATAGAGTTAATAAGAGCAAATCGCCATATAACACTATAGACCGTTCATAAATATTTCTTTATTTTAAATAAATAAAGAGATTGTTCTACGTTCTAATATATGTTTGATCATATTAAACTGTAAGGTGTGTCAAATTTTGCAGCTAGTGTTATGAGATTTTGCAACAACCTGATCAACAAACATCACAACAATAATCCTTTATTTGCAGTGAAATGTGAAAAGTAACAAGAATATGTCTTCGGCTATTAATGCATTAGTGAATATTTTTAGGTAGTAAAATAGAAAAAGAGCACACAGTTCATTTAAACTACGTAGCTTTCATATGAATGTTGATCAAAATCACCAAGGTTCCACTGCAAAAACTTAAGAGGTCCAGGTGTGCCGAATTTCATCTATTCATTAGAAAATGGTTCCAATTGGATTATATTTATCCATACGTTATAAAGGTAAGATGGCTAGAAAAGTTCAAAGTCACTGAAAGCATGCTGAAATAATCAGCATATGTTTATGGGTGAAAGTTTAAATATCTGTAACGTCTTTTTCAAAAACACATCTACGCAATGTACTTTGTTAAGTGTCAAATCTAATTTAACATACTTTCAAATTTTTTCGATCTAGCTAATATGACCTTGTTGGTAGTAGGTTACTGGGTCACCTTTGATAAAAATTCATGAGCTAGTCCTAGATGATAACGATGACTAAAAAAAAAAAAAAAAAACAAACAAACAAAAAAAAATCATAAAATTTAAAAAAAAACGTAATGATTTTTAAAAAAATTTAAAAAAAGTAAAATTTTTAAAAAAAAACGTAAAATTTTAAATTTTTTAAAAAAAAAAAAACGTAAAAATTTTTAAAAAAAAACGTAAATTTAAAAAAAAAAAAACATAAAATTGTTTTTAAAAAAAACGTAAAAGTTCAAAAAAAATTTTAATTTTTTTAAAAACGTAATTTTTTAAAAAATAAAAAAAACGTAAATTTTTTTAAAAGTTTTTTTTTTTTTTTTTTTTTTTTTTAACGGTCGTTATCATCTAGCTAACGGTCGTTATCATCTAGGACTAACTGCGCAAATTTTTATCAAAGGTGACCAGTAACATACTACCAACATGTCATATTAGCTAGATCAAAAAATTTAAAAGATGTTAGCTAGCTTTGACACTTAACAAAATACATTGCGTAGATGTGTTTTTTTGAAAAAGTACGTTACGTATCTTTAGCTTTCATCCTATGTTTATCCATACATTATAAACATACTCTTGCAAGAGGCATATAACACAATAATCAGATAAATAAGTGCCAGAATTCAAATCCAAAAATCCCCTAAGAGCATTGGGTACAGTTGGTGTCGTGGGTGGTGTTATGGGTGGTGCCGTGAAAAAAGTGATGCCACCTCAGCATCTTTTTTCTATGGCACCAGATTTTCCTATGTCACCAAAACACCCCTCCCTAGCTATCACACCACTTTTCTGGTGCCATAGGTTTTTTTATTTTCATTTTTTAAATAAAATTAAAATTCATTAATATAACATATTACATAAAATTAAAAGAGTACATTAAATAAAAAAAGTACATAAAATGACAATAAAATAAGGACTAAAGGTGCAAGAAAAACATTAACAAGGCAAGTAATGTAAACTTGTAAAAACAAAAAGGTTTAAAATGAAAGAAAAAAATTAAAAGTATATAAAAGTTGAGTGGACACGTCGTCTTCCTGGTTCCTCCTTCCTTCTTGCCCACTAAACCTGCAACTTAAAAAACTAAAAAATAAAAACTATCAAACACAAACACAATAAACATTTCAGACAAAAACACAAATACAAACACAAAACCTCATTCACAAACACAATACCCACTTGAAAAAAAAAAAAAAAAAAAAAAAAATTCGACCGCGTGAGTCGGTGGCCACGCGCCAAGCCAGATCACCAAATGCGGTATGGTATCTCATGCCAGAGGCTCGCTTTTGGCAATGGCTCAAGCCATCACCACTGCATCCTATGCTCTAAAAAGAAGAGCATAAAAGTCTCAGCCCACAATTTCACCACTTCCTACCACCATCTCATGAACACTTTGATGCAACTCATACGCTTCTGTATATCACCGTGATGACCAAACCTCACTTTAGGGGTTCTCTCACAGTCCCAAACCTCATTTGGAGAAGGTTCTGTTCCTAGGGATGCATAATCGGTCATTACAACAACACTGCACTACAGGCACATCTTTACTGTAGGGGATATGTAGTAATAACGAACACTATGGATATGCTTAATCTCTGAAAGGCGTGTGAACACTTTGAGATCGAATCAATTCGGTGGTTCTACCAAATTATTCAATCGGATACAATTCGGAGAATGAGAATTTTCAGATGTGTTTCTCGAGATTTTTATGAACCGATATATAACTGGATAACCGCCAAAGCAGCTTTTAGGGTTTCAAGTTTTCAAATTTTGTCCTCAATTTTCAAAATTAATTTCGAGGAACATAACTTCAGCAGAATCATAACTACACAGATTCATAACTTCAGCAGAATCCTTCAGGAATTTCAAAGAAGTGAAATAAAAATTTTCTAGCTCGACTCTGCCTGTGGCTCGCCTGGACCTGCCAGGCTGCCGCCGCCTGACCTCGCTAAAGGGCCGCCCGGACCTCGTTCCTGTGGGCTTCGCCCAAGATCATAATAAATTCAAGAGGCGCAGACCGCACCTCCAAACCTAAATGGTGTATTATTATGATAAAATTGGTCAAAACAAGTTAATCCAATTACACTAAAATATCCAACATTTACCAGATCATAAACACGTACTTACTAGTTACTTCAAGGATCTACTGCAGGTAAGTGACTTAGCAAGAATCTGTATCTTTTGAACATAAATGGAATATGTTTAACGAATATATGTTAAACAAAATACTACAATATGTTTTCTTTTGCCCAAAACCTCCCCATTTTGAATTATATACTTTAAGGTCACTGAAATTCGTCCAAAATCCATTGCAACAGAGTGTATATTTTATATTCAGTTAATTAATAAATATTCGCCTTATTCAATATTCAATACGGCACAAAATATCTAGGCAAACATGCTCCAACTACTCATCCAAAACGACTCGTTCACATAAAAGCAAACATACACTTTCTGTTAGTTCTACATAAAATCAATTGTATCATAAATTATCAAAGCATGTCCAACTTCTAAACTCATCAATACTCCAAGCCACAACTACAAGTTTCCATATTTAGGTCACTATGGTAAAATATCAAGAATAGACAAGACTTTGACTAATATCTCCTGGATTTTGGCATGGCCGAATGCTTGGTTGTTATGGTTGAGATTTCCTAAACTTACACTTTTCCATAGTCTTACATAAAATCAATTGTATCATAGATCATCAAAGTATGTTCAACTTTGATAGTTTTTAGCAGGAGCGAACCTCGTCGATACTCAAATTTACAACTACAAGCTCAGATGTTTTGGTCACGTTGGTAAAAAATAAAGAATAGACAAGATGTTGACTAATATCTCCTGGATTTTGGCATGGCCTAATGCTAGGCTTTTAGCTTAAATTTTCTAATTTTGTATCTCTTTGCAATCTTTGTGGGGAGGTTATGAAGTCTTAGGTTGGGCAGCTTATGTAGAAAAGGATCTTAAATCTGGAATCATGAATTATTTCTTGCTATCGATAATTAAGAAAACATATCAAGGCAAATACAGAAAGACATCAGTTTCTCGGCTTCTATAAAAAAAGACATACACCTCGCTAAACCATAGAAAATTTCATTCCAATCATCACAATCATAAAGCAATTCAACATCATTACAACGCCATACTAACAATAACTAAAGTAATAAATAAAACTTAAGACACATCATAGAAACTCTAGTTTTGATACCACTAACATATATAACATAAACTAATAAGATAGGTTAAACCACCATTAATCCATAAGCAGCATCATACCCAACATTAAAACATCAAAACTAAATTCGAACCAGATTAACGACATTCCTTACCCACATGGCCTGTCTCACCAGGCATAGAACAAACAGGGATATGCCCGCCCTTCCCACATTAATAACAAATAGCGTTATAGGTACCAATAAGCCCACTCATAAGAAGTAATATAGAGGCAAATACTGATCGGCACATGAAAAGCATACGTGCTGATACGTGCTGCTGTTATCACTTGATAAGTAATACGTGTTCTTTACTCATCTATCGTTAAATGCTTTCCCAACTCTATCATTTTCCTTCTAGCCATATATATCTAGTATGTTCCAACCAACTATTTCAAAAATAACTTAAGTTGTAAAGTCAGAGTACCACTTAAGGAAAAGCTCATATATTCTCATTAAGCATCACAAACATGAAACAGTATTCCAGTAAAATACCCTCTCATAGTCTATATCCAATACAGACTAATATATGGGTAGTTCGAGGATGTCTTATGAAAGGAAGCCAGGCATTGTGACTTGTGAGGTTTAAGGGAAAGAAATGTTTATTTTCAGACTTGAAAGCAAGTTGCTATGAAAAGTTAATAGATGATGACTTGACCCACTCTCAAGAGGTCGGTGCTCTGCTAAAGAAGACGAATTGATTTTTGAAATCAAATCAAATTTCAACACTCGTACAAATTACACCTAACTCATATGGGTTCTACAGTTCTGATATATGCAAAGCTGCCTAAATTAACTGTGTATTCTCATCCTAACACCTATATGAAATCATTGACCTAATTAGATACTAATCTATTAGCATTGATCCTTAAAGACCAATATTTACCCATAACAAAAGTTAATATACATCCTCAGTCTTAACAGCCATATCTTTAAACTAAACAATCTAACAACTTTTAAGTTCTAACCATGTGGAGACTGTCACGGTAACAGCACAAGGTTGTATTGGAAAGAATATATAATAGTAACTTATAGTGTATCTTAAAATCCTTTACATACTCACCTCGATACATATGATATAATCTTGAATATGTGTTTTTAACTCATGCGGTAAAGAGCCTTTAAGGGCTGCCGTCGAAAAAATAAATGCAACAGCAACACCATGCCACCATGTCAGGAATACTATTGACTTACATTCAAAAACTTGGCTAAAGGTTTGATTGATGCTAGCTTATCTTCATTACTTAATAGAATCGCACAAGACAATACAATGCCCAACACTGGCTGAAATTAAGAACAGGTGCAGAGTATGGATAGCTTCGAAGATATGACTTATGTCACAACCACCAATTAGACATACTAGGCTAGGAATTAGAGGTAATTTCAACCCATTTACTTACTGATAGTCAATTCTAGTTATGTTTGATGTCTAACAAGTTAAACTGATAAAGAGAACTTAAGAGAGGTCGAAAGTCGCCTGAAAGTGTAATTCTACTGCATGAAACCTCCTACACCATTATAAACAAAGTTTTAGTACTAAAATAACAAAACTATCCTGTAATTTCTTTTGGCATGCTGATTACTATTTGGAAGGCTATAACTTCCTCTACTAGAATTCAGTTTCTACTCCTTCGTACAGACGCTGATTGAACATATTTTAAGTAGTGTGATGGATGAAATAGCAACTATTTCAGTAGATAAACTTAATGGAAACTTGCAAACCACCAACAAATACATGATAGAGGTGGCAAAGTCAGTCCATTGACTTATGAATGGGTCGATATGGTTTCGTTTAAGGGGTAAAAACCAATGTAGGTAGCTTACAGAAAGCTGGTCAAATGGGTCAAGGTCATATGTTGTAACTTCACCTATTTATCAAACTATTTAAGATCCTGCATGCCTTTATGCACAAACACCATCTAAGGTGTATAATATCCAAGAGTGTGAACACAATACACTTTTTTCTATTATAAAAACACATAGAAAGAAAAAGTAATAAAAGTGGATCCTATAAAAGAAACTAACAAGGATATGTATGGAATATGGTATATCATTCCTTAATAAAATTTTCACAACCTCATCCATTTTGAAGTATATCATTTAAAGTTCAATGAAATATACCGTTATCGATTGCATATAGTAGTATGTATATAAATTTTCAATTAATTAATGAAATACGCCTAGATACATTACAACACAACACAACACAACAACACAACACAACAAAACATATCTTGGCAAGCGTATCCATACTATCCAGCCAGAACGGCAAATTCACAAAACAAACTCACTATCTAGCCACAATGGCGAATTCACACAACAACATACATTATCTATTGGTCCTACTGAAAAATCAATTGTATCATAGATCAACAAAGTATGCCAACTTAGTTTCTTGGCAAGAGCTGACCTCATCAATACACCAATTCACAACTACAAGCTCACATGTTTTGGCCGCGATGTGAAAAAAAATCAAGAATAGACACAGATGTTGATTTAAGGCAAATAGTGAATGGCATCAGTTTCTAGGCTTCTGGCTTCTAAGAGGGTGTTTGTTTAGAGACATATTTTGCTTATGGCTTATTTGATTTTAGGTTTATGTTTCATAAGCTCACTTTTGGCTTATTTTGATTTTCGCTAATATAATTATTATAACATAAGCATATATCGAAAAGTTTCAAAATTTGTGAGCTTATTTAAGAAACTATATAAGCAAAACAGACACCCCTTAAAAAGACAAACAACTCAGTAAACCTTAGAAATTTCATTCCACTCCCAACCATCAATTCAATGTCATAACATTAAAATAAATATAAAATGATGAAAAAGTTTCATTAAATACTACTAAAATATAACATAAACTAAGAAGATGACCTTATTAATCTATAAGCATCCATTCATACCCAAATTAAAACATTAGAGTAATTAATAGCTGCGTCTTAGAAGCAAAACAGAATAAACACCCCTAGAAAAAAGTAAAACAAACAACTCAGTAAACCTTAGAAATTTCATTCCACTCCCAACCATCAATTCAATGTCATAACATTAAAATAAATAAATAAAATGATGAAACTCTAATTTTGCATTAAATACTACTAACATCATATAACATAAACTAAGAAGATACGTTAAACCACCATTAATCTATAAGCATCATACATTCATACCCAACATTAAAACATTAGAGTAATTAATAGTATAAATTAGAACACATAAAGCAACATGATGAAACTCTAATCTTGCATTAGATACCGCAGATATCATATAACATAAACTAAAATAATAGGTTAAACCATGCACCATTAATCCATAAGCACCATACCCAACATTAAAACATCAAAACTAAATTCAAACCAGTATCACCAACATTCCTTACCCACATGGCCTGTCTCACCACACTTCGAACAAACAGGGATATACCCGCCCTTCCCACAGTGATAACAAATAGCTTCATAGGTACCAATAAGCCCTTCCCTTTGAGAATCCCAACCCCCTGCACAACGTGGCCCGTAAGTATGAAAATGCCCAAGCTTACCACACTTAAAACAACCTTCACCACAACAGCCCTTAGCCTTATGCCCATTCTTACCACATATGTAACACAACACATCACCACCACCCTGGCTGCTATTAGGTTCCATTGTGGGGTCTTTTTTTTCTTCATCTTCCATGCATTTTTGAAGGCTTGCAATAGAGTCTTGGTGGCTTTTGATAACGTCTTGATGGTCTTGAATAGCCTTCAGAACAATTTCATTCACTTGTGGTTTTTCAAGATCATATCTTTTGGCTGCTTCGACTATTCCGCTATTTTCAACAGTGTGGATGAGTCTGTACTGCTTAATTGCCTCAAACACATTTTTATCATTTTTAGACATTGTTCTTGAGTATATTTTTTTATCACATAAACCCTAAATAAAATTACTAGGTGTAAAATTGTGAGAGAGATAATCGTTTATATATAGGAGTATATTTTTTTTTACCTATGTCTCTTTCGTGGAAGCTTCCTTTTCACTCTTTTGTCATCTCCAGCCCTTCGTCTTTAATTTATTTTATCTTTCAGTCCTTAAACTTTATATAAACTTACATTCTCAGCATGACTTTTCTACGGTGTGCAAAAGTGTCACGATCTTCTGAAATATTCTGACTGGGAAGTGAAACTTGAGCTTGCTTATCGGGAAGCTAATAGAGCGGCAGATTGGGTAGCAAATCATGGTTGTGAGCAAGAAGAGCGGTTGTGCATGTTTGATTCTCCTCCTCCCGGGCTTGGTTCAATTATCATTGAAGATGTCAAAGGAGTCGCATGGTCACGTCGTGTTATTGCTTCTTAGTTTTTAGGGTTAGCCTCTCTACTGCACACACAAAAACATACTCACCTTCAGCACTAGACCATGAACGTGTGTGCTGATGCTAGAAGACCATGCCAACAAATTATTACCCACAAAAACACAATAACCGGATGTAGAATGACGAGTAGCAGGACAACCAGCCAGTTTGCATATGAATAAGCAATGTAGTAGAGGAAGAATATAAATGTAAACTGAAATCTAGTGTCTCCCGAGCATACCGCAGGATATGCTTGAGAGCTGCTAAGTGAGGCTCTAGCGGATTATGCATATAAAGGCAAATTTGTTGAATAACATATGATAAGTCGGGACGAGTGAACCTAAGATACCGCAAGCCACCATTAAAGCGACGGTAGGCGGTAGAATCTGAAGCAGGATCACCTTTCGGACCAAATTTGGATTCAGTAACAACATGAGTCCGAGTCGGATTGCAATTAACCATATTAACACGCTAGAGTAGTTCAAAATTGTATTTCGTTGAGATAGAAACATGCTTGTCATGTCACGCGTGACATAAATACCCAAAAAAATAATTAAGTGGGCCTAAAAAAACTTACAGACTTTCAAAAAGTGTGTAAAAGTGAATTTTTTTGTAGTGATATCTTTTTTGGTCCGGTCTTGGTCCACATTTTTTCTCATTTTCAGTCCTAAGTTCGGTCTTACGCAAAACCGACTATTATGCTTTGTTGGACCGGACCGGCCGACGAACCGGACCCAACACGGAAATGGACCGAACATTTCGGTTCGGCTCTTGGTTCGGACTTTTGGACCAAATCGCTTTTCGGTCCGGTCCGATTTTCAGACCATGATCAGCCCTAGTAATAGCAATCAAGTTTTGTCGATGTTCCAGTTAAGCCACGTAAACTTTATATTAATTGCAAAACCAATCTAAGTTTGAATATTGTTTCATTGTAGTGTAAATGTTCAAAAGAGTCATGTAAAATACGTTATTTTGTTGTAAACTAGTAATAAACATTCACCTATGTTGCCTGATAATAACTACTTCTAACCAATTTAATGTATAATCAAATTATACAATTTTGAAAAGAAAAAAAAATAATCTCGAAAAATAATAGAATTTCAAAAGTGTTCTATTCAAGTAATTGAAATGTAACAATGGTTTCACAACAATGAAAACTAATAGAATTAGAAAGAGTATATAAAAAGTAAAAAGTTAGAGTTAACAAAACAAACACGCATAATATATTATGATTTTCACCCTTAAAATATAACTTCCTTTTATTCAAGAGAAAAGTACCAAAAAGTGTCAAAATCTTTTTGATAGTTCCCTTTGTGGGCAAATTTTCACTCAATCTCCAAAATGGTCATGCGCAACCACTCGACTCCGCAGCTCCACCCAAAATGTGACATGTGTCCCAACTACCAATACACCTTTTATCTTCTCACTTTTTCAAGATAACCTATCTTATTGAGCAACCGCCGGCTACTCAACCGGCGGCTTGCGCAACCGGCGGCCCGGATGTGACATAAAGGTACGTCGTACTTTTTGCTTTTTGTACTTTTTTTTATTCTTCATCATATACAGTAAATTTTTGTACTTAAAGACGAACTGCAAGTAATTACTTTTTTTTTTCTTTTTCATCATGTTATTAAATTAAAGACGAACTGCAAGTAAATTATTTAAGTATGGTTAAGCATAATAAAGATCTGTTAGTTTATAGTTTATACATTAACTTATCGTATTAGGGTATGATCCAACATCGCCAATCAGTATTGCTGGTTATTAACTTTTTGAAAAACAATCCCAATATCCTACTAGAACTAGTTCGCGATAGTTAAATACTTAAACAACTCAAGCATTAAACATTTTAATCTCACATAATCAAATATTCTGATTAAACAAAACAAAGTAAAATTAATCTCACAGCCAATATGATCGACTACAAAAGTCAACAAAAGTTTTTAATTTACTGTATATTATTAACCTTTTACCAAAAATAGTAAAATAAACCGGTGGATAAATGCATTGGAGAAAGAAGCTAGTACATGGGCGCTACAGTAGTTTTGTACTTTTTTTCTTTTTTTCTTTTTTTTTTTTTTTACTTTTTGTACTTTTTGCACATGGATAAATGCAAGTCGAGTAAAAGTAGGTTGAGTAGCCGTCGGTTCTTGCAATTTTGGTGGTTCTTTGGGTAGAATAAAAGTAAAAGTGTACTTTCCTTATGACACGTGTCACATTTTGGGTGGAGTCATGAGTCGAGTGGTCACAAGCATGACCATTTTGGAGATTAAGTGAAAAATTGACCACAAAGGGGACTACCAAAAAGATTTTGACACTTTTTGGTACTTTTCTCTTTATTCAATCTTAGACCTGTCTATAAAAACTAAAGTGTGAAAAACTAGAAAAGGGGGGTTGAATAGTTTTACCGATTTTAACTTAGTTTCAAAAACTTTAGATTCGATGTTATGTGAAATCGTATGGATGGATATAAAGTATAGATATATAAGTAATGCAAGTAAAGAAAGCAAGTAAAGTAAAGGATAGAAATGACACAACCAATTTATAGTGGTTCGGCTACAAGGACATCTTCCTTGCCCTACTCCACTCCCCGAGTCACCTACTCGAGAGTTCAAGCACTATGTCAACAAACTCCTTCAACTTGGTGGAGAAGCCTTCACAACATCGCTTACACTTTTTCCGGTACAAAGCTAAATACCGAGTCCTTAACACGGAGGACCAAACCAACACAACAAATATGTGAACTATGAAATACAAGATCTTTGCTACATAAATCTTGTGGAGGAACAAATCAATCAAGGACCCCTTGCTTGGATGACTTGTAGAAGCTCGTGACCTCGCCTAAGAGAAGGACCTATATGAGAATCACAACAAAAGAAAGAAGAACTACTATCTAGATCAAGAGATCTGAGATTAGAAGAATGAAAGAATATATGAGAGAGTTTGTAAGAAGATGGGTGAGTTACAATGAGGAAATGGCTCTTTATTTATAGGCAAAAACTTGCTACTATTGCACGGATCCCACAGATCCCTTACATGAGGGATCCGTAGGACGCTCCCCCTAAATGGGTTATGAGTCATGGGTCATAGACTTTGGACCATGGGTATCCAAATAGATACAATGTATCTAGAAGATGCAATGCATCTAGTCAATGGGTCATGGGTTAGCTCCATGGGTATGGGTCATGTGTTATGGTTTTTACCCATCCTAATAAACTATTACAATAAATGAATCATTACAACAATTTATAATAAATGACTATATGTAGATGTTTTACAAAAATAGCATGTATCCTTATAATTTTACTTATGATAACTTTATATTTGTTATCAACAAAACACAAAGAGATCGCTAAATATTAATAAAGGTTTTTACGATTTATTTGTATTAATAATCTCCCCCTTTTTGTTGATGACAAAACATAATGTTATGATGAGTAAAACTTAATATTAGATGTATGTTTTGAAAGCATAAGTTTTACTTATTCTCCCCCTTTTTGTCGAAACAAAAACCGACCCTAACGAAGAAATAAAGTGTGGAAAAATATTATAATCCACGTATCATTAACTCCCCCTTGACGGTAGCTCCCTTTAGAAAAGGACGTCAAGTGAGAAAATGTAAAACCTACAAAGAAAAAGTTAGTAGTAACATGCAATATAATCTTGTGTTTGACGAGAAACAAACATGCTTGAACAATTTGTTGCTGATGTACCAGATGTCATTCCATCCTCCTTCATCAGTGGATTCCACCATGAAATCTGTAGAGAAATGTATGAATTCTGGGTAGTCAATCTGAACATTAGTGCCTTCTGTTTTCTCCTTCTCCTTTGGTTCTGCATCATGCTTGTTCTCTTTTTTCTTTGGACAATTTGCAGAGATATGTCCTCTCACACCACACCCAAAGCATATATATCTTTTATGCTTCTCTGTGTTGGGTATCTGTGGCTTTGGCAGTGCCTTGTTATGGGCTTCAATGTCCATTAATTTCTTCTTAAGCATGGTTTTGCATTCATGAGACAGTTGTCTCATGCATCTCCCAATCCTTGTACTGCTTTCTCTTTCAATCTGTCTTGCTATAAAATCTCTTTGGAATTTTGTTGGCAAGTTTCTCCTAGTGCTTTTGCTCTGATGCCATTTATTGTAATGGCCAACATTTCCTCTTCACAGATAGGTGCTTCTAGGCCAAATGGTATCATTGAATCTGTGGTTGTATGCCATAGTTTGCACTGAATTGTTCTAGAAATATAAGTGCAGTTTTGTTTGTGGATATTGTATGCAAATAGAAATGTGCAGGCAAAAATATGGAGGGAAAATGTAATGCATAAAAGTAACTGTTATTGATTAAAATATAAACGAAATTTACAAGTCCTATTTATAGTTTATGAAGGGGTATGTCCAAAAGTTGTGTTGGTTCAAGAACCAAAACAGTTATGTCTTATAACAACATTAACTATCACATAACTACCCTTCAATAACTGTCTTAAACGACCAACAGACATGGTCTATGTCATATCTAAAAGTGGCTCTAGCCACATCTATTCTAGGCTGCAGTCACATGATTGATTTGATCATGTCTTAACCTTAATAATACAAATAAGTAAATGAACCATTGTCTTTACATAAACATGAATGTATAAATCCAGTATTTGGACTTAAAGTAATTTCCAACATTCCTCCCTAAGGACAAATGCTGATTCTTCTTGCCTTCTGTTAATACAAATAAACCGTAAAACCGTTTATTAATATTTTGCGATCTCTTTGTGTTTTGTTGATAACAAATATAATGTTATCTTAAGTATAATTATAAAGGATACATGTTAGTTTTGTAAAGCATTTACATATAGCCATTTAAATACAAAAATGTAGTAATTAAGCATTTGTTGTAATAGTTTATTAAAATAGGTAAAAACCATAACCCATGGATCTTAACCCATACCCAAGAAGACTAGATAAAATGTATACTTAGATACATTGAATCTAAAGATAACCCATGGACCAACCCATAACCCATGACCCATAACCAAAAAACCCAAGCAAAGAGGAGCTGCCCACGGATCCCTAGGATAACACTAGACGGATCCCAGTGGAAGGGATCCGTGGGATCCGGGAACAAGAAGAAGTTTGCCTATAAATAGAGAGCCATTTCTTCATTCAAACTCACCCATCTTCTTACTAAATCTCTCAAACACTCTCATAATCTTCTAACATATAGATCACTTGATCTAGAGTTGTTCTTCTTCTTTCTATTGTGATCCTTATATAGGTCCTTCTTTAAGGCGAGATCACGAGCATTCTACAAGTCATCCAAGCAAGGGGTCCTTGATTGATTTGTCACTCCGCAAGATTTCAGAGCGAAGATCTTGTATTTGATATTTCACATATTTGTTGTGTAATAGTCGTGTTGGTTTGGTCCACCGTGTTACGGACTCGGTATCTAGCTTTGTACCGAAAAAGTGTAAGCAACGTTGTGAAGGCTTCTCCGCCATGTGAAGGAGTTTGTTGACATAGTGCTTGAACTCTCGAGTAGGTGACTCGGGAGTGGAGTAGGGCAAGGAAGGTGTCCTTGTAGCCGAACCACTATACATCGGTTGTGTATTTTCTTTCCTTCGCTTTACTTTATTTACTTGCTTTATCATTAGATATATACTTTCTCTACATCCACAAGATCTCACATATCAACGAATCTAAAAGTTTTGAAACTAACGTAAAATCGGCAAAACTATTCAACCCCTTCTAGTTTTCCACAATTGGCATCAAGAGCTAAGTTTATAAAAGTTTTAAAATAAAATGTATTTTAAAACTTTTCGATCACTATGGGTTCGAAAATTATAAGGAAGGGCAATCTATGCAACGACCACCACTACTTGAAACTAATGGTTTTATATATTGGAAAATAGATTCAAACATATGTGAAGTCTAAAGATATTGATCTTTGGTACATTATTGTTGAAGGTGATTTTGAGGCTACCTCAAATGATGATAAAGGAAATTTAGTTCACATACCTCATGATAAACTAAACGATGAAATGAAGAAAAGCTTTCTAAAAATAGTGAAGCAAAATGGTTTTATATAATGCTTTACCGAAAAAGGAATTGAAAGAATTTCTACGCTTAAAACCTCTAAAGAAATTTGGAATTCTTTAGTTGTAACTCATCAAGGCAACCAACAAGTTAAAAATAATAAAATTGATTTATTTGTTCAACAATATGAAATATTTTCAATATCGGATGAGAAAACTATAGATCATTCATTTGCTAACTTTAATACTATTATTACATCTTTACAAGCACTTGATGAATCTTTTCTATCCGTAATCATGTTAGGAGATATCTAAGGGCACTTCCATCAAGTGGAGATCCTAGGTGACGGCGATCGAAGAGTCAAAAGATTTGACAATTCTCACCTCGATGAACTCATAGGCAACCCGAAAGTCTACGAGCTTGTCCTTGCTAAAGATTCAAGCTTCAAAGGTGAAAGAGAAACACAAATCTCTTGCCCTTAAAGCCAAAAAGGCTACGAGCAATGAGGAGAACTCTCTTCGAGTAGTGACGACGAAGAGTACGCTATGGCGGTAAAGGACTTTAAAAGTTCTTTAGAAGAAAGGAAGATACGCCAAACAACCGTATGACGATAAGAAAGGCTTTCGGAAAAGCAAAGAGGAGAGAAGCCAAAGGATGATCGACTTGCTTTAAATGTGGGGACCCAAACCACTTTATTAGTAAGTGTCCCAAACGGGATGATCAAAAGCGCTCGTGAGCGGCACATGGGGAATGAGCGACCAGGAGGATGAAGAAATTTGTTTCATGGCAAATGACGAGGTATGTCACGAATACTATAGTAGTTCATCACTCGATGACGACTCATTGCATAATGAATATGACAAACTATGCAATATTAGCTTAAAACTAATTAACAAAACAAACTTTTAAAGAGTCAAAATCAACGTTTAGATAAAGAAGTCATAGAATTAAAAGCAAAACTAAAACGCTTAGAAAAGGGTAAAATAGCAAGTGGTGAATGTGAACTTTGCTTTCAACTTCAAACACTAGTGGATAACTTAGATTCTAAAATTGCTAGAATGAGTACGAACACTTTAGATACAATACTCAAGGTGTTAAAACCAAGTAACAATCAAAAGGGTCTAGGTAGTCAACAACTTGATCCATCAACTAGTGAAAGTAAAGAAACAAAATTTGTTAAGGAACTAGAAAACCACCATCGTTGTGGCGGATCCCACGGATCCCCTAAAAGGGAACCGGTTAGTGTACGAAAGGGATCCGTGGATCATCAGAGTAAACAAAGAGCAATAACGTAGCTTCCTCATCTAGAACCGAGTTTGTTATAGTTAATAGGAAGAAACCAACTCATGTAATCACTAGACAACCACCTCCAAAATATAATCCTACTTTTGCAAGAAACAAAGCTCCATCTTTTCAAAACCTAATTCATTTAGAGACCTAATAACGTTTATCCGAAAAGTAACCATCAAATGGGATGGAATCCAAACATGCAAAACGGTTTTCATTTTCAAAACTTTGCTCCATGGAATGCATACTCATCTTATCCATACATGTCTAACATGAATGGAATGTTTAACACTAATGGACCCATGAACAAATGGGGACCAAACTTTTGAGTTTATTATTGTTTTAGGTGTGCTTTAAGGTCGACCTAGACCCCGATGAATGGGTCAAGGATAGCGGGTGCACGAGGCACATGACCGGAAATAGGGATCTATTCTCTACATATGAATCCGTAAATGGAGGTAATGTGGTGTTTGGAAATAGCAAAAGTAGAATCATTGGTAAAGGTACAATTTCTAACAAATCTCTAACCATTAACGATGTGTGTCACGTAGAAAACCTAAACTTTAATCTCTTAAGTATAGGACAAATATGTGATAAAAAGTGCAATGTACTTTTTACCGAAACCGGTAGTAAGATACTAAAAGATGGCATAACCATAGGAAGAGGAATTAGGAAACATGGAGTCTATGTCATTAAAATTGGTAATGAACCTAAAGACAAACTTTGTCTTAACTCTATGGATGATACTTCTACCTTATGGCATCGAAGATTGGGTCATGCCAATATGCGACTTCTTCAATCGCTATCATCCAAAGATCTAGTAAGAGATCTACCTAAGTTTAAATATGAACATCACTTTTGTGATGCTTGTAACGTAGAAAAACAAGCTCATTCGAGTCATAAAGCTAAAAACATGGTGTCAACAACTAGGTGTCTAGAATTACTACATATGGATTTATTTGGTCCATCCACTATCCAAAGTTATGGAGGCAACTACTACACTTTGGTCATAGTGGATGACTATTCTAGGTATACATGGACAAAATTTTAAAGAACAAAACGAAACCTTTAATTATTTTGAAATATTAAGCAAAAGATCCAAAGACAAATAGAAGTCCTATAGTGTCCATTAGGACGGATCATGGTAGGAATTCGATAATGAAGTGCAATTTGGAGCCTTTTGTGACGCTAATGGTATTACTCACAACTTCTCGGCCCACGCACTCCACAATCGAATGGGGTAGTAGAAAGAAAGAATAGAACCCTACAAGAAATGAGTAAAACCATGCTTAATGAACAATCCATACCTCAAAAGTTTTGGTGTAATGCCGTTGATACTTCAACGTACATACTCAATCGAGTCTTAATTAGACCAATCTTAGGAAAACTCCATATGAGTTACTTGAGGCAAAAGCCTACGTTAAATCACTTTAGAGTCTTTGGTAGTAAATGTTTTATTCTTAACACTAAAGATTACCTTACAAAATTTGATCCTAAATCAACCAAGGTATCTTTTAGGTTACTCGCCAAATAGCAAAGCTTACGCATATTAAACAAAGAAACAATGAAGGTAGAAGAGTCATTAAATATAAAATTTGATGAAAGTCCACCCAAACCCTCTCCACCTCTTATAGATGACGAGATTATAGAAAGTGAAGCTATAGTAATAAAGAAAAGATAAGTGAAGAAGAAGAACCTCTAAGTGATGAAATAATAAACATTAAAGAGTCCAAAGATCACCCGTAGATAAAGTCATAGGAAAACTAAACGAACAAACATTAAGGTCTCAAGTTCAAAACCAAAGTAACTTGTTTTGTTTCGCTTCAACCTTAGAACCAAGCCATAAAAGATGAGAGTTGGGTAATGGCTATGCAAGAAGAACTAAATCAATTTGTTTCTAATGATGTTTGGACACTTGTCCTCCACCTAGTAATCAAACCATAATAGGAACCAAATGGGTTTATAAAAACAAATTAGATGCAAACGGAGTCGTATCTAGGAACAAGGCTAGACTCGTTGCTCAAGGGTATAACCAACAAGAAGGAATAAACTTTGATGAGACCTACGCCCCCATGGCTAGATTAGAGTCTATAAGAATACTTTTGCGTATGCTTGTGCTAATGATCTAAAGCTTTATCAAATGGATGTCAAAAGCGCTTTTCTAAATGGTTTCATAAATGAAGAAGTATATGTAACTCAACCTCCGGCTTCATTGATTTTGAAAACCCAAACATGTTTATAAATTAAAGAAAGCCCTTTACGGTCTTAAACAAGCTCCAAAAGCTTGGTATGATAGACTCAAGTCATTTCTAGTTAAACACAACTATACCATGGGGTTAGTTGACAACACACTTTTTACTAAGAAAAGAGAGTCACATATAATCATAGTACAAATATATGTATATGATATTATATTCGGATCCACTTGTCAAGACATGTGTGATGATTTCTCTAAAATCATGCATGACGAGTTTGAGATGAGTATGATGGGAGAACTTAGTTTCTTTCTTGGTCTACAAATAAAACAAGTAGAAGATGGTATCTTCTTCAATCAATCTAAATACATCAAAGAGATGTTAAAGAAATTCGGTCTAGAAGAGTCAAAACCAATTAGGACTCCAATGTCATCCGACACCAAACTCACAAAAGATGAAGATGGGGAATCCGTAGATAATACTAAATATCGTGGCATGATAGGTAGTCTTCTCTACCTCACGAAAAATAGGCCGGATATCATGTTTAGTGTTTGCTTATGTGCTAGGTTTCAAGAAGACCCTAAAACATCACACCTAGAAGCCGTAAAAAGGATATTTAGATATATTAAGGGTACAACACAATTAGGATTATGGTATCCTAAGGGCACGGGAGTAGAAACAATTGTTGATTATGTTTATAGAAAAAGTACAAGTGGGGTATGTACTTTCATGGGATGTTGTTTAACATCTTGGTTCTCTAAGAAACAAACGACATTAGCAATATCAAAAACCGAAGCCGAGTATGTCTCCGCCGGCAAAGCATGCCAACAAGCACTATGGATGAAACAAGCGTTAGTCGACTCACGACATTCATCTAAGAGACATAGCCATCCTATGTGACAACAAAGGTGCCATCGACTTAAGCAAGAATCCGTATTGCATTCTTGCACAAAGCATATAGAGATTCGACATCACTTCTTAAGAGACAATGTTCAAAAGGGAACATCTCTATTGAGAAGGTAGCATCCGAAGACAATATAGCCGACGCCCTCACCAAACCGTTGAAGGGAACAATTCAACCTACTTGCCTTGGTCTTGGTCTAATGGAACAAACGTCAGAACTTATTTGACTCTACAAGGTATGTAAACACTAGCCTTCTTCTTTCTCGAGTCTAGGATTTCTATTTCACGCACAACTCACAAACAATACGGAATTTTCAAAACCCAAGATAAGTTTTCCACTTATAATTTTTTTTCAAACACATAACTACATACACATTTTCAAAGAAAATCTCTTTTCAAAATGTTTTCTAAAAGAATGATACCTTCCGTATCAATTTCACAAAAGCAATTTCTCACGCCTAGGATAAATCGCTTTTCATTATTAATACAAAGTAAAACCCGCTTTCATTGCATCTCATGTCTTTTGAATGCTAAAGGAACACATAACTAATATGTGTTTTCGGGTACATTCATTTAAGCAAAATGAATTAGAGCATTGATAACATAATATTACGTACTTATGTACTAAATGTGTGTTTTCGGGTTATCTCAATAGGATTTTTTTCCTCTAGTTATTTTCCTTTTCCTTTTAGAGGTCGAGAAAACCGCAACTCCAAATAGTTTGCATATAGGCACACACTAGGCAAAAATATTTCCAAAAGGAAAATTTTGTGTCGCTCGATCACCTGACCCACGGATCCCGGCCTTCATGCCGGACGGATCCTCAAGGAAGGATCCGTGGGATCCGTGAGATGAAGTCGCTTTTACCTTCTATTTTCTCACTTTGGATGAAAAATCCACATTTGTTCATTTTTTTGGAGTATTCTCTTTAATGCTTGTGTTCTCATGATCACATGCCTTAAATTCATATCTAATCATTAGATTTTAATCCACATTTTGGGTCAAGCATTCATTACAATGCTTTGTTTTTTTTCTATATATATAGAACTCCCAAAATGCTTGCATAATCCATCTCTTCCTCACAAACACAATACACCATGTCATCCATAAACCCTTTAGATGAATCACCTAGTACAAACAATCATCTTCATGATACCCAAACCTTTGTACTACCACCATTCAAAATACCACAATCAAACTCTAGGATATCCGCACGGATTAGTATCCGATCTTGTTGCTTAGCAAAAACAACCTCCAATGGTTCATCCTCAACAAACAACTCACCACAAGATGCTTCCTTTATAGCACCTCCCTTATCACCAACAAGTACACCAAATTCATCACCACCTAGACTAACTCTTTTGGAAATCCTTAAGACTCCAACAAGATCTAACCAACCTAAAGAAAAAGAATTAGTCTTTTCAACACCCACCACATCTCCAAATACTATTTTTCAAGATCTTGAAACATCACCATCATTAGCCCCCATCACATTACAAGAACATCTAGGTTCTTTTCCACCACCACTTACAAATATTCCGGATGTTGATCCATATTTTCCTATTTTTCCACCACATCTTCCGCATAACTCAAATCAAAATAACCCGGAAAACTTCCGCACTCATTACCCACATCATTTACATTGTGAACATTGCCAATCCACTAGGAAATCGCAATAGAAGTTAGGGAAGAAATGCGATTCATACTCAACCTCATACTTGATCGCATCAATACCATCACTCATCAAAACCTCCATCCATAAACCTTATGCAAGCATGGACGGAATCATTACTACTATTTTCTATTTTTAGTACTTTTCATTTGAGTCATTTTCAAGAACAAGTCTTGTTCTTATTTTTACATGCTTGTAAGTGGTATAAATACCACTACAATTTGTTGTTTTATTACAAGGCATTGTTTACATACCTTGTCTCCCAATCTAGATTCTCAAGCAATCACAAGATTATTTAAGCATGTTACTAACCTTTCTTTTGTAGGATTTTATTTTTCTTCACTTGACGCCCAAACAAGAGGGAGCTACCGTCAAGGGGAGTAAGAAATACGTAGACTATGTTTCTTCCAGGGTTAACTTTTGTTTTCGACAAAAGGGAGAAGAAGTAAAAGTTAGGGGCTTTCGCTTTCAAAATTTACATCTATTCTTAAGTTTTACTCATCATAATATTATGTTTTGTCATCAACAAAAGGGGAGATTGTTAATACAAATAAACCGTAAAACCGTTTATTAATATTTTGCGATCTCTTTGTGTTTTGTTGATAACAAATATAATGTTATCTTAAGTATAATTATAAAGGATACATGTTAGTTTTGTAAAGCATTTACATATAGCCATTTAAATACAAAATGTAGTAATTAAGCATTTGTTGTAATAGTTTATTAGGATGGGTAAAAACCATAACCCATGGATCTTAACCCATACCCAAGAAGACTAGATACAATGTATACTTAGATACATTAAATCTAAAGATAACCCATGGACCAACCCATAACCCATGACCCATAACCAAAAAGCCCATGGGCAAAGAGGAGCGTTCCACGGATCCCTAGGATTACACTAGACGGATCCCAGTGGAAGGGATCCGTGGATCCGGGAACAGTGAAGAAGTTTGCCTATAAATAGAGAGCCATTTCTTCATTCTAACTCGCCTCTTCTTATTAAATCTCTCACACTCTCATTCTCTTCTAACATATAGATCACTTGATCTAGAGAGTTGTTCTTCTTTCTTTCTATTGTGATCCTCATATAGGTCCTTCTTTAAGGCGAGATCACGAGCATTCTACAAGTCATCCAAGCAAGGGTCCTTGATTGATTTGTCACTCCGCAAGATTTACGTAGCGAAGATCTTGTATTTGATATTTCACATATTTGTTGTGTAATAGTCGTGTTGGTTTGGTCCACCGTGTTACGGACTCGGTATCTAGCTTTGTACCGAAAAGTGTAAGCAACGTTGTGAAGGCTTCTCCGCCAAGTGAAGGAGTTTGTTGACATAGTGCTTGAACTCTCGAGTAGGTGACTCGGGAGTGGAGTAGGCAAGGAAGGTGTCCTTGTAGCCGAACCACTATACATTGGTTGTGTCTTTTCTTTCCCTTCGCTTTACTTTATTTACTTGCTTTATCATTAGATCTATACTTTCTACATCCACAAGATCTCACATATCAACGAATCTAAAAGTTTTGAAACTAACGTAAAATCGGCAAAACTATTCAACCCCCTTCTAGTTTTCCACACCTTCTTCTACGGTTTGATCATATGATGATTGTGAAATCATCACCATCATAATCTCCATAAGTCTTGGAGCTTCCTTTCCCTTCTTTTTCATCCAATATGTTTCTTGATCATTCATTGCAGTTGAGATCTTCCAGCATCACACCGAAATGTTCGAACCTTGTGTTTTCCTGCATTTTCTTTGGCTCTCCTTTTGGAATCTCTCCAATGCATTTCTTCATGCTCCCTGAAACATGTCCTTCTGTTTCAGTCCTTGAGGCTCTTGCAGTGCTATAAAAAGACTTAAACACATCTAAATAGTGGTTGTAACAATTTTTAATCTCATGGCCATTTTTCTTTTCTAGGCCAAATATCTCAAAGAATAAAATCAAACTCTTGTGTGAATACCACATCGAGGATATTGTATGCAAATAGAAATGTGCAGCAAAAATATGGAGGAAAATGTAATGCATAAAAGTAATCATATTGATTAAAATATAAACGAAATTTACAAGTCCTATTTATAGTTTATGAAGGGTATGTCCAAAAGTTGTGTTGGTTCAAGAACCAAACAGTTATGTCTTATAACAACATTAATCGCCACATAACTACCCTTCAATAAGCGTTTTAAACGACCAACAAACATGGTCTATGTCATATCTAAAAGTGGCTCTAGCCACATCTATTCTAGGCTGCAGTCACATGATTAATTTGATCATGGCTGCAAATATTGTCTTAACCTTACTAATATAAATAAGTAAATGAACCATTGTCTTTAAATAAACATGAATGTATAAATCCAGTATTTGGACTTAAAGTAATTTCCAATAAGTGATGATGTTGATGCGATCAAGGATGTGGTTAAGTATGAATCGCATCCCGTCCCTAATTTCCATTGCAAGTTCCCTAGTGGATTGGCAATGTTCACAATGTAAATGATGTGGGTAATGTGTGTGGATGGTTTCTGGGTTAGTTTGATTTTTGGGATGCGGAAGATGTGGTGGAAAAGTTGGAAAATATGGATCAAAGTCCGGAATGTTTGGAAGTGGTGGTGGAAAAGAACCTAGATGTTCTTGTAAGACAATGGGAGCTAAAGGTGGTGAAGTTACAAGGTCTTTGTAAATTGTGTTTGGAGATGTAGGTGGTGTTAAAAAGACTAGTTCTTTTGGGTTGATTTGTTGGAGTGTTTTCGGAGTCTTAAGGAGTTCCGATAGAGTGATCTTAGGTGGAGACTTGATAGGTGATGATGGTGGTGTGCTTGTTGGAGATGAGGGGGTGCTACTATGGAATCATTTGGTGGTGAATGAGTACTTGGTGATGAACTTTTTGACAATGGTTTGGATAAACAACAAGGCCGGATGCTAATCCGTGTAGTTTTTCTAGATTTGGGTGGTGGCACTACGGAAGGTGGTAGGATAAAGTTTTGGATTTCTTGAAGAGGATTGTTTGCACTAGGTGATTCATCAATGTTGGAAGATCTTTTGGATGACATGATGATGGTTGCTTGTGAGGTTGAGAGTGATGAAAATGCAAGCATTTTGGGAACCTTAATTATAGAGAAAATAATGCATTGTAATGAATGCTTGACCCAAAATGTGAACTAAAATCTAATGATTATATATGAATTTAAGGCATGTGATCATGAGAGCACAAGCATTAAGTAACATACTCATTAGTGACAAAGGTAAAATGATGAAAATATGAAGGTTTATAGTCAAAGTGAGAAAAATAGAAGAAAAATTCAGCTTCTGTCCCACGGTTCCCACGGATCCTTCCCTTGAGGGAACCGTCCAGCAATAATGTTGGGATCCGTGGTACTGGTGACTCAGGCAACTCAAATTTTTTTTCCTTTCGGAAATATTTGTGCCTAGTGTGTGCCTATATGCAAACCATTTGGAGTTGCGGTTATCTCGACTCCTAAAAAAAAAAGAAAAATATACTAGAAGTGAAAAAGCATACTATTATGTGAGATAACCCGAGTGATCCTAAATTCATTGTTGTTTAAATGAATGTACCCGAAAACACATATTAGTTATGTGTTCCCTTTAGCATTCAAAAGACATGAGATGCAATGAAAACTTGTTTTTACTTTGTATTAATAATAAAAAAAGGTTTGTCCTAGACGTGAGAAATAGCTTTTAGGAAAATGATACGGGAAGAAGTATCTTTTAGAAAGCATTTCGAAAAAGTTTCTTTGTTTAAAGAAAAGTTTATCTTTTGGTTAAGAAAAATAGATATTAAATTACATGTTGTAAAATAAGATTTACCTTGGGTTTTGAAAATTCTCGTATTGTTAGTGAGTTGTGCGTGAAATAGAGATCCTAGACTCAGAAACTAAGAAGGCTAATGTTTACATACCTTGTAGAGTTGAGAGTAAATTACGCCGATTGTTCCATGAGACCAAGACCAAGATGAAGCAAGTTGAATTGTTCCCGCTTCAACGGTTTGGTGAAGACGTCGGCTATGTTGTCTTCGGATGCTACCTTCTCAATAGAGATGTTCCCATTTTGAACATTGTCTCTTAAGAAGTGATGACGGATCTCTATATGCTTGGTACGAGAGTGCAAACATGGATTCTTACTTAAGTCAATGGCACCTTTGTTTTCGCATAGAATGGCTATGTCATGTCGTAGTCAACTAACGCTTGTTTCATCCATAGTGCTTGTTGGCATGCTTTACCGGCGGAGGCATATTCAGCTTCTGTTTATTGATATGGCCAATGCCGTTTGCTTCTTCGAGAACCAAGATGTTAAACAACATCCCATAAAAGTACACACACCACTTGTACTCTTTCGGTCAACATAATCACCTGCATGGTCAGAATATGCATATACAATAGTTTCTACCCCATACCCTTAGGATACCATAGTCCTAATTGAGTCGTACCCTTAATGTATCTAAATATTCTTTTGACCGCTTCTAGATGTGATGTTTTAGGGTCTTCTTGAAACCTAGCACATAGACAAACACTAAACATGATATCCGGCTGACTAGCCGTAAGATAGAGAAGATTACCAATCATGCCACGGTATTTTGTGTTATCAACTGATTCACCATCTTCATCTTTTGTAAGTTTAGTGTCGGATGACATTGGTGTTCTTATGGGTTTTGACTCTTCTAAACCAAATTTCTTTAACATATCTTTTATGTATTTAGATTGATTAAAGAAAATACCATCTTCTAGTTGTTTGATTTGTAGACCAAGAAAGAAACTTAGTTCTCCCATCATGCTCATTTCGAACTCGTCATGCATGATTTTTGAGAAATCATCACACATGTCTTGACAAGTAGATCCGAATATAATATCATCCACGTATATTTGAACAATAATTATATGTGATTCCTTTTTCTTAGTGAAAAGTGTATTATCAACTAACCCCATGGTGTAGTTGTTTTTTATTAAAAATGACTTGAGTCTATCATACCAAGCTTTTGGGGCTTGTTTAAGACCATAAAGGGCTTTCTTTAATTTATACATATGTTTAGGTTTTTCGAAATCGATAAAGCCCGGAGGTTGAGCTACATAAACTTCTTCATTAATAAATCCATTTAGAAAAGAACTTTTAACATCCATTTGAAAAAGCTTAAGATCATTAGCACAAGCATAAGCAAGAAGTATTCTTATAGACTCTAATCTAGCCACGAGAGCATAGGTCTCATTAAAGTCTATTCCTTCTTGTTGATTATACCCTTGGGCAACGAGTCTAGCTTTGTTTCTAGACACTACACCGTTTGCATCTAACTTGTTTTTATATACCCATTTAGTTCCTATTATGGTTTGATTACTAGGTGGGGGGACAAGTGTCCAAACATCGTTAGAAACAAATTGATTTAACTCTTCTTGCATAGCCATTACCCAAATTTCATCTTTTTTGGCCTCTTGTGTATTTTTAGGTTCTATGGTTGAGACAAAACAAAATAAACTACTTTGGTTTTGGACTTGAGATCTTAAGGTTCTTTCATTTAACTTTCCTATGACCTTATGTACGGGGTGATCTTTAGATTCTTTAATATTGATGATATCATTATTTAATGATTCATCTTCTTTGTTTATATTTTCCTTGATTATTGTGGCTTCACTTTCGATTATCTCGTCATCGACAAGAGGTTGGGTAGGTTTAGGTAGACTTTCATCAAATTTTACGTTTAATGACTCTTCAACCTTCATTGTTTCTTTATTTAATATAACATAAGCTTTACTATTAGGAGAGTAACCTAATAAGATACCTTCGGTTGATTTAGGATCAAATTTAGTTAGGTAATCTTTAGTGTTAAGAAGAAAACAATTGCTACCAAAGACTCTAAAATGTTCTAACGTAGACTTTTTGCCTCGAAGTAACTCGTAAGGAGTTTTACCTAAGAATGGTCTAATTAAGACTCGGTTAAGTATGTACGTTGATGTATCAACGACATTGCACCAAAATTTTTGAGGAATAGATTGCTCATTTAACATGGTGCGACTCATTTATTGTAGGGTTCTATTTTTCCTTTCAACTACCCATTCGATTGTGGAGTGCGAGGAGCCGAGAAATTGTGAGTAGTACCATTAGCGTCACAAAAAGCTTCAAATTGCACTTCATTATCGAATTCCCTACCATGATCCGTTCTAATAGACACTATAGGACTTCCTAATTGTCTTTGGATTTTCTTACTTAATATTTCAAAGTAATCGAATGTTTCAGTTTTTTTCTTTAAAAATTTAGTCCATGTGTACCTAGAGTAATCATCCACTATGACCAAAGCATAGTAGTTACATCCATAACTTTGAATAGCGGATGGACCAAATAAATCCATGTGAAGTAGTTCTAGACACTTAGTAGTAGAGACCATATTTTTAGCTTTGTGACTAGCATGGACTTGCTTTCCACGCTACAAGCATCACAAAATGATGTTCGTATTTTAATTTTGGTAGATCTCTTACTAGTTCTTTAGATGATAGCGATTGAAGAAGTCGCATATTGGCGTGACCCAATCTTCGATGCCATAAGGTCAAGTATCATCCATAAGTAAGACAAAGTTTGTCTTTAGGTTCATTACCGATTTTAATGACATAGACTCCATGTTTTCTAATGCCTCTTCTTATAGTAATTCCGTTTTTCAATATTTTACTACGGTTTCACTAAAAAATATGTTACACTTTTTATCACATATTTGTCCTATACTTAGAAGGTTGAAGTTTAGGTTTTCTACGTGACACTCATCGTTAATGGTTAAAGATTTGTGAGAAATTGTACCTTTACCGATGATTTTGCTCTTGCTATTACCAAATACCACATTCCCTCCATTGAAGGATTCGTAGGTGGAAAACAAGTCTTTATTACCGGTCATGTGCCTCGTGCACCCGCTATCCTTGATCCATTCATCCGGATCTAGGTCGACCTTTAAGCACACCTAAGAAAACAATTAACTCAAAAGTTTGGTCCCATTTGTTCATGGGTCCATTAGTGTTATACATTTCATTCATATTAGGCATATATGGAAAAGGTGAGTATGCATTCCATGGAGCAAAGTTTTGAAATGGAAAACCGTTTTGTACATTAGGATTCCATCCCATTTGATGGTGGTTACTTCTCGGATAAACATTATTAGGTCTCCTTATAAATGTGTTTGGTTTTGAAAACGATGGACCTTTGTTTCTCATAAGACTTTGATTTTGTTTTAGTGGAGGTGGTTGTCTAACAGTAACGTGGGTTGGTTTCTTCTTATTAACGATAACAAAGTCGGTTCTAGATGAAGTAGCTACACTATTTCTACTCAGCAGACCCACGGATCCCTGGTTTTACACTAGCCGGTTCCCTTTTTGTGGGATCCGTGACTACAGTGACTTGTTTTTCTATTGCTTTGATGAATTGTGTTTCTTTATTTTCGCTAATTGATGCATCAAGTTGCTGACTACCTAAACATTTTTGGTTGTTTCCTGTTTTAACACTATCTAATATCATATCTAGAGTATTAGTACTCATTCTAGTAATCTTGGAATCAAGATTATCAACTAGTGTTTGAAGTTGAACACAAAGCTCACATTCCCCATTTGCTATCTTCCCTTTTTCTAAACGTTTTAATTTGCTTTTTAATTCAATGACTTCCTTTTCAAAACGTTCATTTTGGTTTTTCAAAATCTTGTTTTTGTTAATTATTTTTAGACTAATTTTGCAAAGTTTATCATATTCACGATGCAATGAATCATCATCTAATGATGAGCTACTATAATAGAGATTCGGGACATACCTCGTTTGAGTCATTTGCCATGAGACACATTTCTTCGTCCTCCTCCTCGCTCATTCCCCACGAACCACTCACGAACGCTTTTTGTTCGTCATGTTTGGGACACTCACTAATGAAGTGATTAGGGTCCCCACATTTAAAACTTGCGCGTTCATCCCTTGCTTTCTTGTCGTCTTTGCCTTTCCGAACCCCTTCTTTTTGTCATATGGTTGCTTGACATATCTCCCCTTTCTTCTAAAGAACTTCTTGAAGTCCCTTACCGCCATAGCATATTCTTCGTCATCACTATCCGAAGAACAGTTTTCTTCATCGCTTGAGACATTCTTGGCTTTTAAGGCAAGAAATTTGTGCTTTTCTTTCTTCTCTTTTGAGGCTTCGGAATTTTAGCGAGGACAAGCTCATAGACCTTTAGATTGCCTATGAGTTCGTCGAGGGTGAGGATTGACAAGTCTTTTGATTCTTCGATTGTCGTCACCTTTGATCTCCACTTGGATGGAAGTGACCTTAGATATCTCCTAACATGATTACGACTAGAGAAAGACTCATCAAGTGCTTGTAATGATGTAATTATAGTATTAAAGTTAGCAAAAGAATTATCTATAGTATACTCATCCGATATTGAAAATTGTTCATATTGTTGAACAAACAAATCAATTTTATTGTTTTTAACTTGTTGATTTCCTTGATGAGTTACAACTAAAGAATTCCAAATTTCTTTAGAGGTTTTAAGCATAGAAATTCTTTCGAATTCATTTTTAGGTAAAGCATTGTATAAAACCATTTTAGCTCCACTATTTTTGGAAAGCTTTTTATTTTGATCATGAGGTGTGTTTACTAAATTTCCGGTTTTCTCATCTTTTGTAGTGGCTTCAAAATCGCCTTCAACAATGATGTACCAAAGATCAATATCTTTTGACTTCACATACGTTTCAAATCTATTTTTCCAATAAATAAAACCATTAGTTTCAAGTAGTGGAGGTCGTTGCATAGATTTGTCTTCTTTATAATTTTCAGAACCCATTGTGATCAAAAAGTTTTTAAAATACTATTTACTTTAAAACTTTTGTAAACTTAGCTCTTGATGCCAATTGTGGAAAACTAGAAGGGGGGTTGAATAGTTTTGCCGATTTTAACTTAGTTTCAAAAACTTTAGATTCGATGTTATGTGAAATCGTATGGATAGATAGAAAGTATAGATCTATAAGTAATGCAAGTAAAGAAAGCAAGTAAAGTAAAGGATAGAAATGACACAACCGATTTATAGTGGTTCGGCTACAAGGACACCTTCCTTGCCCTACTCCACTCCCCGAGTCACCTACTCGAGAGTTCAAGCACTATGTCAATAAACTCTTCAACTTGGCGGAGAAGCCTTCACAACGTCGCTTACACTTTTTCCGGTACAAAGCTAAATACCGAGTCCTTAACACGGAGGACCAAACCAACACAACTATAACACAACAAATATGTGAAATATGAAATACAAGATATTTGCTACAGAAATCTTGTGGAGGAACAAATCAATCAAGGACCCCTTGCTTGGATGACTTGTAGAAGCTCGTGATCTCGCCTCAGAGAAGGACCTATATGAGAATCACAACAAAAGAAAGAAGAACTACTATCTAGATCAAGAGATCTGAGATTAGAAGAATGAAAGAATATGTGAGAGAGTTTGTAAGAAGAGTGGTGAGTTACAATGAGGAAATGACTCTTTATTTATAGGCAAAAACTTGCTACTGTTACACGGATCCCACGGATCCCTTACATGAGGGATCCGTCGAGTGTAAACTGAGGGATCCGTAGGACGCTCCCCCTAAATGGGTTATAGGTCATGGGTCATAAACTTTGGACCATGGGTATCCAAAGTATAGACCGTTCATAAATGTTTATTTATTTTAAATAAATAAAGACAGTTTTCTACCTTCTAATTTATGTTTGATCATATTTTCTTGTAGGCGTGTCATATTTTGTAGCTAGTGTTATGAGATTTTCATTTGCAATAACCCGACCAAGATACATCATAACAATATCCTTTATTTGCAATGAAATGTAAAAAAAAAACAAGAATATGTCTTTGGCTATTAGCGAATAAAGGAATGTTTTAGGTAGTAAAATAGCAAAAGAGCACACAATTCATGTAAACTACGTAGCTTTTACACGAACATTGATCAAAATCCTAAAGGTTCTGTTAATACAATTCTGGGCGCTCTCTGGTGAAGATTATTGTAGGCTAACTTCTCAGAGAATAGATCTTGTACTAAGGGCACGTTTGGTAGAGAGAATTTCAGAGAAATAAAATGAAGCAGAGAATAGAAATTCAGAGAATAGAAATCAGTAGAGAATTTTGTTCAATTATAATGTTTGGTAACAACAGAGACTTGACCCGAGAAATAAAAAAAAAAATAACATTTTGTCATATGAGACTCACATGTATTTGTTTGTTGTTTTTTCTTTTTAATTATTTTTTCTAAATAACAATTCTAAAATTTAATTTTTTTTTAAATAATTATTTCTTTTAAATTATTTTTTCTAAATAACAATTCTAAAAATTTAATTTTTTTAAATAATAATTATTTTTTAATTATTTTTTTAAAATCTTATTTAAAAAATATTATTTTAAAAAAATTATTTTAAAAAATATTTAAAAAAGAATATTTTTTAAGTTTTATTTACTTTCTTTAATTTTTTTTAAATTTTTTTTTAAAATAATTATTTTAAATTTTTGAAAATTTATTTTCAAAAACTTATTTGAAAAAAAAATTATTATTTTAATTTTTTTAAATTTATTTTTCAAAAAAAACTTTTTTTTTTAAATTTATTAAAAAAAATATTTTTTTAAAAATGTATTTATTATTATTTTTTTAAATCTTACAAAATACTCTCATTTCTCCCATTTCCCAACTAAAAGTAGTGGAAATGAAAGTTACAAAATTACACTACCAATTCTCCACAATTCTCCACCATTTTATTTCTCTAACAGACCAAACAAAAGAATTTGATTCATTTCCATTTCTCCATTTCATTTCCCTCTACTAAACATGCCCTAAGTGTTTGTCCTGGTTTGAAACTGCTAAGAAAGTAAACACCGTTAGCCTCACCGGGAACTGGGTTCCGCGGTCAACCTCCGGCGTGAGAGTAAGTAAGGGTTTAGAGAGATAAAGTTGGTTTAGAGTGAGAGAGTAGATGTGTGTTACCGTTTGAATAGTGGCAAGGTCTTTATTTATATGGTTGACCTTTATGTCGTGTTCTCAAGGTCACGGGCCATGAGAGCGACAGTTTGTAAGTGGGGAGTGACGTAGGTCAACTCCAGAGCTTGTCCTATTGTTGTGACAGTGATGCTTTTGGGCAGGAGTTGTCTCGCTTTCCCTTTTCGGGGACTGCAGGTTGTAGTACACCAGGCCTGGGCGAGATTCCCTACCTTTTATGTTGGGCGCGGTTGTGTCCTCCTTCGGAAGTATCTACTATCTGCGGAATAGCCTTTTCGTTGGTGTCCGCGCCGTGGGTGCCTGGACGATGGTTTGGTGACCATTGACGGGATATGTATCTAGTCCGCGCCCGACCCGTATGAGTGCCGGGGGCATTATACACAATCATGTTTGGTCCGCGCCCGACCCGTATAAGTGTCGGGGGGTCATACGCGATCAAGTCCCCCCAGTCTAGTGTGCTTGTTGGTCCAGTACAAGCGCTGCTAGACTAAGTTATTTCGTTCACCCGCGGTTGGGTGTTCCGTGGGGAATCCTAGTCATTGCTGATTGTATTTTCCACTCATGCCAAAGATAAGCGTTACAGCTGTCCCTTGGGGTTCGTGAACCGCCCTAGACCGCGTGTTTTCTAACTGACATGACGTTTTGGCTGCTTCCATCTCGTCCGTTGATCTAAGCAGATCTGGACCACTGGTTACGAGCCCGGGACGTGGCGATTTTTCGGCCGTTCGATTAGCCTGTTGGTTTTACTCTTAAGAGGGTATAAATACCCCTCTTTTTTACCTTCTTGGCTACTGTTGCCATTTCATCTTCGCGTGTAAAAAAGAAAAAAGCCCACCAAGCCCTTTGTGTGCCCTTACTTGTTCAGTTAGGTTTTTCTTCCTCATTATAGTTCCATGGCTAAAAACTTCTAAGCGATTTTACTTGTAAGTTATCACGTAAAGATCTTAGTGATTTTTGCTCTAAATACCATATCCCCCATTGCTCATCCTCTTCTTCGGTCCTAATGATACCATAAGGGATGCCCTCGGGGTAAAGATAGGCGATACACTAGATTTTTGAATTACGCAATTTTAGGATTCCCCTTTCCGCGTTCCTGTGTAGAGTTTTGGAGTATTTTCAAATCCATTTGTCGCAGTTGTCCGTATTAGCCGCCGCTAGGATTAGTCATTTTGAGATCCTTTGCCGCGTTCATGGTGGAACCCCCACCGTATCTTTATTTAGGAAATTTTATTACTCCGGGATGAAAGATGGGTGGATGACCCTAGAGAAGCGTAAGGGTCCTAAGTCGTTGATTGTGCTGGTTTGTTATACCGCTCCCTTGGATTCTGTAAAGAATTGGAAGGAGTATTTCTTTTGGGTTGACGCGACCGTTTTCCCCTTGGCTATTTCGTGGAATGAGAAGGTCTCTGTTGACCGTGATCCACCCCCAACCGATGACGACGTTGACCTTGAGTTATTACGTCGCCTTGACACGCAACGTGCTCCTTTTAAGAAGTTTCCGGAGCCTTTCCTTTGCGTGATTGGCCTTAGCCGTGCTCGATGATGGTGCAGCCGCCTACTTTATGGCTTTGGATCATCGAGGTGGGTTCTTCTTTTAGGGTTTGTCGCGTCTTATTGTCTTCTTCCCCCCCTTTTTTTAGTTATTAAAGCCTTTTTTTTTTTTTTTTTTTTTTTTTTTGTAGAGATGTCTCTCTTTGCTTTCATCAACCAGCCGAATCCCTTCGAAGTGACATCCGGTGAAAGAACGTTGCAAGAGGGCGAGAAGACGCTGCAGGATGAAACTGCTGGGCGCGTCATAGAGCCCTCTGAGAACCTGATTACGCTGGTCCAAGAGACCATTGTGGAGAATATGGAGGCGGCCAAGGCCAACAAGGCTACTGGGAAAAAGAGAGTCAGGCTTGATGTTCCTTCCAAACAGCCAGAGAAATAGAGGATCACTCCCGTCGGAGGCAGTGGTTCCGGCCCTCACGGTAAGGCATCTACTTTTTATATTACTTCTCTTTTTGGGTGGAGAGAACTTAAACGGTTTTGGTCTGCTGCTGGTAAGGCATCTACTTTTTTTTTATATTACTTCTCTTTTTGGGTGGAGAGAACTTAAACGGTTTTGGTTATCCAGGGGATGCGACTGCGGGGCCTATTCCTGTTATGGAGCTCCGCGACGAGTCCGATTCCGGACCTCGGCCGCTGGAGATAACCGTTGCTTCTTCTGAGGCTACCCCGGATCCTCGGGCGGATCCGGATGCTACTTCCAAGACATCCACCAGTACTCACCAAGAGAACTTGGATACTGAGATGTCTGGTCCGTCCCAGCCACCGCCTTTGCAGAAGGAGAGTGTCTTCGGAGCTGAATCTCCGCCGCAGGACCAATCTGTTCATCGTCCTGCGGCCTCTGATGATGACTTTTACGAGTCCCTATCCGTGGATACAGCGGAGGCAAAAAATGTTTATGTCCCTAAATGGCTACCCACCAATTATTTCCGCATGAACGATGCTTGGGTTTGTCAGAGCATGCTGGATAATCTTACAACTCCCGGCTATTTGTCCACGTTGCGCAACATGCCGCATACAGATTTACTTGAGCAGTATAACATCATGACTCTGCAACAAACTTGTATATCTTTTGAGGTGCGCCTACGGCTGGAGTTTGAGCTAAACCAGACTAATAAGTTGAATAAGAGGCTCGAGAGGAGGGATAAGAGGATTGAGGCTCTGAAGGGGAAGGTTCAGGAGTTGGAGACTGAGGTTGCGGAGGCAAGGGGTCTCCGTGAGCGTGTTGGGTTGCTTGAGTCCAAATCGGAGGAGGTTAAGAGGTTGCGCGAGCGTGTGGCGCAGTTGGAGGGCATGATTGCGCCCAAAGATGAACAATTAGCCAACTTAACTATTGAAAATGCAGAGTTAAAGGGTAAAGTTGCATGGTTGACTGCTGTTTGTGATGAGTTGAAGACACAGGTTAAGGATGCAGGTTTGCTGGAGGAGAAGTTGAAAGAGTGTGAAGAGAAAGTCCGCAGTGAATATGATGGTCAACTTGCTCAGTTAGATCGGAGGTTGGCGGAGTTGAACCGCGATTTTGATGAGGAGTTATTCCCTAGCACTCTTCTTGCCATTGAAGGTAAGCAGTGGGTAATTGGTCATGGCTTTCGCAGGGCATGGATGGCATTCAAGCAGTCTGATGAGTTGCAGACGCGATTGGGGGATTGTATAAGTAAGGCCATTGCTGAAGGCCTAAGGCAGGGTCTAGAGGCGGGGATTGTGCATGGGGCTAAGGGTTTGAAGTTGGAACATATTAAGGCTTACAATCCGCGGGCGATAGAGGTTTACCGCGAGGCTGTTGTTCGCCTTAGCGATGTTCCTTTCCCCCTTTTAGACTCCTTGGAGGTGTGCAAGGATTCTTCCCTGGAGTTCTTTATGTCTCAGCTGGTGTTGCAGGAGGAGCGACCCAGCGGCTCGGGGGACTTTGTGTTTAACGCCCTGACGGCGGAGGAGGTTGCGCTTCCCAGTTCTTTATTGCAAACCATTACCAGGCGTCCGCGTGCTATTGCCGCGTATAAAGAGAGGAAAAATCGGATGTACGGTAAGAAGTTTGATTTTTGGAACCCTGAGCTGATTGTCTCCGAGGTTGTGCACCAGGTTACTTCCACCGGGGAGCCTTCCATGGTTATAGTTCCCTCTCGTCCGACTCCTTCTGCTGCGGTTCTGGTCCTACCGAGGAGGATGAGAAAGAGGAGGAGGAAAAGTCTACCCATGATGACATGTTCGATACGAGCATACTTGATCATGCCGGGGATGTTTGAGGTATCTTTCCACGGGCGACATTTAGACTATGCCGCCTCTCCAGTTTATGTGAAGCTTAGTAACTTTATCTGTTTGGTTAGGGCCGTGGTTGCCGTGGTGCCTTTATTTTGTAATCCGGGGGTATGCCCCTGTGTACTTGTAAAAAATCCTTTGTGGATTTAATGGAAATACTTTTGCCTCTATTACGTACATGCTTTTTATGTTTGCCGGAGTTAGTAGTTCCGGGCTTTGGTTTGTACCCGTGGCCGTACTTTAGCAGTCCGGGGGTAACATGGGATGGTCAATGGGTTTGCAATACCACTTATATACCTGAGTCAATTTGGAGGTTGCTCGTCCTTTATGTGCGACCTTGTTTGTCGCAGATGTGAAAGATATGCGAGAGATATGCGAAAATAAAAGATGTAAACAAATCTTTGTTTTTGGAAAATTTGTAGAGCGGGCCAGGCTTCTACATTTCATTAATAACTAGGAAATATTACAATAAAACGAAAGGGATGAGAATTTTAAAACGGTTCCCCCTGTTGTCCGGATCTGATCCGTGATCAACTTACAAGAGGTGGGGGGAAACCTACCTATACTTACACATAACATTTTTTCAAATTGCGGATGTTCCATGTCCTTGGGAGTAGCTCCCCATCCGTGCCTCTGAGCATGTACGCTCCGCTTCCTAGTGCTTCCACAACTTCGTACGGTCCTTCCCATTTTGGACCAAGCTTTCCTGTGTCCTCTGCTCGGCTGGCTTAATTACTGCGGTAGACGAATTCTCCAGGCCTGAACGCCGTGCTTCGTACCTTGGCGTTGTAGTACTTTTCCATCCTCGCCTTGCTGCGCGCTTCTTCAATGGCAGCGGCTTCCCTTCTTTCTTCCAGGATGTCTAAATTTAGGCGGAGGTTCTTGTCATTGGAGACTTGGTGTACGGCCGTGCATCGGAGACTTGGCATTCCGATCTCAACTGGGATAACTGCTTCAGTGCCGTACGTAAGGGAAAATGGGGTTTCCCCGTTGCTTGTTTTAATCATGGTTCTGTGCGCCCAGAGCACGTGCGGCACTTCTTCTACCCGTCTTTGCTTCCCTTCTCCAACCGTGCTTTAATGCCTTCTCCCAAACTCTTGTTCGCGCTTTCTACCAACCCGTTTGCCTGCGGATGCTTGACTGAGGCGAATCTTTGCTTTATGTTGAGCTTCTCGCACCAGTCTTTAAATGGGTTGTCGCGGAACTGTTTTCCATTATCTGACACTATTTCTCCTGGTAAGCCGAATCTACAGACTATGTTGTCCCAGATGAACTTTTTCACTTGTCTTCCAGTGATGGAGGCTAGGGGTTTAGCTTCAATCCACTTAGTGAAATAGTCTATTGCCACAATCATGAATTTTACTTTGCCCGGTCCTTCTGGAAAAGGTCCGCAGATGTCCAGACCCCACTTGTAGAAGGGCCAGGGAGAGGTAATTGGGGTTAGGTTATGCTGCGGGTTTTTGGTACCGGACGGTGGACTTGGCAATCTTCACACTTCTGTATTAGCTCCCGGGCGTCCTTGTGCATTGTCGGCCAATAGTATCCGGATCGGATTGCCTTGGCTACTACCGCCCTTGGTCCTTAGTGCATGCTGCATGATCCTTCGTGAATCTCCCGCAGCACGTAGTTTGCCTGGATGGGACCCACGCACCGGAGCCATGGTTCTAGGAAGGACTTGCGGAATAAAACTCCATCTCTCAATGTGTATTGCCGTGCTTTGATCCGCAACTTTCGAGCTTTGTGGTCATCTGCCGGTAGTGTTTCATCCCTTAAGTAGTCAACCAAGGGTGTCATCCATGTGTCTCCATCTTCTTCCACGACTGCCAACACCTCCTTCTCTTCAGTGGATTTTTCCTTCAACACTTCCACAAGAACTTGTTTAGTCAAGTGGGTAAAGCTGGTAGAGGCTATCTTGCTCAGCGCATCTGCTTGCTTGTTCTGGCTTCGTGGAATCTGCTTGATGGAGAACGTCCGGAATCCTTCAATGAGAGCTTTAGCCTTTGCCAAGTAACGCGCCATGCTTGCTTCCTTCGCCTCATATGATCCATTGATCTGGTTTGCTACGAGGCGGGAATCGACATTTGCTGACAGGTCCTTCACCTGCATTTGTTCTGCGATCCTTAATCCTGCGATCAGAGCTTCGTACTCGGCCTCATTTTTGGATGCCTCAAATTCAAAACGTAAGGCATATGTGAACTCCTTCCCCTCTGGGCTTGTTAAGATCAATCCTGCCCCGGATCCTTCCTGACACGCGGATCCGTCTGTGAATAGGTTCCATGGTTTGGAGTATGGTTGCTTGCCCGTTGCCTTGTCCGGGATGCCCTCTTCTGGGATTTCGGCAATGAAATCCGCTAGTACTTGCCATTTAATGGTTGTCCGGGGTCGGAAGCTGATGTCATGTTCGTCCAGTTCGATCGCCCATCCAGCCATTCTCCCACTTTTCTCTGTTTTGGTTAAGACTTGCTTCAGTGGTTGGTCCGTGATGACCGCCACTGGATGTGCCTGGAAGTATCGCCGTAATCTGCGGGATGCATATACTAGCGCAAGGACAAGCTTCTCAATCGGGGTGTAATTCATCTCCGGGCCCTTTAGGGCGCGGCTGACGAAGTATACTGGTTGTTGTCGCGACTCCCTCTGTTCTAATAAAACTGCACTTACAGCTTCTTGGGACGCGGCCAAGTACATGATTAATTCCTCCTTCGGTCGTGGAGCGATGACCATTGGCAAGTTGGCAATGTGCTGCTTCATTTCCTTGAACGCTTGCTCTGCCTCAGTTGTCCAGTAAAAGTCGCTCTTTTTAATGCATTTCTTCAGTGTCTTGAAGAATGGGAGGGACCTTTCTGCTGACTTGGACATGAAGCGGCTGAGGCTGGCTAATTTCACATTCAAAGACTGCACCTCCTTTTTGGTTGTTGGGGATTTGAGGATAGTTACGGCCGCAGATTTGTCTGGGCAAGCTCTGATGCCCTCCTTGCTCACCACATGACCCAGAAACATCCCCTGCTCCGCCCCAAATGTGCATTTTTTGGGGTTAAGCTTCATGTTGATATTTCGTAGGGTCTTGAAAGTCTCCTCCATATCCCTAAGTACTTCTTCTTATGAGTGGCTTTTGATGACTAGATCATCAACGTATACTTCCAAATTTCTTCCAATCTGCTTCTCAAAAGCTCTGTCCACGAGCCTCTGGTACGTGGAACCGGCATTCTTCAAACCAAAAGGCATTTTGGTATAGCAGAAGATGCCTTGGTTTGTGTGGAATGTTGTTTTATCCTCATCCCCGGCTGCCATTTGTATTTGGTGATACCCTTTATACGCGTCGAGGAAGCATTTAAATGGGTATCCGCAGAGGGACTCGACTTTCCAGTCAATCTCCGGCAGGGGATAGCAATCCTTTGGACATGCTTTGTTTAAATCTTTGAAATCCACACACATTCTCCAGCTTCCGTCGCTCGTTTTGACGAGAACGGGATTGGACAACCAGTCGTGGTAGTGCACCTCCTTCATAATTCATGCTGCAACCAGCTTGGTGACATCTTTGTTGATGGCTTTGTTTCTTTCTGGGGCTTGTCCTCTCTTCTTTTGCCGCACGGGGTTGTAGCCTTCTCTGACGTTCAACTTGTGTTCCGCGATTGTCCGCGGTACTTGGTCATATCAAAGGGTTCCCAAGCAAAGATGTCCAAGTTATTTTTGAGCAAATCGCAGAGGTTCTGTTTTCCTTTTTCACTTAACCCCCCCCCAATGTTGATAGTTTGGTCGGGGAATCTAGGGTTGATTGCGACTGCGATTCCTTCCTTCACCTCTGCCTCCCTGGTGGTGTGATAGGGTTCTGGTTCTGTGACCATTTTGCACTCAACTGGGACTACCTTGTCACAGTGCAAAGTCACGAATCCGTCACAGGTAGGAAACTTCAACATCCGTGTAGTCAGATGGCACTATTCTCATGACCTAATCCCTACCGTCCGATTATCCCGTTGTAAGGAGAAGGGGATCGTACCACCATGAAGTTCATCCAGGCGCTGGCTGACTTCTTTCCATCTCCCAATGTTACCTCCAGGAGGATATGTCCTAATGGCCATGAAAGTTCTCTGCTGAAGCCTAGTAATGGTGATGAGGCAGGGATTAGTCTCTTGCGGACGTCCGGACTTAGCTTGTTGAAGCAGTGCTCGTACAGAACTTCCGAAGCACTTCCGTTATCCACATACATCCTGTGGATTGTGCATCCCTCTACAACTTCCTTGATCACCAGCGGATGGTCATCCCAATCATCCCGGGATATGGGGGGAAAGATATTTCCATGTTTAGGTCGCATCCGCGACCGACTGGGCTTGACCGTCCCGCCGTAATTGAATCATGTATATGGCGTGAGCTTTGTCTTTGGCCGCGGTGTCCTTTTTTCCACCTTTGGGACCACCATTCTTCTGGGCTCCATTCTTGATTTCCTTGACCAGATGTACAAGCTGTCAGGACCTAACCGCTTCTTCTATCTGTTTTTTCAACTGATAGCACTCGTCCGTGTTGTGCCCCTTCTCTCTGTGGAAATCAAAATACTTGTCTTTATTACGGGATTTGACTGGGCTTGACATTGGCGGAGGAGCCGTGAACTTGACCGTATCCATGGCCAGTATTTCCTTCGGTGTTTTTGTTAGGGGGGTGAACCTGTCCCCTCTCTTTCTTTCTGGCCTAGAGCGGCTCTTGAATTCCCCTTTTCTTTCGAAAATCTGGATGTTCTTCTGCCCACCGTCATGGTTCTTCCGCTGGGAGTGTTTCTTTTTTGTCTGGTTGGCCGCGGCCAACTCTCCACGGAGGAATGCTTTTACTACCTTCCACATCTCATCCTGTGTCTGGGGAATGTTGTCGTTGAGCCTCCTGATCAGCTCCGGGTTAGTTATCCCGTGCATGAAGCCTGATACTCTCATACACTCCGGGGCTCCTTTCACATGCATGCTTTCCATCTTGAAGCGTTCCACGAACGCTTCTGTGGATTCCCCTTCCCGTTGCTTGATGTGGTGCAACTCGACAGGATCCTTCGTATACTTCTTCTGCTGAAGGAAGTACGAGAGAAAACTTGACCTCAATTCTTCAAAACTGTCAATGCTTTCTGGCCGCAGCTCATCAAACCAGACGCGGGCGTGCCCAATTAACGTGGAATTGAACATGTGGCACCATGTGGGCATGGCCCACCTCTCCACTTTGGCCGCGGTCTGGAAGATCTTCAGGTGGTCTTCCGGGTCTCCTGTCCCGTCGTATGTTCTGATTTGAGCCGGCATCCTTGTTCTTTTTGGGAATTCAAAATTCCGTATTCGGTGGGTGAAGGGGTCCGCATCCGCTATGTCATATGGGGAATAGAGTTCGTCAGACTCTTTTCCCGCCTTGCTTCTCGGAATGGACTTCCAATGCCCTCCCGTGCTTTGTTCACTTTCTGGGGGAGATATTTCCCTGGTCCGGCTGCGGTATGAGTGATGTGTCTCTCCTCTGCTATACTTTGAGTGGGAAGCACTGTCACGGGTCAAGCTCCGGCTTCTTTGGTATTTTTCAACCGAATTCCTTTCAGCCGCGTCCTGCTTTCTCCGCCGTTCGGCTTCTCTTTTACGTTGCCTGCGGGAAGATACCTTTGATTGGAGCCTGGAAAATACGGCTGGCTTCTGGTCCCCTAGCCGTGTGGTCACGTGCGGACGTTCCCTTTCCAGCCTAGAGAAGACGTCTGGCCGCGGCCTTTTTGTTTCCCCCTGGCTCCTTTCTCTGGAACACCCATCATCTCGGCTGTTAAGCCTTGAGAAGACACTCCGCGACTTTGAATACTCCGAAGGGTCTGATCTGGCACTAGGGCTGGCTCCCTGCCCTTTAAGTTTCGCTCCCTGCCCTTTAAGTTTCAGCTCCCTGCCCTTTAAGTTTCCGTTTTCTTTCAGACTCCGAGCGGGTATTCCGGGTGTGTTCTCGAGATCTCTCATTCCTGGTCTCATCATCAAAATCCAGACGGGTCTTGACCCGGTCTAGCTTTTCTTGATAGACCTTTTCCGCCATTAAGGGCAAGATTTGATTGTAGTGCCTTTCGCAGAACTCCCTTATTGTTGCGTCTGTCACAGCGTTAGGGGGATATTGTTCCGTGTTTTGCACTTTTTCCTTCCCACACGTGTTTCTGACCGTGGATGTCTCATGGGACGGGGAAGGGTTTTCTGCCAGGTTACTCATGAGAGTTTTTTTTTGGAAACGCAGTTACGTCACTGGTCCCACGGATAGCGCCAACTTGTTAATACAATTCTGGGCGCTCTCTGGTGAAGATTAGTGTAGGCTAACTTCTCAGAGAATAGATCTTGTACTAAGTGTTTGTCCTGGTTTGAAACTGCTAAGAAAGTAAACACCGTTAGCCTCACCGCGGAACGGGGTTCCGCGGTCAACCTCCGGCGTCAGAGTAAGTAAGGGTTTAGAGAGATAAAGTTGGTTTATAGTGAGAGAGTAGATGTGTGTTACCGTTTGAATAGTGGCAAGGTCTCTATTTATATGGTTGACCTTTTTGTCGTGTTCTCAAGGTTACGGGCCATGAGAGCGACAGTTTGTAAGTGGGGAGTGACGTAGGTCAACTCCAGAGCTTGTCCCATTGTTGTGACAGTGATGCTTTTGGGCGGGAGTTGTCCCGCTTTCCCTTTTCGGGGACTGCAGGCTGTAGTACACCAGGCCTGGGCGAGATTCCCTACCTTTTATGTTGGGCGATGTTATGTCCACCTTCGGACGTATCTACTATCCGCGGAATGGCCTTTTCGTTGGTGTCCGCGCCGTGGGTGCCTGGACGATGGTTTGATGACCATTGACGGGATATGTATCTAGTCCACGCCCGACCCGTATGAGTGCCGGAGGCATTATACACAATCATGTTTGGTCCGCGCCCGACCCGTATAAGTGCCGGGGGGTCATACGCGATCAGGTTCCACTGCAAAAACTTGAGAGGTCCAGGTGTGCCGAATTTCATCTATTCATTCGAAAATGGTTCCAATTGGATTATATTTCATTAATAACAAACAAATGGACAAAATTCCCAAAATTAGCATAAAAGGAAAAGGTAAGATGGCTAGAAAAGTTCAAAGTCGCTGAAAGCATGCTGAAATAATCAACATACTCTTGCAGAGGCTTTATATAACACAATAATCAAATAAATAAGTACCAGAATTCAAATCCAAATACCCCCTAAAAAGAAGAGCATAAAACTCTCAGGACCCACAATTTCACCACTTCCTACCACCATCTCATGAACACTCTGATGCAACTTCATACGCTTATGTATATCACCGTGATGACCAAACCTCACTTTAGGGGTTCTCTCGATCTCGAACCTCATTTGAGAAGGTTCATTCCTAGGGATGCATAATTGGTCATTACAACAACAATGCACTACAGACGCATCTTTACTAGATCATAAACACTTACTTCAAGGATCTACTGCAGGTAAGTGACTAGCAAGAATCTGTATCTTTTGAACATAAATGGAATATGTTTAACGAATATATGTTAAACAAAATACTACAGTATGTTTTCTTTTCCCCAAAACCTCCCCATTTTGAATTATATACTTGAAGGTCACTGAAATTCGTCGAAATCCATTGCAACAGAGTGTATATTTTATATTCAGTTAATTAATAAATATTCGCCTTATTCAATATTCAATACGGCACAAAATATCTAGGCAAACACATTCCTACTACCCATCCAAAACGACTCGTTCACATAAAAACAGACATACACTTTCTGTTAGTTCTACATAAAATCAATTGTATCATAAATTATCAAAGCATGTCCAACTTCTAAACTCATCAATACTCCAAGCCACAACTTAGGTCGCTATAGATCATCAAAGTATGTTCAACTTCAATAGTTTTAGCAGGAGCGAACCTTATCGATACTCCAATTTACAACTACAAGCTCAGATGTTTTGGTCACGATGCTAAAAAATCAAGAATACACAAGATGTTGACTAGTATCTCCTGGATTTTGGCATGGCCAAATGCTAGGCTTTTGGCTTGGATTTTCTAATTTTGTATCTCTTTGCAATCTTTGTGGGAAGGTTATGAAGTCTCAGGTTAGGCAGCTTATGTAGAAAAGGATCTTAAGTCTGGAATCATGAATTATTCCTTGCTATCGATAAATTAAGAAAACATGTCAAGGCAAATACAGAAAGCCATCAGTTTCTCGGCTTCTATAAAAAAAGACATATACCTCTTTTTTTTGAACATAAGACATACACCTCACTAAATAGATAATTTCATTTCAATCCCAATCATAAGTCTTAAAGCAATTCAACATCATTACAATGCCATACTAACAATAGCTAAAGTAACTAATAAAAATCAAAACACTTAATAGAAACTCTAATTTTGCATTAGATACCACTAATCATCATAAAATATAAACTTAAGAACATGTTAAACCACCATCAATCCATAAACATCATTCATACCCAACAATAAAACAACCTGAAAACTTGAATAATTTACCAACACTCTTTACCCATATGACCCATCTCACCACACAAAGAACAAACAGCGATATACCCGGCTTTCCCACAGTAATAACAAATACCACCACCACCACCAACACCACGCTGAAACCCACGCTCATTCTCATTACAGTCCCGACCGACATGCCCAAGCTTACCACACTCATAACAACCTTCGCCACAACACTCCTTAGCCTTGTGCCCACTCTTACCACATATGTAACACAACACATCGCCACCACCCTGGAGGCTGCTATTAGGTTCCATTGTGGGGTCCTTTTTTTCTTCATCTTCCATGCATTTTTGAAGGCTTGCTATAGAGTCTTGGTGGCTTTTGATAACGCTTTTGTGGTCTTGGATTGCTTTCAAGACTATTTCATTCACTTCCGGTTTTTCAAGATCGTATTTTTTGGCTGCTTCATCTATTCCACTATGTTCAACTTTTTGTACGAGTCCCCACTGCTAAATTGCCTCAAAAACATTTTTATCATTTTTAGACATTTTTGAAAAAGTTTACATTAACCCAAAATTAGAATACCGGTGTAAATTGAGAAAAAGACGACCAGGTAAATGATTTTACCCGAATATTTTCACTTTTGTGTCTCTTTCCTGGAAGCTTCCTTTTCTCTCCTATGTCAACTCCAGCCCTTTAGCTTTTTATTAGCTTATAAATTTTGAGAAATACTTTTCATGCTACACACAATTCAACGTTTCAAGTTAGATTGATTTAAGGCTAGTGGTAGTAAGACATCACCGCAACTAACATCATCACCGTCACTTTAGTGTCATGTCAGTTTTTCTCTCATCTACCAACATCACCATTAACATAATCTAATAAGACAAGTAGACAACCGACATCATCGCCAACTATTTCTTTTTTCATTTTCTTTTTTAACACTAATAAAAAACATTACATTAGTAATTTGTAAAATTAAAAACATTCCAATAAAAAATAAAAACTCAATATTAGTCTAAATTATATTTCTCATTGATTTGTTACTTCATCTCCAGCACCGTTTCTCGTTGTCTTCCGGTCAAATGCTCATCGAGACCACGATAGAATAAGATTTCTTTTTTGTGTTGTTTTTCTTGTTGAAAGTTGAACATTTGACATTGTAGCTCGATTTCTTCTTAAATTTGTCCGTACTTCTTTTCTTGCAATTCCTATGACTGTGTCTGTTTTTGTAAGATCGAGATCGCAAGATACGATCTCGATCTTAAGATCCCACTGCAATGTCATTTTTTAATAAAATTGTAATATTATGTTGATCTACAAATTATTATATATTAAACACAACATTATATGAATGTTTCATTAATATGACAATCTAAATTATGATTATGAAACCTGCTTATTTTACAGATGTGTCATACAAAGATACTAGGGAGTTGGTAAATATTCGATGAAAAACGAATGTTTGATGAGTTTTGAAGAATGAAAAGTGTAAATGACAAAAATTATCATTTAATCATGATTCATTTCTGAAAAAGAAGTAAACTTTATACTAAGGTCATGTTTGACAACAAGCATTTGGAAGCGTTTAGGAGCAACAACCGGTAAGCATTATAGATGAAAAGCTTGTTTGGCAACACCTCAACAAGCGTTAGAATATTGTCTTACCGCTCCAATCTAAATGCTTCTTTATTAAGCATTCCACAATTGCTCCAAGCGTTTAGTTTATGAAATTACATATATACCCTCATTTATTTAATAATTTATTTTATTTTAATATGTATATGACCTTTTTCGTAATTTTACAATTTATAATTACTGCTACAACTACGTTACCAAACACATTTTTTAAACAAACAACTACGATTTTATTGCTTACGACTTGCCTCGCTAGTGCTTATGTAAAACCCTAAAATACGAAAAGGTTAAAAGACTATAATACCTCAAATGATAATCCATAAAATGACACAAGCTCGTTTATTCGATGAAGCGCTAATGAAAACCAATTTGTACAAGACCTTGAAATTTAAACTTGAAATTTACTTATATTATATACATAACACATTAGAATGTTGCATATACTACTTAAGAAATAAAATAAATAAAACGTACAAGGTATTTTTGGAAGGTAAATCAAGTTGGTGAATTGGTCTTGTAATTCCTCTTTGTTCGGCAATATTAAACGCCTAGGGTCCAATCTACTCCTAAAATATCTCTAGTCTATCTTTAAGTTGCAATATCCCATTCAATTAAAATACATCTCAACCCTAGACTCATAAACAAAAGTTACGGCAAAACAAATAAAATCCCTCCTTCCTTCCATGTGACAACCCGTACTTCCAGGTCATTTCTCGAAACAATTCATGCCTTACAATTTCAACATTTAACGTAAACTAGGTTTACGTGTTCCAAATTCGCGTAACCTTAATGGTTTAGCGGCGAATTCATGATCATATCATCACGAACATTCCTTATGGACTAAGTTTAGTCTACATTTTATTAACATCATTTGCATCATATTAGTTCATTCATGACATTTCATTTCACATTAAACGCGTAAATTTTATATTAAATAAACGTTATCGCGTGAGTTATTATTTTGAATATTTAATCCGTTACTTCTAAAAATGATCCCGATATATTTTTATACTTATATTTAAGTTATAAAAACTATATTTTGAGTTTACCTAGTGTTCTAAATTTATTTTGTACATAAATCGTTAAATTTATGTTATTACGACGTTTTTCTCAAAAACTACACTATAATTATTATAGCACTCAAATTTCACAAGGTGTCACAATTCTCAATTTCCGGTCATTTCTCATATTCCATATTTAGCATTTCATAACGGTTTGTGCATGGTTTTGCATTTTACATTACACTTTATTTTCTTATTAAATAAACGCTATCGCGTAAGTATTATTTTGAACATTTAATCCGATACTTCCAAAAATGATCCCGATATATTTTTATACTTACATTAAGTTTATAAAAATAATATTATGAGTTTACCCAGTGTTTTAAATTTATTTTGGATATAAATTGTTAGATGTATATTATTACGACGGTTTTCCTAAAAACTACACGATTATTATTATTTCACTAAAATTTTGCAAGAAATGTATTTTTATAATTTTTATGACTACAATATATTTTATCTTGACCCGTGAAAATTTATTTTTATCTAACGCTACCTTAAATATACAAATGTGTATACAACTTACTAATATTACTTAATAATACTACAAGTTACTACTTACTTTCAAGTAACTTTACATAACTTACACTTACACATTTACATAATAATAATAATGATAATAATAATAATAATAATAAATCTATGTATATGCATTATTAATTACAAGATCCACTAGACTTTTCAAGATTTTCTTACATATACAACTTTACACTCCAAACACCTACACACACAATCATAAATTTCAAAGTGAAAAGTTAATGTTTTCTCTTCTCTTCTCCTTCACAAATCCGGCAACCACAAGAGGATCCAAGAAGTGATCATCCAAAATTTTCTAATCAAGTTCTACACAATCTAGTAACACTCTTTGTTTAGGTTTTGAAATAAAAACCTAGGGTGCTTAGGATTAATCCTTGATCATAAACCTCATCAAGCAATTTGTAAGCATGGAACTTCATCTTTTTCCTTTTCATATATATATTTTTCATACATTTTCATGAAGTCCTCATGGTCATATTTGATTTGTTGTGATTTTATTCATTATCATCCAAGATTATCACCCATATGTACTATATAAATATTTATAACAATCATGTGCTAGTTAAAAGTTTATAAAATGAGAAGTTTGAAAATGGATCATCAAAGTCTAGTTGTGATTTTGGAGGAAATGGTTACATAAATTTTATATATGTTTATTTAAGTTTGTATATATATTTTAGCCTCACAATGAATATTTATTTTGGTTATGATCAAATGAAGTTGTTTTACTAGTAGGATTGGTGATGAGTAGATTAAGGGATTTTGTGGTGAAGTTGTGGTTAAACAAGTAGATAAAAATGGTAAAGTTTAAAATAAGCGAGCGCTGTTTAAAATTATAATTTTTCCGAAAAGTTAGTCATTTTATAAGTTTTATTAAAGATTTAGAAAATAGATTTTTAGTTATGAGCGTGGCCTTTGAACGGACTAAAGCGGAGTTATAACGAAAAAGATCGTGGTTTTCAAGTTACGATTTAAAAACTACAATTTTCGAAAAATGTACATGCAGTTCGAGTTTTAACTGACCAAACAGTGGCCTTAACATTTCTGTGAAGTCTCCAAGTTTAAAAATATGTTAGTACTCTTGATTACCTTCGAGTGGATATAAAGAACTTGAAAAACGGACTTAAAACGAGTGAGTTATGGTTAACCGAACTTTGAGTCAAAAACGTGCTGAAAACACTATTCCCAGCATTAGTATGCTGTCAGAATTTTTAATCAAGGTTTTGAGGGCCTAAACGGACGTTTCGGGGGAAATGGACGTTAAAAACGAGTTAGTTTTCCTATGTATATATTACGTTAAGTTCGATGTAAACCGATTTGTCAATTACTAAAACCGTTACGTAATTTTAACTACATTTTCACCATTAGCTCAAAAGTAATTATTTTGACATGGAACCGTCACACATTCAAGTAGCAATATTTTTATAACTAGTTTTCGAGTAACATATTGGGTGATACGTTTTCAAATCATGCATACACGACAACATATCATAACTCAAGTCATAACATTCATTTTAGGTCATGGATAGTTTCCGAGCCTCACTTTCGTGCACTTCATTTTGTTAGCATATCAATCACACCAGGTGAGTTTCATAGCCCCACTTTCTATTACTTATTTGTTTTATAAACTCTTTGGGAGATACATGCTCAATTACTTGTTTTACAAATACAAATACTCAAAATATTTATACTTTTATGCTCGCTATACTTTTATACTTGATTGCATTATACTTGATTGTGTTATACTAAACTTGAAAGTCTCCTTGGATAACACACGCATTGGGTTTCGGAGATGAAGTAGAACCAATGCTATTACTTTCCTTGTGAGTTCATACCCCGCTTTTACTCGTTTAAATTCCTATAAACTATTTGGGGCGAGATACATGCTTATTTATCAAAACATTTAAACTATTTTGACAAACAATATTACCTATACTTTAGACTTGATTGCGTTATATACTTGATTGGGTTATACTTGATTTCATATGCATACTTGGAACAAACATACAAGAATTAGTGGCTCCAAATTAAGTTGTTGGAAGGCTATTAATTTACAAACATACAAGAATTAGTGGCTCCAAATTAAGTTGTTGGAAGGCTATTAATGTACAAACATACAAGAATTAGTGGCTCCAAATTAAGTTGTTGGAAGGCTATTAATTTACAAACATCCCAACACGAGTTGTTGGAAGACTCTTGTGGTGACATTTATACTTTTAACGACCTTGATGCGCATAATCATAATTGTCATTCTATTTTTAGCAGTGGGTTGTAAACACACAGGTTGCAAGTTTTGTATGGTGGAACTTGGAACCGAGTGGATTATGATGCCTTTGCTTTGTGGACTATTTTAAATGACCAAAACTTTGCCTTTGTTACATGAGCGCTCTTTTAAGGCTTTACTTGTTAACCAAACTCTATGAACTCACCAACCTTTGTGTTGACACTTTTTAGCATGTTTTATCTCGGTATCTAAGGCATTCACTTCATGGCATGCATATGGACATATCATAGAGTCGTGGTGACGACGCGTCTCACATGGGATTTATACACTTTAAAAACAACGCTGGCTTGTAACAAACTTATTTCCGCACAAATTGATTTCTATTTGGGAACTACATTTGTAAACTCGATTATTCAAATGAATCAAACGATATTTTCAAACGACACTTTAGGTCGTTCGATATAATCTGTAACTTTGATGCTATGATCATCCCCAAGGTATTCCATTCCACCAAGCAAAATGTAATTTGGGGTGTGATGATTGGTATCGAGCATCGGTTATAGAGAACTAGGTTGCATCATTGACCCTAGACTATAACCACATCATCATAGCATCTCATCATATCATTATAAGTGCATATTCTTTATACATGCGGACTTATGACTCAACACCAAACATCATATGGGTCGATTAGTCCAAGCATTGCATAGTTACTCCTAAATTATACATAGCACGATCACCTATGTCTAATTCGGGAAGAATCATGCAATGAAGGAGTAGTAGTCTCATATGTGTAAGCAATCCGTAATCAAGCCAAATTTTCAAAGATTTTCTTCAAACCACTTGTTTCCGGTTTGATCCGAGCGGCAGTTCTTGTTTGATGAGTTGCAAAGATCGAGCTAGAAACAAGTCGTTACCTAAACCGATTTAGCCTAATCGTATGCCGTTCTTGTTTGATGAGTTGTGGGATTAAGTAAAAATCGGTTACCAAAAGTCTTTAAAAATTTTGCTTGAGAATGGAAAGCTTGTCTCATCGAGCCTAATCATAAGAAAGCATGTATTTAGGACGGGAATTGCTCACGATAGCACGGGAACGTACCTTGTGGGACGAGTAACTCATATGCATGAGCATTAACATAATCATTTAAACCATACATGAGCATAAACTTTTAGAACCCTTGTCGTGTTTTGGGCCATAGTATCATTAATCGAATCACGAGGACGTGATTCCGCTGACATGGGAAGAATGTCACAATTCTCAATTTCCGGTCATTTCTCATATTCCATATTTAGCATTTCATAACGGTTTGTGCATGGTTTTGCATTTTACATTACACTTTATTTTCTTATTAAATAAACGCTATCGCGTAAGTATAATTTTGAACATTTAATCCGATACTTCCAAAAATGATCCCGATATATTTTTATACTTACATTAAGTTTATAAAAATAATATTATGAGTTTACCAGTGTTTTAAATTTATTTTGGATATAAATTGTTAGATGTATATTATTACTGACGGTTTTCCTAAAACTACGATTATTATTATTTCACTAAAATTTTGCAAGAAATGTATTTTTATAATTTTATGACTACAATATATTTTATCTTGACCCGTGAAAATTTATTTTTATCTAACGCTACCTTAAATATACAAATGTGTATACAACTTACTAATATTACTTAATAATACTACAAGTTACTACTTACTTTCAAGTAACTTTACATAACTTACACTTATACATTTACATAATAATAATAATGATAATAATAATAATAATAATAATAATAAATCTATGTATATGCATTATTAATTACAAGATCCACTAGACTTTTCAAGATTTTCTTACATATACAACTTTACACTCCAAACACCTACACACACAATCATAAATTTCAAAGTGAAAAGTTAATGTTTTCTCTTCTCTTCTCCTTCACAAATCCGGCAACCACAAGAGGATCCAAGAAGTGATCATCCAAAATTTTCTAATCAAGTTCTACACAATCTAGTAACACTCTTTGTTTAGGTTTTGAAATAAAAACCTAGGGTGCTTAGGATTAATCCTTGATCATAAACCTCATCAAGCAATTTGTAAGCATGAAACTTCATCTTTTTCCTTTTCATATATATATTTTTCATACATTTTCATGAAGTCCTCATGGTCATATTTGATTTGTTGTGATTTTATTCATTATCATCCAAGATTATCACCCATATGTACTATATAAATATTTATAACAATCATGTGCTAGTTAAAGTTTATAAAATGAGAAGTTTGAAAAATGGATCATCAAAGTCTAGTTGTGATTTTGGAGGAAATGGTTACATAAATTTTATGTATGTTTATTTAAGTTTGTATATATATTTTTAGCCTCACAATGAATATTTATTTTGGTTATGATCAAATGAAGTTGTTTTACTAGTAGGATTGGTGATGAGTAGATTAAGGATTTTTGTGGTGAAGTTGTGGTTAAACAAGTAGATAAAAATGGTAAAGTTTAAAATAAGCGAAGCGCTGTAAATTATAATTTTTCCGAAAAGTTAGTCATTTTTATAAGTTTTATTAAAGATTTAGAAAATAGATTTTTAGTTATGAGCGTGGCCTTTGAGCGGACTAAAGCGGAGTTATAACGAAAAAGATACGTGGTTTTCAAGTTACGATTTAAAAACTACAATTTTCGGAAAATGTACATGCAGTTCGAGTTTTAACCGACCAAACAGTGGCCTTAACATTTCGTGAAATCAAGTTTAAAATATATTAGTACTCTTGATTACCTTGGTGGATATAAAGAACTTGAAAACGGACTTAAAGCGAGTGAGTTATGGTTAACCGAACTTTGAGTAAAAACGTCTTGAAAACACTATTCCCAGCATTAGTATGCTGTCAGAATTTTTAATCAAGGTTTTGAGGGCCTAAACGGACGTTTCGGGGGAAATGGACGTTAAAAACGAGTTAGTTTTCCTATGTATATATTACGTTAAGTTCGATGTAAACCGATTTGTCAATTACTAAAACCGTTACGTAATTTTAACTACATTTTCACCATTAGCTCAAAAGTAATTATTTTGACATGGAACCGTCACACATTCAAGTAGCAATATTTTTATAACTAGTTTTCGAGTAACATATTGGGTGATACGTTTTCAAATCATGCATACACGACAACATATCATAACTCAAGTCATAACATTCATTTTAGGTCATGGATAGTTTCGAGCCTCACTTTCAGTACACTTCATTTTGTTAGCATATCAATCACACCGGTGAGTTTCATAGCCCCACTTTCTATTACTTATTTGTTTTATAAACTCTTTGGGGAGATACATGCTCAATTACTTGTTTTACAAATACAAATACTCAAAATATTTATACTTTTATGCTACGCTATACTTTTTATACTTGATTGCATTATACTTGATTGTGTTATACTAAACTTGAAAGTCTCCTTGGATAACACACGCATTGGGTTTCGGAGATGAAGTAGAACCAATGCTATTACTTTCCTTGTGAGTTCATACCCCGCTTTTACTCGTTTAAATTCCTATAAACTATTTGGGGCGAGATACATGCTTATTTATCAAAACATTTAAACTATTTTGACAAACAATATTACCTATACTTTAGACTTGATTCGTTATATACTTGATTGGGTTATACTTGATTTCATATGCATACTTGGAACAAACATACAAGAATTAGTGGCTCAAATTAAGTTGTTGGAAGGCTATTAATTTACAAACATACAAGAATTAGTGGCTCCAAATTAAGTTGTTGGAAGGCTATTAATTTACAAACATACAAGAATTAGTGGCTCCAAATTAAGTTGTTGGAAGACTATTAATTTACAAACATCCCAACACGAGTTGTTGGAAGACTCTTGTGGTGACATTTATACTTTTAACGACCTTGATGCGCATAATCATAATTGTCATTCTATTTTTAGTGGGTTGTAAACACACGAGGTTGCAAGTTTTGTATGGGCGAACTTGGGCCGAGTGGATTTATGATGCCTTTGCTTTGTGGACTATTTTAAATGAC